>JBAIAC010000172.1:0-345000 GCA_037349315.1 Chelydra serpentina
CCCAGGCACCAGCCTCCACCACTGCCTGACGCTGCCCTGGCCTCTCCCCTGCCGCAGGCTTCTCTAAGAAGAAGGAGGTGAAGACCGAGCGCAGCTTCTCCCTGCGCATGAAGAGCACCCTGACCAGCAGGGGGCGCACCGTCAACCTCAAGTCGGCCACCTGGAAGGTGAGGGGTGGGGGGGGGCAAGGGGGGGGTCTAGAACAGTTGGGGGAAGGGGGGATGGAACCGGGTTCTGGAGCAGTCCAGGGCACCATGGAAATCAGCTCTAGAACAGCAATGGAAGAGTTTCTATGGAAACTGTATCGGAGTGGCTGCGAAAACTGTTCTAGGACAGTACCAGGGTGTTGCAGAAATGGGGTTCTAGAACAGGGGTGGGGGTCGGCATGGATATGTGGTTCTGGGGCAGTGGTGGGTCACTATGGAAACAGGGCTCCCGAAGAGCTGCAGGCAGGTCGCTGTAGAGACAGGGTTCTACAGCCGCACTGGAGTGAGATGAGAATGGGGGCCAAGGAGGTTGGCATGGAAACAGGGTTCTGGAACAGCAGTGGGTGGGTCGCTATGGAAACAGCCTTCTAGAGAACGTGCTCGGGGCGATATGGGAAGGTGGTTCTGAAACAGGGTGAAGGAGGTTGGCATGGATACGGACTTCTGGAACAGCTGCAGGGGGCTGCTATGGAAACAGGGTTCTAGAGTGGCAGGGGGGTAATGCCTGAATGGGGTTCTAGAACAGGATAGAGGAGGTTGGCATGGATACGGACTTCTGAACAGCAGTAGGTGGGCTGCTATGGAAACAGGTTTCTAGAGCAGCAGAGGAATGTGGAAACGGAGTTCTAGAACAGGGTGGAGGAAGTTGGCATGGATACAGGTTTCCGGAACAACTGCAGGTGGGTCGCTATGGAAACAGGGTTCTAGAAGAGAAACGGGTTGCTACACCAACAGGATTCTAGATCGGCAGCGGAGGAGTTGCTGGGGGATGGTGGTTTTGGAACAGTGGTGGGCAGGGTCCCATGGAGACGGGGTTCTAGACCCCTTCAGCGTGGTGTCCCAAGGTGGAGCCTTGTGAGTTTTGGGGGTGGAGCCTGGAGCAAGAGGGCTCTGATTGGCCACCCCTCCCCACCCAGGTGCTGCATTGTGCCGGCCACATGCGGTCCTACACGCCAGCTCAGGAGGGCCCGGAGGAGGGGGAGGGGGTGTATGCGGAGCCCCCCCTGCGCTGCCTGGTGCTGATCTGCGAGGCCATCCCCCACCCCGCCAACATCGAGACCCCCCTGGACAGCAGCACCTTCCTCAGCCAGCACAGCATGGACATGAAATTCACCTACTGTGACGAGAGGTGAAGGGGCGTGGCCGCTGGGGGGGCCCCGCCCTCGCCCCGCCCCTGCTGGAGGCCCCGCCTTGACACTTCCCTCCCCCGCCCTACGAGGGACCCGGCTCTCACGCTGTCCCATCCCATCCTTGCCCCCATGAGGGGCCCCTCCTTCCCCCCATGTTTACCCCTCTCCCACCTTTCCCCCTCCCCATCCCCACTGCTTCCCCTGCCCCACCTCTATGAGGGCTCAGCCCTGCCCGCAGGGACCCCACCTTGACCCCACAAGGGACTCCTGCCCCACCCCCACAAGGGCACAGCTCCGCCCCTGGGAGCACCTGACCCACACCCACTGCTTCCCCCTCCCCCACCTTGCTCTCCTGGGGGGAGAGAGTTCTTCCCCGGGGTCCCCTCTCTTCACCCCGTGCTGCTCTTTGGCCCTTCCAGGGGTCCCCTCTGCTCCTCTCTGTCCGTCCTCTCCCGCACAGGGCCCCCTCCTTTCTCTCCCTCGCAGCCCCCCACTCCGAGCCCCTCCTCCCCCAGCGCTCTGATGCTGCAATGGCTCTGGGGGTGGCGGCTGTTCCGGGGTACTGGGGCACCGTCCCTGCACTGGGGGAACCCCTGGCCTGACGTTGCTCAGGGTGGGGGGCGGAGGGTTACTCAGCTACGTGAGATCCAGCTGGGAGGGGGTTGATATGGGAGCGGGGGAGGGGTGTCTCAGTGACTGGAAACCCCCCCCCCCCCTCCCTCCGGTCTTCCCGGGCAGGATCGCGGAGGTGGCGGGGTACACGCCCGACGAGCTGCTGGGCTGCTCCATCTACGAGTACGTCCACGCCCTGGACTCCGACTCCGTCAGCAAGAGCGTCCACACCCGTAAGTGACCCCCCCCGCCCCCCCCAGCCTCCCCTCCCCCATCCTCTGCTGCCCCTGCAATGGCAGAGAAAGCCCCAGATCCCCCTGCTCGGAAAGTCCCCCTCCCCAGCTGCAGCTAAAGGAGACTCCCCATATAGCTGCGAGCAATACTGGGGCTATGACAGTGGCGGAGCAGTTCCCATTGCATCCAGCAGGGGGCGGAAGCGCACCTCCTAGCCAGTGCATTGCATTATATGGGAGACGGTGTGCCAGATCCGATCAGTGGGCCCATCTAACGTGGGGTGCACCCCCCTCAGTCAGACAATGGCCCATCCAGCCTGGTATCCCCACCCCAGTCAGTGCAAGAACCTCCTTCCCTACAGCCCCCCATCTCTCGCCATCCATCTGACTGTGCCATCTCTCTGTCTATCCTCTCTCTCTCTCTTTCTGTGTTTGTCCCGTCCCATTTCGCTCTCTCCCGCCAGTCCTGTCCCATCTCTCTCTCTCCCGTCCCGTCTTGTCCCGTTCAGTCTCTCTCTTGTCCCATCCGGTCTCATCCCATTTCTCTCTGTCCTGTCCCGTCCCGTCTCTCTCTCCATCTGTATCTCTGTCCGGTCTCTCCCCGCGGGCGGCTCTGACCCCTCCGCTCCTCCCCGCAGTGTTGAGCAAAGGGCAGGCGGTGACGGGCCAGTACCGCTTCCTGGCCAAGAGCGGGGGCTACCTGTGGGCCCAGACCCAGGCCACCGTGATCTCCAACAGCAAGAACTCCCAGCCCGAGAGCGTCGTCTGCGTCCACTTCGTCCTCAGGTGGGAGGGGCCAGGGTGTCGGGAGGGGGAGGGGCCCGTCTGTTGGGTGGGGGTGGGGTCGTGTCTCGGGGGGCCCCCCAGAAACGTGCAGCAGCTCCGAGTAGAGCCTGGCTGGCTCGGCCCAGAGTTGGGGGCGATATTGGGACCGGCTGAGATGGTGGGGGGGCTGACTCTGGGATGGAGGGATTGGGGGGCTGACTCCAGGGAGCTCAGCCGGCGAGGGCAATGCAGGAACCAGGTCAGGGTGCGGGGGTGCTCAGCTCAGCTGGGATGGGGGTGACACTGGGCCCAGCTCAGTCCGTATCCCCAGGTTGTGCTGGTAAGAGCCGAGCTGTAGCAAACCCGTGGCTACCAGGGGCTTCCTGGCCGTCCTGCGGCTGGGTGCTTTGTGGCCACTTGGCCTCCCCCAGAGAGAACCTAGATTGCCTTGCGCCCGTGGAGCTGAAGGAGAATCCCCATCAGCTGCTGGCAGTATAGGGGCCATGACACACAGCAGAGCGCCCCCAACTGCATCCCGCAGCGCTGGAGCTGGTGTGAGCTGCTGGCCCCGGACACCTGTGGAAACAGCGCACTTTGCCTTCCCCCCACCCCATTTCCCTTACAGCCAGGTGGAGGAGACGGGCGTGGTTCTGTCGCTGGAGCAGACCGAACGCCAGGGTGAGGGGCGGCGCCTGCCCCCGGAGCCCGACCCTGCCTGCCAGGCCAACGGGAACCCCGAGGAACCGGAGCCAGACACTGGGGAGACCATCCTCAACCTCAGTTTCGGTACGGAGCATGGGGAAGGGGGCCAGTCCGGCTCCAGTTAGTTCCTGAGGGGCGTGCGGTATGGGGTGGGTGTGCTGGGTCTCTGGGATGCCGAGGGAGTAAGCCATGTGGAGTGGTGGGGGTGTGGTCTGGGGTGGGGGGCTTGGTCGGGTAGGGGACAGGGTGTCAGTGGGGCTTGTGGTGGCAGAGATAGGGTGCAGGGCGAGGTGTCGGGGCAGTGGGGAGTGGGACGTTGGAGGTGAGGGGCGGGTGGCAGAGATGGGGCATGAGACAGGGCATAGGGGCAGTAGTGGGGGTGGGACAACAGATGTGGGGGGGGGCCGGGAGACAGAGATGGGGTGCAGGGCAGGGCGTCAGGGGGTAGCGGGGGCAGGGTGGGGTGTTGGGGTGGGGGGTGGCAGGGGTGGGGCGCAGTGCATAGTGTTTGGGGGTCTCCGTGTGCCGGGGCAGGGGGCATGAGTGGCAGCAGAGGTGGGGCACAGGGCATTATGTCGGGGGCGGTGGGATGCAGGGTGACAGATGGGGTGTGGTGTTTGGGGGTCTGCGGGTGCCAGGAAAAGGTGGAGAGGGCTGAGGGGCGTGAGGGCCGGCAGAGGTGGGGCACAGGCAGGGTGTCGGGATTAGTGAGGATGGGGCAGGGTGTCGGGGGGTGGTGGGGTGCAGGGTGACAGAGGTGGGGCGCAGTGTGGGCTGTTTGGAGGTCTTCGGGTGCTGGGGCAGGGTGTTGGGGGCTGGGGGGGCATGAGGGCCAGCAGAGGTGGGGCGCGAGGCAGGGTGTCGGGGGCGGTGAGGGTGGGGTGACAGAAGTGGTGCGGGGTGTTTGAGGGTCTCCGGATGTCGGGGGCTGAGGGCCGTGAGGGCCGGCAGAGGTGGGGCAGGGTGTCGGGGGCGGTGAGGGTGGGGTGACAGAAGTGAGGCATGGTGCGGGGTGTTTGAGGGTCTCCGGGTGTCGGGGGCCGGGGGCCGTGAGGGCTGGCAGAGGTGGGGCACGGGGCAGGGTGTCGGGGGCGGTGAGGGTGGGGTGACAGAAGTGGTGCGTGGTGCGGGGTGTTTGAGGGTCTCCGGATGTCGAGGGCTGGGGGCCGTGAGGGCCGGCAGAGGTGGGGCACGGGGCAGGGTGTCAGGGGGTGGTGGGGGGCAGGGTGACAGAAGTGGGCCGTGGTGCCGACTGTTTGGGGGCCTTTGGGGGCAGGGTGGAGAGGGCTGGGGGGTGTGAGGGCCGTCAGAGGTGGGGCGCGGTGTGGGGTGTTTGGGGGTGCCGGGCCGGGGGGGGCGGGAGGGGCACTGCTCAGAGACCGGGGTGCCGGTCGCCCCCCTGACCCCTCCGCTCCCCCCAGAGCGGCGCGGCCCCGGCTCCTGGCCTTCCTGCGCCCGGCGCACGTCAGCGAGGTGGAGCTGCAGCGTGACCCGCGCCGGTTCTGCAGCCCCGACCTGCAGCGACTGCTGGGGCCCATCTTCGACCCGCCCGGAGCCCGCGCCAGCGGGGAGGGGCCCCCGCGGGCTCGGTCCTCCCCACGCCCTCCCGAGGCCGGCCGGCTGCCCCAGGACTCTGCCAAGAACGCCGCCCCGGTAAGGAGCTTGCTATGGGGCAACAAGGAGGTTGGGCTAGTGGGGGGAGAAAGGGGGGGGGCTCACGAATGGGGGGAGGGCTGCATCACATCGTGGGGGGGCAGAGGATGTGTCTGGGTCTAGTGGGGGGGAATGGGGGGCAGTGGTTGTGCTTCTAGGGGGCAGCAGGGCTGATGGGAGTGGGGTTTGCAGGGATTGGGGGTGATGGGGACAGCGAGGGGCAAAGGGGATAGTAGGGGGACTGTGTCAGAGGGGGAGTAGCGGGGGAAGAGGGGCTGCATCGGGGGGAGTGGGGGGCAGGGAGCTGTGTCCATGGGGGCTGCAGGGGGTCTGTCAGGGGAGTGGGGGTGGGGCTGTGTCCATAGGGGGAGGGGCTGAGAGGGCTGCAGGAAAGGGGGCAGAGGGCGGCATGGGGCTGGGGGCTGTGTCGATGGGGGAATGCGGGACTGGGGTTGCACTAACGGGGGCCAGGTGCCGTGACGAGGGGGCTCCCAGTCGGCCCGTGCCCCCCACCCTCCAGCCCTGTTCCCGTTCTTCCCCCAGGCCGAGCTGCTCTTTGACATGGAGAACGTGCAGAAGCTCTTTGCCTCCACCCAGGAGGCCGTGGAGACGGCGCTGCAGGTACTGGGGTGGGAGGGAGGGAGGCTTTGTCCCCCCCCACCGCCCCCGGGGCTCCCAGCCCCCCCCAGGCAGACGGTTCCCCAGCTGGACACAGCCAGGGAGTCGCCCCTGAGAGTCAAACCCAGTTACTGACTCCTGGATCCACACGTGATCCCACCCCAGTCCTTATATAAGCAGCCCCTGTGCTTTGCCCCAGAGGTGGCTGCATCTTGGTGCTGGGGCAGGGATTCCTTTATAAACAGCTGCTGTGCCCTCACCCCAGAGGTGGCTGCATCTTGGTGCTGGGCAAGGGGTCCCTGCTGCCGCTAATGCCGTGCTCCCCCTGCAGGATTACGAAGGGCTCGACCTGGAGATGCTGGCTCCGTACATCTCGATGGACGACGATTTTCAGCTCAGCAGCACCGACCAGCCCCCCTGGCTGGCTGAGAAGCGGGGTGATCCAGCTGCGGCCAGGGGACAGGCCCCCCGCCGCCACCTGCCTCGCCCCCACCGCGTCCTCGCTCCAGCAGCTTCCATGGGATGTCTGCCCGCGAACCCGACCTGCCCGGCCTGCCCCGCTGGGGCAGCGAGACCAGCCTGAGCCAGCCCCGGTCCCTCCAGCCCCCAGAGGAGCCCATGGAGCTGGAAGGGCCTGGGTCACCAATGGCTGTGCCCCCAGGAGGCAACTGCAGGGATCACCCAGCCTCACACCTGGGGGCTAGGAAGAGGTGAGAGGGTTGGGCATGAACCACAGGGGCTGTGAACCTGGTATCCCCCCATCTCTGCCACCCCAGATCAGACCCAAATGCCCATGTAGCCTGGCACCCCACCCCCATCCAAATTTGAATTGTAGTAAATTCCTGCAGCAGGGAGTCCCACGGGTGAATTCTTTGCTGCCTTTGGTCCCTGTGAGGTGTAGCTGCCCTGGGTCCCCCATGTTCCTGCACCAGGAGTGAGGTGGGCAGGGAATGTCTGTCCGGCCAGCTCAGTGCCAGCCAGCTCCTTACATACCCCACTTTCCCCCCACACCCTCTAGAGCCTTGGAGCTGAACCTGGAGGAGGAAGGGGCCGACTTCCTGGAGGCGGCACCCTGAAGCGCGCCCATGGCTCCGAGCCTGACGGCTTCCTGCTGCCCTCCCTCAACCTGGTACGTCTGGCGCCGGGGTGGGGGACGACGACTGGCCTGAGAGTTTCAGGGGCATGGGGCAGAGTGGGTGGGGGGCAGGCCAGGGGTATCAGGGAAAGGGTGGGGGAAGGGGTCAGGTTGGAGTGCTTGGGAAGGGATCCAGGTGGGGGAATGGGATGAGAGGGGGTAGACTGGGGTTAGGCAGGGGAGGGGCAGGCAGCCTGAGGGAATGGGAGGGGACTGGATGGGGGGCAGCCTATGGGAATTGGGGAAATGGGCCTGGGTGATCTCCCATCCCTCTCAGCTGCACTAATTCCCCCCCCCCCCCCCAGGGTTTCCTGCTGAGTGTGGAGGAGGGGCTGGACACCAGGGGCCCCCGGGGCGGCATGGTGCTAGGGCGGAAGCTGCTGGCCCTGGAGGAACCAATGGGTGAGTGCTACACGGCGAGGGGGGCGGGGGGCTCAGTCTGAGTCAGCGTGCGGGAGGCTGGGGCGTGCCTGGGGGGGGGCAGGGCAGCAGATCCGACCACCCACAGCCCATCTCGTCCCCCCAGGAAGCACCTCGCGGCAGATTCGCCTCCGGGATGGGTTTCCTTCCTGAGCCCCCGCCGGGGAGCCACTCCTGCCCCGATGCGGGACGGGAGGGACCTGCTGCCCTAGCTAAGGTCGCAGCAGACGCTGCTCCCAGCGGGGACGAGCCCGGCCCCCTGCCTCTGGGGCTATGGGAGAATCAACCGTAACAGTACAGGCCATGCACAGCCGAGCAGTTCTGCCTGCATCCAGCAGAGGGCAGTAGCACACTTACTGGCTAGCTCTTTGCACGCCTTGGCTGACACTCTGGTGCGCCTGCCTTGTTAACCAGCGGAACTCCCTGCCACATGAGATTAATTCCACCCCCTTCCTTTTTTTTTTTTTTTTTCCCCTGTCCCCTCCTAACCCCGTCCCGTCCCATCCCGTTACCTTTCACACCCTGCCCCCTCCAGCCCTGCTGGGCGACATGCTGCCCTTCGTGGTGGACGGTCCAGCGCTTTCCCAGCTGGCCTTGTACGACGGCGAGGATGAGGCCTTGGAGCAGAGTGGCGGGCACTTCCAGCCGGGAGAGGAGCTCCTGGGAGAGCTGGATCAGGCCACCTGATGGGTTGGGCCCCCACCCGACGCTCCCACTCTGCAGATGGGACAAACGGAACCAAACCTGACCCCAGTCCGTTCCGGGGGGAGGCACCTGCCTCTCCCTGCCATCCCCACCTACCAGCAACACTCACCTGCTCGCCTTCCCCTCCGGGGCCCCGAGAATGCTACCTACCTCAGCCCTGCCCCCCCCAACCGGGCATTCTGTTCCTTAGGCCTCTCTCCTCCCCCCTGAAATATTGGGGTGCATGAGGGAGGGGAGCTCACCAGCCCTGCCATGGGGTGTGGGGAGGGGCGAATCTCCCTTTAATGCTGGCCGCCCCTTAATGGTGCTGGGGGAAATCTGCCCCCTACGGGTGACACTGGGGATTGCAATAGAAGCCAACCAAATGGGGCAGGGGGCAGTCCCTGCCCCCCTTTCCCCATGCTTTGGAGCCGTGTCTGGATCAGAGAGCCAGGCTGTCATGCTGGCTGGACCTTAGCCCCGATTGGGGCGGATCCTGATAGCCGGGGGATGTTGGCGGGACTGGTGATGGGGTATGGACAGTCCCCCCTCATCCTTCCTGCTCAGGGGGGGTTCAGGGTGGGGTCCCTTCCCCCCAGTGCAGTCGTGGGGGTCGGGATTGGCTCTCCCTCTGTTCTTCTCACCCCATTGGACCCCCCCCCCATCTTTCCCTGCCCTAGCTGGGACCATCCTGGGGGGTTGGGACTGTTTAACCCTCCCTCCCCCGGTCCTTACCCAGAATCCTCCTGGTGCCTCTTGCCGCATTTACCTCAGCAATGCCGTCTCCTCTTGCCCCCCGTGGAGGGGAGGGAGCACAATGGGGGGGGGGGCAAGGGACGACACCCCATCAATCGCCAACTGGAAGCTATTTTCCCCTGGGCAGAATTTGGCCCTAGGGCCGCAAATCTCTCCATTTGTTTAAGTGGCCAAAACGGTGGCTTTCGTAGCCGCAGTGCAAAGGCCAATTAAGCAGGGACACCCCCTCGGTCTTTCAGCCAATCGGGCTTGTGTTTCCAAACCAGTTGCCCTGTCTGAGCCTTGTGGCCCCGAAGAATGGTCCTTTTCCAGCCGGCGGCTCCAACCGTCTGTAGCCACGGCCCCCTCGCTCTGCCGAAGAGGGGACCCTGTTTTCCGGGGGGATCCTGGAATGGGGGCGAGTCACCTGCACCCCGGCATGTTCCTTTGGCTTTCCAGGATGTTCTGGCGGGGGGGGGGGGTGTGTTATTTCATAGGGGGAGCAGAGAATTCCCTTTTAAAATGGGTTATTTTTACGCTTTTGTTTCTGGTTGATTTGGGAGCAAGGGAATCTCCAGCCGCCTGCTAGCGTTAGAGTCCAGCCTCGGGTCCAATTCTGCTCACGCTGAGGCCGGAACGGGGAGCAGTGCCAGCTCCCCGTCCCCCTGCCCCGCATGCTGCCAGCTCACGATGGCTCGTGCTCACATCCGCTCGGCACCGGGCTCTGCATGAGCAGGGTGGGTGGTGGTGAACTGGGCGTGACGGGGCGAGGGGGCTGCAGGATTGGGACCGGATCGGGTCCGCAAAGTCAAGTGTGTTAAGAGATGAGGGATGTAGGGAGGGGAAATTATCCTGTTCCGATCCCGGTGAAATCCCACAGCAGGGTTTCAAAACCGCTTCCCACCGCGTTTCTTTCCTTCTCCTACCCCCAGCATTCCTTCCACTCGGCCGGGACAAGACCGTACTCCCCTGCCCGCTTTGAACAACTTTTCAGTCACGATGGGATGTTTTCCTAAAAGCTCTGCCCTCGTTCAAACAGAATCGATCAGACTAGAGCAGTGGTTTTCAGCCCGTGGCCCGCACGCCCCGGGGGGTCCGCAGCCTGATTCCCAGAGCGGCCTGCGTCTCCATTCGAAATGTGTTAAGCGTCGGCCACAGGTTGGAAACCACTGGGCCAGCCGATTGCAGCAGCCGAATATGGCAGGGTTGTGTTTTTACTGGTAGCGTTCTACTAGTCCAATCTCGAATGTGGATGCAATTACACTTGGATTAAGTTAGACCCGTATAGCGTACTCCCCTTCCTATACAGGAATAAGCTATCCTGGGGTAATCCCCTTGATCCAGGGACGACTGAGTCCCCCCCTTGGGGGCGTTGTACTGCATTAATGACCCCGGTGCAGTTAAGGCCGAGTAATTATTATGTGACATACATCTCTGTTTTCCCACCTCCAGCCCTTGGGCCACCCCGGGGGAAAAATTGAACTAGATAGAGGTTTAAAATCCCTGTTTTCACTGATCCCCTTTTCAAAGCCACTCAGTGGGAAAGCTTCACCTTGATTTGAATTCTTTGAACGAAAGTTGTGGGGGGTTTATTGGGGTTTTTTTTTTCTTTACCAAACTGAGATGCGGGGACTTACTTCAGTGGAAAATCTCTCGTTTGGTATTAAATCGGACTTGCAGGAATGGTGGCAGCGGTGGGACAGGGGACGACGCTTCCGCCCTGGTTCCTTGTGCCAGCGCTTGCACTAGTGCAGAGCCTACGCCCCCAGCTGGGCACGGTGGTGTGTCACGCTTGCTGGGCACTGGGTCGATGGTTGCACAAGGCGCGATTCAAGCCCCGTTTTTTTTTTCCCTTAATGGCGGTGGGTTTTCTTTTTCTTTTTCCCCAGCTGGTCCTTTAAGCAATGATGGACATGCCTCCTCTACCTCCCCTTCCTACCATAATTCCCTGTGGGGCCTGCCCCTCCGGTGTTATCTTTCCCGGTGCCAGTTGCCGGGAAGCAGGGCTGCCAATTTTGATGGGACGTGTTCCTGGAGGTTTGATCACTTGACATAATCTTTAATTAAAGATTCATCTTGAATTCCTGGAGACCCCAGGACAACCCCGGACAGTTGGCACCCCTTAGCGGGAAGCGAGGTGAGGGAGGGGAAAGAGGGGGCTAAGCCGAGCCCCGCGTGGGGCGCCATGTTTCAACGCCGACTGTTAATTGTGTTGCGAACACAACACACCCACCCACACACACGCACAATCTGTAGACGGGCTCCGCCCACCCAGGCAGCTGTTCAGAGCCGCACATGGCCACACGCACAGACCGACGGCCTCCTCCGAGCCCGGCGAAGGACGCGCCCAGGGCTGGGGGCGGGGCAGGGCCGCGCGCCCCTTTCTCCGGCCGCGGCCCTGCCCCGCCCTCCCAGCGCCGGCGTTTTTGGTTTTGTTTCGTTGATTTCATTTTCCGAGACTGTGGTGCTCTTTTTTTTTTCTACTTGTCGTTATTATTGTAGGGTTAGCGTTTTCCTTGTTGTCGGGTTGTTACGCGCACACGCCCCCCTCCCCCCCCCCCCAAAGCCTGGCGCCCCCCAGCTAGCCCCACCGTTGTGGGTGTCTGATGCCCCCTTCCCCCCCATCTCTCTTCCGATGGGGTGTGGACCCTCTGATTGCTCCCCCATTAGCAGCCTGCCTGGTACAGGGCTATGGGCATCCAAGTTAGCCCCCCCAAATCCCTGTGTTGTTTACCCTACCCCATGGCAGCTACTCCACACCGGGGCAGCACTCTTTTACGAGCACCCCGTTCTTAATGGGAGGGATTAGAAATACTGTGACTTGGATGTACTTGGATCCCCTCTTTCCCTCCTGTAATATGGGGGGGGGGGATCTGTGGGAGATGGAGCAGGGGGATACTCCAGTAGAACTTGGAGACCCCCACATTGGTTTGCCTTAGAACTGAGCAATTTCTTGGTGGCAGGGAGAGCTCTTGGCCTTGTGTATCTTGGCTCCTCGCAGCCCCACCCTAACCTTTGCCCCCCTCCCCTCTGGGCCAGGAAGCCCAGGGTCTAATGCCAGGGGTAAGGTCTGATTCTGATCTTGCTGACACCCTGGGAATCAGGAGCGACCCCACTGAAGTCTGTGGGTGTTAATCAGGAGTGACTCCATGTGGCCCTGCTGGAAGATCAGGATCGGGTCGCCCGAGGGATTTCTGGCGAAGGAGGTGAGGGGGGCAGCCCCAGGGGGCGGGGGGGAAGGGGTGGTTGGCGCCAGGCTTTGGGGCATGTGTATTTTTTTTCTATCGTCTCCTCTCCCCGTGTGCGTCCGGTTTCTTTCGGAGCCGGACTCTCCTCCGGCGCCCTCTGGACCTATCACTGTCGTGAGACATAAACACGTCTGGTAACAAACCTCGGCTCACCTTGTTATTGGCTGCAGGGACCAAGTGGGGGGAAGGGGAGCTCTGACCTGGGGCTGAGGAAAACCCCCCCACCCCATGCCAAGCCCACTGGGAAAGGGGAGCTCTAGGAGCCTGCGGGCTGAGGCTGCCAGACTGGCTTGGCTTTCTTAAAAATCAGTCCAGTGAGAACTTGGCACCTGGAGGTGGCTCATTTCTCTGGCTTTAACCATGAGACACCACTCCCGTCCCAGAGCAGGGGAGAGAATCCAGGAGTCCTGGCCTCCAGGCCGCTGCCCCCCAACCCTGCTCTAACCACTAGACCCCACTCCCCTCCCAGAGCTGGGGAGAGAACCCAGGAGTCCTGGCTCCCAGCCCCACTTCTCTCACCAACATTCTGACTGAAGCCCCAGTCTTGTCAAAGAGCCCCTCAGAGGTGGGGGGGAAGATGAGCTGGGGGGGGGGGGGCAGGGCCTTGGGACCAGAGCTAAGGCACTGAGAAGCTCTGTCACTGCCCTGCTGGGTGACCTGCAGTTGGTCCCCTCCCAGTGCCTCAGTTTCCCCCACACACCTGCCCAATGCCCCAGGTACATCTTACCTGCCTGCTGGGAGGAGGGTGGGAGGCTGCTTCGCTGGCCTGGGGAAGCAGCTGTGCAGTCTCTGGGTGTGTACCCAGGGGCCTTTGGCAGGTCCCTGGTCATTGTCCCCACTCAACAGCCAAGGGAGCCAATGGGGTTGGAGTGTTGGGTTGGAGCTGGGCACAGGACCTCATGGTGCTGGGCCCTGCGCTGTGGTGCCTCCTGCTGGAGGAGGGCAGAATGGTGCTAACCAAGAACGCTAACCGAGATCAGGGCCCCGTCGGGCCGGGCGCCGCCCAGACACACAGTGACCGAGATCAGGGCCCCGTCGGGCCGGGCGCCGCCCAGACACACAGTGACCGAGATCAGGGCCCCGTCGGGCCGGGTGCCGCCCAGACACACAGTGACCGAGATCAGGGCCCCGTCGGGCCGGGCGCTGCCCAGACACACAGTGACCGAGATCAGGGCCCCATCGCGCCAGTCGCCGCCCAGACACACAGTGACCGAGATCGAGGCCCCATCGCGCCAGTCGCCGCCCAGACACACAGTGACCGAGATCAGGGCCCCATTGGGCCGGGCGCTGCCCAGACACACAGTGACCGAGATCAAGGCCCCGTCGCGCCAGTCGCCGCCCAGACACACAGTGACCGAGATCAGGGCCCCGTTGGGCCGGGCGCTGCCCAGACACACAGTGACCGAGATCGAGGCCCCGTCGCGCCAGTCGCCGCCCAGACATACAGTGACCGAGATCGGGGCCCTGTCAGGCCAGGCGCCGCCCAGACACACAGTGACCGAGATCAGGGCCCCGTCGGGCCGGGCACTGCCCAGACACACAGTGACCGAGATCGGGGCCCCGTCGGGCCGGGCGCTGCCCAGACACACAGTGACCGAGATCAGGGCCCCGTCGGGCCGGGCGCTGCCCAGACACACAGTGACCGAGATCAGGGCCCCGTCGGGCCGGGCGCTGCCCAGACACACAGTGACCGAGATCAGGGCCCCGTCGGGCCGGGCGCTGCCCAGAGACACAGTGACCGAGATCAGGGCCCCGTCAGGCCGGGCGCTGCCCAGAGACACAGTGACCGAGATCGGGGCCCCGTTCGGACGGAGCTGCAAGAGTCAGCTGTAGCTGTAGCCTCCCATCAACCTCTTGGCCACTAGAGGGCATCAGAGCACTGCACAGGGGTGGGGGCCTGGTTCCGGTCCCGCCACCTGCTCAGCAGGTCCCTGTGGGCTATGTCCGCAGGGCAGAGCGGTGCTAGCCCGGGGATGGGGCAGAGTCCAGGTGCTAAACAGAGTGACGGGCACCCGCTGTTTAATCACCCACAGCACAGCGCCCCCAGCACTGCACTGGGACACTGAGGGGAGAGCGCCCCCTACTGATCCCCCACCCCGCTCCTTCCAGCACAGCGCCCCCTAGTGCTGCATTGGGGTCAGCACTGACAGCAAGAGAGCGCCCCCTACTGATAGCCCCACGCCGTTCCTTGCAGCACAGCGCCCCCTAGTGCCGCATTGGGGTCAGCACTGACAGCAAGAGAGCGCCCCCTACTGCTAGCCCCACGCTGCTCCTTGCAGCACAGCGCCCCCTAGTGCTGCATTGGGGTCAGCACTGACAGCAAGAGAGCGCCCCCTACTGCTAGCCCCACGCTGCTCCTTGCAGCACAGCGCCCCCTAGTGCTGCATTGGGGTCAGCACTGACAGCAAGAGAGCGCCCCCTACTGATAGCCCCACGCCGCTCCTTCCAGCACAGCGCCCCCTAGTGCCGCATTGGGGTCAGCACCGACAGCAAGAGAGCGCCCCCTACTGATAGCCCCACGCCGCTCCTTCCAGCACAGCGCCCCCTAGTGCCGCATTGGGGTCAGCACCGACAGCAAGACAGCCCTGACTGCAAGGGGAGAGCGCCCCCTGCTCATTCAGCTGCAAAGCATTCCTTGGGCTTTCCCATAACATGGGCCTAGTTGCCGTGTGGTGCCAACCTACAGCTCAAGGCTGAGCCGCCTGGCAACCCTGAGCTACCCTCCTACACCTGTCTCTGGACAGAGACACAGACAGACAGACAGACTGCCCCCCAGTGGAGGGTCCTTTTGCCTGTGGGGGTGCTATTTGCCTTCTGTCCCCCTCCTTCCCCTCCAGCACACAGGCTGCTCCAGGCTGGGAGGCGGCTGGCAATGGGATTCCCGCCCAGTGCTGGTGGGGCGGGAAGGGCAGCAGGCAGGTGGAAGTGACCCTGCTCCCAAGGGCACCCATGGAGAGGTGGGGGGGGGAGGGGGAGTTCTTTGCTCCCCTCCCCGCTGGGGCCTCGCTGAAGCTCTCAGCCGCAGGCTGCACAGGCCAGGGGGAATAGCTGGGTTAGCAGTGTCCGGGCCAGAGCGGACCTCACAGCAGCAGGCAGCCTCCAGCACCACTCTGGAATGTACACACAGACACACCCCCACACACAGATACACACAGAGCTACACAGGTGTCTAGTGACACACACATACCCACAGACACAGCGATACAGACAGAACTACACAGATATCTAGACACAAATA
The DNA here is from genome assembly GCA_037349315.1 of Chelydra serpentina. Classification (NCBI taxonomy): domain Eukaryota; kingdom Metazoa; phylum Chordata; order Testudines; family Chelydridae; genus Chelydra; species Chelydra serpentina. The sequence continues at coordinate 15,380 of JBAIAC010000172.1, forward strand.
CAGACAGACACACGTACCCAGGGATACACACAGACATATACACACACAAACAAATAGAGACACAGCAATACACACAGATACACAGATATCTAGACACTCACACAGAGATACACGCAGACAGATATCTAGACACACATGGATACACAGACACACACAGAGATACACAGATATCTAGACACAGAGATACACGCAGACATATCTAGACACACATGGATACACAGATACACACAGAGATACACAGATATCTAGACACACAGAGATACATGCAGACAGATATCTCGACACATGGATACACAGACACACAGATATCTAGACACACAGAGATACACACAGACAGATATCTAGACACACATGGATACACAGACACACACAGAGATACACAGATATCTAGACACAGAGATACACGCAGACAGATATCTAGACACACATGGATACACAGATACACAGATATCTAGACACACAGAGATATACGCAGACAGATATCTAGACACACATGGATACACAGACACACAGATACACAGATATCTAGACACACAGAGATACACGCAGACAGATATCTAGACACACATGGATACACAGACACACACAGAGATACAGAGATATCTAGACACAGAGATACATGCAGACAGATATCTCGACACATGGATACACAGACACACACACAGATATCTAGACACAGAGATACACGCAGACACACGGATACACACAGAGCTACAAAAATATCTAGATATACACACTAAGATACGCAGAGACACGGATACACAGACATACACACACACCGCTATACAGATATCTAGGGATGCACAGATACGCACAAAAAGGACACACACACATATACACACACACACACATACACACAATGGAGGAGCAGTAGATGCTCCACGCTTCCAAGATTGCAACTGACTTTCCCTTACAAGCCTGATATTTTCTCCTCGCTAAAATGCACAAACCCCGCAAAACAACCCCCGCCCGCCCCATTCCGGTCAGCCTCAGAGGCGGTGGGTTCGCTGCAGGGATAAGGGAGGATGTTTTCCTTCTGCTAAACGTGAAATGGCTCTGTCAGGGGCCTCCCGACTCGGGTCCCCAGCCGGGCGCCGTGGCCATAGAAGCCGGCTAACTTGGCCTTTTTTTGCCCCTTTGTTGCAAACTAATAACAGAAAGAAGGGAGCAAACCCGTGTCCTCGGCCCCCTTCCAGCTGGGAGCTAGCGCCCAAGAGCTGCTCTGGGAAGGTGCACGTGAAGCTACAAGACGGTCACATTTTCTTTAGCCACATCACTACGGACACCTGGTGTCGTCTGTTGTAGACACGTACCTGAGGTCACATGCATGTGCTCTGCCACACACGTGTGCTCTATCACACAACTTTCTCACAGTGTACATGATCACACCCACACATGCTCTGTCACACATACAAATGCACCATCACGCACCTGCTGTATCTCACACACACACACAATCACACTCCATCACAGACACACAAGCGGTCACGCAATCACACCCACGCTCTTTCACGCAGTCACACATGCACACGCTCGATCACGCACCTGCTGTGTCTCTCACACACACACACACACAATCACACTCCATCACAGACACACAAACTGTCACGCGCAATCACACCCACGCTCTCTCACCTGCAATCACGCACACGCTCTCACACGCACATACACACAAACCATCTCCCAGGATCGCACTCACCCTCCATCACACACATGCTCACACTATGAGAGAGACACACTCTCCATCACACACACATGTTCCACTGGTCACGCCCCCACCTCACCCCCAGCGCAGCCAGTGCCCCCTGCGCCCAGCTCTCCCCTGCACGCCCCGGGCACAGACGCCCTCTGGCGGAAGTGGCCTCTACTGGACCCTATGGAAAGGCTGAGCCCTGGCTGGCGGACCCTTAGCGGCACCTAGTGTTCACATCCAGCAGCAGCCACCGAAAACGCCTCTCCTCCCGCCCCCCAGCTCTCTCCCTGTACCCCCTTAGCACTGGCTTTTCCAAGCGGGTTTGTACGAACACACCCGTGTCCAGGCCCTGGTTCTGGCCCGGGATAGAATGCTGTGGGGCCAGGACAGGCGGGATGCCGGGCTGACCTCCCGTCACAGGGCAGAGGTGCCCGCGTGGCTGTGTGTGTGCCGGGGGGGCTTGTGTTGAGGACACCTGGGACAATGGGGTGGCCCCTGGGCAGAGAAGAGCCCGCCCCGCCTGCAGAGGAGTCTGTGCGCAGCATCAGGCAAGCGCAGGGCAGTGATGCAAGGACCACCCGGACTCCTGGGTTCCAATCACAGCTCGGAGACAGACTCATGCTAGGTCCCACTCCTGCCAAGGCCCAGCGCCCCATTCCCTGTTACCCAGAAGACCCCAGGGCCCTGCCCGTCCCCAGCGCCCCATTCCTGGTTACCCAGAATCCCCTGGAGTCCTGCCCAGCCCCTGCACCCCATTCCCTGTTACCCAGAATCCCCCAGGCCCTGCCCGTCCCCAGCGCCCTGCTCCCGGTTACCCAGAATCCCCTGGGGTCCTGCCCAGCCCCTGCATCCCAGCCCCTGCATCCCATTCCCTGTTACCCAGAATCCCCCAGGGCCCTGCCTGTCCCCAGCGCCCCATTCCCGGTTACCCAGAATCCCCTGGAGTCCTGCCCAGCCCCTGAACCTCATTCCCTGTTACCCAGAATCCCTCAGGGTCCTGCCCGTCCCCAGCGCCCCGCTCCCGGTTACCCAGAATCCCCTGGAGTCCTGCCCAGCCCCTGCACCCCATTCCCTGTTACCCAGAATCCCCCAGGCCCTGCCCGTCCCCAGCACTGAATTCTCTTTCTCTGAGGTTGAGGTCAGAGCCAGACACACTATCCAGGAGCCAGATCCAAGGGTCGAACTGGAGGGCAGGAACTGGAGCGAGCAGGGTAGCGTATCAGGCAACGCGGGGTTCAAGGCAGGGGCAGGACAGAGACCAGGCTGGGGGCAAGGCCCCCAGGAGCATTAAGAAGCCACCAAGAGGCTGCTGTGGCTACTGGCCAGCCTGCTGGCTGCTTGTGGCCAATCTGGTGGCGTGGCCAGGCAGGCAGGAAGAGAAAGACGTGAGAATGATCTTCAACAGAGCCCACAGCCCGTGTTTTCTGATAGCGCAGCGTTCTAACTGGGGAACCTATTCCACACCGAGGACCTCCCCTTTAATTAGGGTGACCATCCATCCCGTTTTTAAAGGGACAGTCCCGTTTTGGGGGACTTTTTCATATATTGGCACCTATTACCCCCCACTCCCCATCCCATTTTTTCACAGTTGCTATCTGGTCACCCTACCTTTATTTGCTGTTTATTTTCCAAATGGTAGCCAATTGGTGGTTTCCATTCAACACGGCACGCATCCTTTTCAGATTCGGCACGTTCACATTGCGAAAGCAAACGTGCTTACCAGCGTCTCCCCAGAAACACTTTCTGTTCCCTTAACAGCAATGTAGCTGGAAATCTGGCCCCATCTACACTAGAAGCGTATGTCGGGATAGCTATGGCTCTCGGGGGTGTGAAAAATCCACACTCCTCTGGAGCAGACAGCAGGAGACTGATAGAAGAATTCTTCCACCAACCTAGCTATCGCCTCTCGGGGAGGTGGATTACCTATATTGTTTGGGAGAACCTATTCCAATCATAAGTATAGGTAGCGTCTACACTGTTAGCCTACCGTGACACAGCTGTACCAGGAGTGGTGGAAGCTTCCTAAAAGTGGGGAGCCACAAACCATGGCCCCGCCCCCTGCACCACCCCTTCTGCCCAGGCCCCACCCATTCCCCCGAAGCCCCGCCTTCATGCCACCCCTTCTTTCCAAGGCCCCGCCCTCACGCTGCCCCTTTCCCCAAAGTCCTGCCCCTGTCCCGCCCCCTCCCCCAAAGACCCCGCCCTCCGCTCACTCCTCTCCACTCCGTCCCCCTTGTTGCTTGCCCTTTACACTGACACTGCATTGACCTCTTATTACATCACCGGCGGAGTTATTAAGTCAGTGTGGCGGGGTAGTGGTAGTTACATCGACGGGAGCAAAATTTTAGTGTAGACACTTCCATAGTTAGGTCAACTAAAGCTGCCTTGGGTCAACCTAACTCTGTAGTGTAGACCAGGCTTCTGGAAATCCTGCTACCCTCAAACGAGAGAAGCTAATGAGGAGCAGCTGCCAGATCCGCTTACCCTGCCCTTCTCTCCTTGGGCCCTCACACAACATGATCGTGGCTAACCACCAGCTCTGGGTTCTCGGCTCCCTAGATGGTTCCCAAATGAGGCAAGTTGCTTAAAATGCTGCCCTTGGAGAACTTCCTGGGGAGGTGGGTCAAGATGCAGGTTTACCCTGAGCACCTGATTGGGTCTAGATCAGAGGTGGGCAAACTACGGCCCGTTGGCAACATCCGGCCCGTGGGACCGTCCTGCCCAGCACCTGAGCTCCTGGCCGGGGAGGCTACCCCCGGCCCCTCCCCGCTGTCCTCCTTCCCTCCGCAGCCTCAGCTCGCGGAGGGAAGGATAAGGGGCAGGGACTCCCGGGGGGCAGTCAGGGGACAGGAAGCAGGAAGGGTTGAATAGGTGTGGGAGTCCCGGGGGGCCTATCAGGGGGCGGGGGTGTGGATAGGGGTTGGGGGCAGTCAGGGGACAGGGAGCAGGGATGGTTAGATAGGGGGTGGGGCCCCAGGGGGGCGGTTAGGGGCGGGGGGTCCTGGGAGGGGGCAGTCAGGGGACAGGGAGCAGCAGGTGTTGGATGGGTCAAGGATTCTGAGGGGGGCAGTCAGGGGGCGGAGGCCAGGCTGTTTGGGGAGGCACAGCCTTCCCTACCCGGCCCTCCATACAGTTTCATAACCCCGATGTGGCCCTCGGGCCAAAAAGTTTGCCCACCCCTGGTCTAGATGATCATGGAGAGCCTAACATCTGCGGTCAGATGACCTCCCAGAGCCCCAGGGGCAGCTCCAGTGATATCTAGCAGCGTGACCTAGCATGTCGAGCACTGGACTGAGACTCAGGGCACTTGGATTCTGTTCCTGGCTCCACGGCTGGGTGATCCTGGGCGAGTCACTGCCTCGCTCTGTGCCTCAGTTTCCTCATCTGTAAAATAGGGATGATGATATTGACCTCCTCTGCAAAGTGCTTTGAGATGTACCCGTGAAAAGCACTAGATAAGAGCTAGGGATGATATTATTATTACTCCAGAATAGATGCTGTGGGTGGAATCATCCCGTGCATCAGGTGGGGGCTTGCAGTGTTCAGCACGGCCACACACGTCCTCACCAGAGCTCTCAGGTTGGGGGGGGGGGGCTCATTCAGGGGATGACAGCCGCAAGCCCCACTCTGCATCAGCTCAGAGCCCATGGCGCTCATCAAAGCCGGGTGCTTTGGGACGGGGCCGCATGCTGGATCTCTCGGCATCTGCTGAGGTCCTGTGGCCCCCACAGCCCCGCGCCCCAGGACGGGACTCTGTGAGAGCGGGCAGCCCGCCTGTTGGCTCAGAGATTTTCCATTGGTGCCGCCCAATCATAACCATGCCATGTCCTGGCCTAGTCCCACAATGCTGCCCAATCACATGCCCCCACCTTGATGCCATCCAATCATGTGCCCCCATGATGCCATCCAATCATGTGCCCCCATGGTGCCATCCAATCACGCCTCCTCCCCCGGGTGCTGCCCAATCATGCCCCTCCCCCCCGGCCCAGGTGATGCCCAATCATGTCCCACTGCCACCGGGCGCGACCCAATGGAGCCTTGGGGCATGGCCACTCTAGCCCCCCTTCCCCGGACTCTATGGTGCGGAGTCGCCCTTCCCTCGCCTCTCTATGGCTGAGCCCCGAGCCCCGCCCCCCTCGCTGTCAGAGGGGCCCGGCGCCTCAGCGCGCGTGCGCCTTTGCGACCTCCTCGCGGCCCCTCCCCCTCGCTGTTTGCGGCAGCGCTCGGCGGGGCGGTTGGGCGCGCGCGGTTGCTAGGGTCGCTTTACGGCCCGGCGATGGCGGAGGGAGAGCGGACGGAGCAGAGCGGCGGCCTCGGGCGGCCCTCCCGGGAGGGGGAGGCGGGGACGCTGGAGCGGGCGGAGACCCTCAAGATCGAGGCCAACGAGTACTTCAAAGGTAGCGGGGGGAGGGGAGCTGCCAGATAAGGAGCTATTGGGGGAGCCGGGAGGGGCTGCCAGATATGGAGCCAATGCGGGAAGCCGATGGGGGAGGGGCTGCCAGATATGGAGCCATTAGGGGAAGCCAGAGGGGCTGCCAGATATGGAGCCATTAGGGGAAGCCAGAGGGGCTGCCAGATATGGAGCCATTGGCGGAAGCCGGGGGGAAGGGGCTGCCAGATGTGGAGCCATTGGGTGAAGATGGGGGGGGGGCTGCCAGATATGGAGCCATTGGGGCAATCCCGGTGGGAGGGGCTGCAAGATGGGGAGCCATAGAGCAGAGTCATAGGGGGGAGGGACTGCCAGATGGGGAGCCATAGGGGGACGGGGCTGGCACACAGGGAGCCATTGTAGCGAGGGGTTAGGGAAGGTGCAGCTAGATGGGGAACCAAGGGGCGTGTGTGGGAGGGAGGATGGATGGTGTGAGGGTCCTGCCAGCTAGGAGTGGGGGGAGGGGCTACCGGAGAGTGAGTCCTAGGCAGGGAGCAGAGAAGGTGGTAGGTCGCCAGAGGCAGCCTCGTCTAGTGGCTAGAGCAGGGGAGTGGGAGTCAGGGCTCCTGCGTTCTAGTCATGGATTCCAAGGCCAGCAGGGACCAGACCGTTTAGTCTGACCCCTTGTATAGCACAGGCCAGAGAACTGCCCCCAATAATTCCCAGAGCAGATCTCTTAGAAACCTGGCATTGGCCACTGTCCGAAGACTAGGGTACTGGCCTAGATGAACCTTTGGCCTGACCCCTTGTAGCCGTTCTTATATAAACCCATCCCATCTTGATTTAAACATGGTTGGTGATGGAGAATCCACCACGACCCTTGGTAACTTGTTGCAAAGGTGGTTTACCCTCACCGTTAAAAATGTATGCCTTATGTGGGCTGGCTGGAAGTGGGAGGGTTGTGGGGTCTAGTCATTAGGGCAGGGGACTGACTCCTGGTTTGTGTTCCTGGCTCTGCCAATGGCATGTGGGGTGACCGTGAGCAGGACGCATCCGTGCTCTGTGTCTCAGTTTCCCTATCTGTAAAATGGGGATAATGATATTGCTCTGCTCTGTACAGTGTTCTGAGAGCTCCTGCTGAAAAGTGCTAGAGAAGAGCTCAGGATTATCACCAGCGCTATTATTTGTTGTTAGGTTCAGGGCAGAGGCGTCATGCCAGCAGTGGAAGCACACTGCCCTACACACTCAGCTCCGTTTGCAGGGGTGACAACAGAAAGGGCATTATGGTTTAGAGCAAATGCTTTCCCCTTCTGTTGCTCTTTATCCAGGATCTCCAAGCAGTTTCCAAGGATCTGTTAATTTGCCGCTACATCCCCCATGGCATCCTAATTTCACAGCTGGGGAAACTGAGGCATGGGGCTGGGGACATGACTTGTTCAGGGTCACCCAGGCAGTCTGTAGCAGAGCTGAGAGTAGAACCCAGGAGTTCTGGCTCCCAAGTTCCCACTTCTAAGTGTTGAGGCCTGCTCTACACGTGAAAGTTTTATGGGTATAATTCTTGTGACTCAGGAAGTGATTTTTTTTAACTGAAAGTTACACCAGTTCAAGCCCTAATGTAGAAGCAGTTACACCAGGATCAGTTAGGGGAATAAACTGTTGGTATAAATGTGATTAGACCAGTATATTGTGTCCACACAATAGGGTTGTACTGCTGTAACTATGCTTGTACATTTACCCTGATACCCATCACTGGGGTATTAAATCAGAGTAAGAGAGGCTGAGCTAGCAAATGGCCTCAGGATGTGGGTGTGGGTGTGGGGGGAAAGGTGTTCAGCTGAAGTGACTAGCATAACAATCTGATCTGTTGATGGGGTTAGTGTTAGAGGTGACGTTCATGTGTCAGAGGGTTTGTCTACATATGACGCTATTCTGGAATAACTCCATGGTTGAATCAGTTTAAAATAAAACCAGTGAAAACCCCGTGTGTGGACACTCTTATTTGCATTTAAACTAGGCTTACTTCAGTTGATCTTAAATTGGTTAAGAATCAGTTTAAATTAACCAGAAGTAAGCCCCTCTTAAATCAAACATCCACACGGCAGTATGCACTGCTTTAACTAAATTGGGTTAAAATCCGATATAAATTAAACTAATGCAACATTTTTGTGTGGACAAATTCTTATTCCAGAATAAGACTATCCACACACACAGTTATTCTGGAGTAGGTATTCTGTTTTAAATTCACATCCTGCCTTATTCCAAAGTATCTTGTGTAGACTAATTCTTATACTGGAATAAGAGTGCTTTTTTCCAAATTAGCTTATTTTGGAAACGGATTAAGCCAAACCAGAGCAAGGCCCTCTTGTTCTTGGATAACAGCATGCACATATGGAGTTATTCCTGAATGGCTGTTCTGCTTTAAATTCACACCCTACCTAATTCCAGAGTGACTTTCAGGTGTAGACAAGTCCGGAGGTGAGGTGAGGGAATCACCATCTGACGCAACAGAGGGCATATTCCCTCAGGGGAGGATTTGTGGAGCCGAGTTTAATAGTGAGTGAGATGAAATAAATTATTGGAGCAAGCGACTGGTGGGAGAGGGACGACATTGCGGATGGGCATTGCAAATAGGGCACTGGTTCCCATATGTTCCCACCTTTTGGCTTGGTTCTGAATGCTTCAGAAGCAGCCTTGCCTCTTTCTCTGGCATAAACAGGAAGAGACGGGCTGTGCCCTGCCAGCCGGGAGCCGCCTGAAGAAATGCTGGGCTTCAACTCTATTTCTTTAACTGGATTGTTGCTTTGCTTAACTTCCCTCCTTCCGTATTAGGAGGGTTAATGTCCAGTCTGAGAGCAAACACGGCCCTCTTGGAAGAAGCCGCTTGTTCTTAGGCCTGAATTTCCGTCGATGGGAGTGTCTGGCTGGCCTTGTGCTAAAGAGACCCCATCTCCCCAGCTTTGAGAGCTTTCCAGCAGGAGAGAGCCTCCTTTCTTCCTTGCTCTTTGTCATTTCTTTATCACTTTAACCCTCCTCTCTGCAGGCAGCCCTTCCGGGGGAGGCTGGAAGTCATGTCCCCAACCCCAGGCCACCGCTCTTACCTCTAGATACGATCCCTCCGGGGCAGGATGGAGGACTAGGAGGAAGTCTGCACTTCCTGTCCTGGAACGTAAACAAACCCTGTCACCGCCACCGACTCTAGGAACAGAGGATGTGCCAAACTGGATCAGACCCGAAGCGGGATAGTTCCAGTTTCCCATCTCTCCCCAGTGCTCTGCACCAGCTGCTTCAGAGGAACGTGCAAGGGTGGAATGACCTGATCAGAGCAGAAGGTTCTTCCCCATCGGTCAGCGATCGGCTCTTGTTGATAGCACTTCTAAGAATGCTTTGACTCGTGTCTAGCTGAAGTATGGAGAGCAGAAATAGGGAAGTATATCTATTTAGAAGCTAAGAAAGAAAAACTTGTAGCACCTTAGAGACTAACAAATTTATTTCAGCATAAGCTTTCGTGGGTTAGTACCCACTTCATCGGATGCGTGGAATGAAATTATTCTTCAGACAGATATATATACAGTCAGAGAAACATGATGGTCCAGGTGTATAGACCAATCTTAAGAGGCTAATTAACTAAGAGGCTACTACACTTAAACCTATTTAGAAGCTGTCACCTGGCTTAGCGTCTGGTGAGATCATGTGGTCAGGTATCTCTTTACTAGAGTTGAAGCCCCTATACCGCACACACAAAGTTCCACGCATTGTGACTGGTCCCCATCAGTTCCATGGAGTTGCTCTAATGGTTGAAGTTAAACGTGTGTGGAGGAAGGATGGCCCAGTGATCATGGCACTCTAGTTTAGGACTGTAGAGACGCAGGCCTAGTTCCCTGTGCTGCTACAGAGTTCCTGTGTAACCTTGGAAAGTCACTTTGCCTCTCCGGGCCAGTGGGGATAACAGCACTGCTGTGCCTCATTGGGGTGTCATGAGAGTATGTACTCTAAGGATTGGGAAGCGCTATGAGATCTAGGGATACAAAGAGCTGTACAAGAGAGAGAGATTGTAGAATCATAGCATATTAGGGTTGGAAGAAGCCTCAGGAGGTATCTAGTCCAATCCCTTGCTCTCAAAGCAGGACCAACCCCAACCATCCCAGCCAGGGCTTTGTCAAGCCGGGCCTTAAAAACCTCTAAGGCTGGAGATTCCACCACCTCCCTAGGTAACCCATTCCAGTGCTTCACCACCCTCCTAGTGAAATAGTTTTTCCTAATATCCAACCTAGACCTCCCCCACTGCAACTTGTGACCATTACTCCTTGTTCTGTCATCTGCCACCACTGAGAACAGCCCAGCTCCATCCTCTTTGGAACCCCCCTTCAGGTAGTTGAAGGCTGCTATCAAATCCCCCCTCATTCTTCTCTTCTGCAGACTGAATAACCTCAGTTCCTTCAGCTTCTCCTCATAAGTCATGTGCCCCAGCCCCCTAATCATTTTTGTTGCCCTCCGCTGGACTCTCTCAAATTTGTCCACATCCCTTTTGTAGTGGGGGAACCAAAACTGGACGCAATACTCCAGGTGCGGCCTCACCAGTGCCGAGTAGAGGGGAATAATCACTTCCCTTGATCTGCTGGCAATGTTCCTACTAATACAGCCCAATATGCCATTGGCCCTCTTGGCAACAAAGGCACACTGCTGATTCATATCCAGCTTCTCATCCACTGTAATTCCCAGGTCCTTTTCTGCAGAACTGCTGCTTACCCAGTCGGTCCCCAGTCTGTAGCGGTGCATATGATTCATCCTTCCTAAGTGCAGGATGAATCCTTGTTGAACCTCATCCGATTTCAAGTGCACTTGTCCTTGTTGAACCTCATCCGATTTCTTTTGGTCCAATCCTCCAATTTGTCTAGGTCACTCTGGACCCTATCCCTACCCTCCAGTTTATCTACCTCTCCCCCCAGCTTAGTGTCATCTGCAAACTTGCTGAGGGTGCAATTCATCCCATCATCCAAATCATTAATAAAGATGTTAAACAAAACCGACCCCTGGGGTACTCTGCTTGATACTGGCAGCCAACTAGACATTGAGCCGTTGATCACTACCCGTTGAGCCCGACAATCTAGCCAGCTTTCTATCCACTTTATAGTCCATTCATCCAATCCATATTTCTTTAACTTGCTGGCAAGAATACTGTGGGAGACCATATCAAAAGCTTTGCTAAAGTCAATATATATATAAAGTCAAGATATATCACAGACGCTGAGGGGATCAGGGCCCTAGCCTTCCAAGTGACTGCTGTATTGTCTAGAGTTTCAAGCACTGTTTTGGCGGGGGGGAGAAATAATTCATTTTATGTTTAAAATGTGATGAGGTAATTGATTTTCAGTCCTGAAGGGATACAGCATCTTATCCACGTTCCTATTTTTGGTTTGATAAAACTTCCGGTTTGTGACTTGCAATGAATCGGCCACTAGGGGGCTTCCTTCACAGCCCTTTAAAGTATATGGTATTAATTTCTGGAGGCATCAGTGCTAAGAGGGTATCAATAAGATTGCTGTGATTTCAGAGAAAAGCAAACAAACAGTCAAGGGGCTGGAGGGGACGGATTTAGAGGGAAAGGCCGAGAGAGGGAAACTTACCTAGTTTGGCCAAATGACGACAGGTGGGAGGCGGTACATAATAACCTAGTCACGTCCATGGCAGAGAATGTTACTGCAATACAAAGGGGATGAAGCAAAGCAAGAGGTGAGTATCAGGGAGAAGTTTCCTGGATAACAGGGTCTCAACCCCAGGAAGGGATGGAAATGGTATCAGGATTGAACAAAGCCCTGGAGGAATCACCATAGTGAAGGGACAGCCTGGGCCTGAGCTCCGTGCTGGATTCAGTGGGATCTAGCAGCTTGTGCCCTTCCCTGATATCAGTGACCTCTGTGTTGATCAGTGACCTCATTTAAAAGGTGATGGGTGGGGAGGCGGGGGTGCCCAGGCTGGGCATCTGTCCATGCCAGGTTGCTCCATGTAGAACGGGGTGCCAGCCAGCGAGCGAGTGTTCCAAATACAGCAGCTGCTGTGTCCTGTGGGCAAGCAGCAGTCAGCCAGGGCCCAGCTGGGGGAGGAGTAGCTGGGTGCCTAGTCCTCAGCAAGGGACACAATCTCCAGGCTTTGGCAATCTCCAAACGTGAGAGTTTTCTCCATAGGCTGTTCCAGCCCTGCATAGACAGTTGCTTCAGCAGACCTCAACAGTGGTACCCAGAAAGACCACAGGCTCGGGTCGGTGGCAGAAAGGCTCGGCTAAGTTTATTGTCTCCAAAGCATGCTATTAGTGTCCCATACACTGCATGGGTGCACTGCATGTATGCTCGTGACAAGGTACCAGCACATTCAACGTCCAGTTGTCCATTAAGCCAGTACAAAGAATCAAGGGGTGGTAGGTACCTCGATATTTATGGGATGAAACAAACAGCTTCTTACATACCACCTTCCGTGCTTCCTGACATCTGTTTGTTACCTCCCTTTGTACCTTGCTGCTGATGTCTTGGACAAAAACATCCCCATTCATCACTTCTGTCAAACCATCTTATCTTGTGCTCGGTTGGGGTGGACCTGAGCGAGTCTTCTCTTCTGGGATGTGTTCACACCAACATCCAGTGCCTAGTACTTAGGAGTGCCTGTGTCTTAGCCACGCTAGCCGTGCCTTTGCCAAGTTCATGTGCCGGACGGTGAACTTGTAAGCAAGTGTCTGATGACAGGGCCTCACTTTGGCTCCTAGCATGGCCTGGCTTTGCTGACTGTGGTTCATGCCTTAGGACAGGGGTGGCCAACCTGAGCCTGAGAAGGAGCCAGAATTTACCAATGTAATTGCCAAAGAGCCACAGTAATACGTCAGCAGCCCCACAACAGTTCCCCCTGCTCCCAGTGCCTCCCGCCCACCGACAGCCCCTCCAATCAGCGCCTCTCTCTCCCTCCCCGCACCTCCCGATCAGCTGGTTTCGTGGTGTGCAGGAGGCTCTGGGGGGCAGGGGGAGGAGCGGGGGCATGGCAGGCTCAGAGGAGGGGGTGGAAAGAGGTGGAGTGGGGGCAGGGCCTGTGGCAGAGCCAGGGGTTGAGCAGTGAGCACCCCCCGTGAGCACATTCCAGTGAGCACATTGGAAAGTTGGCGCCTGTAGCTCCAGCCCTGAAGTCGGTGCCTATATAAGGAGCTGCATATTAGCTTCTGAAGAGCCGCATGTGGCTCCAGAGCCACAGGTTGGCCACTCCTGCCTTAGGTCTTGCCCCAACCCCTGTGCTCCAGGCTCTCTCTCTCTCTTTCTATTACATTCCCCTGCTTTTTGTCTTTTTATGGGGAGGATGTTTACCCATCATCCCAGAAAAGCATAATGCACGGACTGAAGATGACCCAGTGGGCTATACACTGTTATCATAGAATCTCAGGGTTGGAAGGGACCTTAGGAGGTCATCTAGTCCAACCCCCTGCTCAAAGCAGGACCAATCCCCAATTTTTGCCCCAGATACCTAAATGGCCCCCTCAAGGATTGAACTCACAACCCTGGGTTTAGCAGGCCAATGCTCAAACCACTGAGCTATCCCTCAGAGTTATATGGCTCTACCTTACATTCCCATCCACACATTCATGCCCCATCTGTCCTCGGGTCTGCACATTCCCACGTACGACTGGTAGACAGATTTTCATTTACAATTTTTTTCTTAGTCCCATAGGGTGGGCCTGGGAATGTTAGGTCTGGGACTTTGATTGAAGGGCATCGTTTTATGATTGAGCCTCGGAGACGCTTCCATGTACCTAAAATGATGATTTATATACAAGTAATATGTGTGTAATTTATGTGTGATCTAAGTAACACCACATATAATGCTTATAGTTGGTTATAAAATAGTAAAACATATTGAACAACCTAAGAATACCTAGTGATCATCCATGGTCGTATGATTATAAGTATCTAAACCTCATCCATTGCCATGGCTTTAATAGCCAAGCCAATCCTCTTCCAATCTGCTGCCGTAATTTTACCTTTTTCATTTGATAACATACACAACAGCCCAGTCCAACTAGGGCAATTACGGCTACCTCCTGCACAATCATAAGAATTAGGCTGAGTGTTCTGACTATGGGATATGAAGTGACGTCCTCCGTAATGGCCCACCAAGGTGTTTCCACCTCCTCTTGTACGCTATGTCCTCTAATTGTTGCTGAATTAGATTAGCTATGGGTACCAAAGTTTCCTTGGTTTGTGCTACTGAGGCCTGTACATTTAAACATAATTGCATAATGGCGGGAAATAACCTGCTCACTAGATCATTTATGTTATTGGGAAGAGTGATGAGTTCAGTGATGGCATTCATGCCACTGGTTGGCCAGAAAGACTGAGTTCTGCTTTGGATTGTGTTCGTGACCTTCACGCAGAATCCAGGACAGGTTTGTTTATACCGTATGAAATTAGACTCCCAGTGCACAAACCAAATCCGTGACCAGTTCTTTCTGTACCAGACAAGGCCAGCCGTTTTTTGTACTGTTAATGTCAATAGTCATGTAGCATTCACACAGCTACCACCCTTTATTCTTTGTGCAGCCAGCCTGGTTGATTTCAGAACCTATTTCTGTCACCAGGTGCACACTAGGATAAGGTTGCACAAAAAAGTTGTTTACTAAGGTTCCTACACTGTCGGCGTAAAGTACCTTTACTGGAGCTTAGGTCCACCTTGGGATAGCCTTCATAATTTGAATATTTTTACTCTTACCACTGTCTAGGAATAAACCCTATCAGATTTAGCAAATTGTAAGAAATCTGGGGTAATATTCTCTATTTCTTGTTCCTGTATCTGTTTTATAAAAGCTGTCCCATTTAATAAGCGAGGCCATTTTTGTAGCTTATGTGTAACAACCTTTGTTTGATTATTTCCGTTGCCCTGTCTCCATAGGTTACCCAAGCCACTGCCAATGAAACATCATTATTTTCCAAACTATTGATCATTTGCTCCTGGGGGAATTTTGCGTCACTGCACAGGTGCAGAATTCATGGTCTGCGCAGATTTCTTTGCTTCCCTGCAGAAAAATAACTTCTGACTGGAAAGCAAAGGGAAGCCGCAAGAGTGGTCATGCGCTCCCTCCCCGGCAGTGCAGGCAGGTCAGTTTGGCAACTCAGAGCAGCCGGTAGAAACGTAAATCACCACCGGTTATGGCGGGGGAGGCTGGGCAGTCATGCATGTGAGAGAGAGAGAGAGACTGTCCCTCTTGCTTGCTATTGCGGCATGCTCGGCATGGAAGGGCAGGGCTTTGGGAATGGTTCTGAAGAGGTAAGCATGGGGCAGGCTTTGTTCCCTCAGGCAGAGCAGAATGTACCAGCCTGCCTGCTTAGTGAATTTTTCCCATTGTTCTGAGTGAATTCCCCCAGGAGTATAAAACAGATGTAAAAGTTTTAAGGCTCCTTTACATTGCCAGAGTGGTGTAAAAGAGCCTTATTGCAAAGAACAGTCTGGCCTTTTAAATGCTTATGGTGCTTTAGTGATTAGAACTGGTCTACATTTTTGGACTGAAAAAAATTCCTATCAAAATGTGCTCCATGAACTGTTTGCTACTGACCTTTTTGGAGATGGTCAGTACCCAATATAAATGGTGAGTTTGAGTCCCCAGCCCTCGCTTGCTCTTCAGTTGCCTATGATGTAACACTGAGCATATGGCTGCATATATTTGTTGATTAATAACTAGAAGTAAAGGGTCAGTACTAGCTACGTTACTATTAGAGGGGGTTTGGAGATTTCCTCAAATGCTCCCCACTCCCATTCTTCATCCATTGTACTATGGTTAGTTTAAATAAATTACCAAAATAATTGAAACCAGCTTGATTATATTGCGTTAATTTGACAAAAAATGTGCAGAATTTTAAAATATTGTGTGCAGAATTTTAAATTTTTTGGTGCAGAATTTTTAATTTTTTGGCACAGAATTCCCCCAGGAGTAAGTCATTGAAAGGCTAATAGTGTTGAGGTATTCAAACCCTGGAGCAATCAAATGTATGTTATCAATGGTTATTGCCTGTCATAGGCGCCGACTTCGTGGGTGTTCCGGGGCTGGAGCACCCACGGGGAAAAATTGGTGGGTGCTCTGCACCCACCGGCAGCTCCCTGCCCGCCCCGGGACCCGCAGCCAACTCCCCGCCAACCCCGGGGCCCGCCGCCATCTTACCTTAGCACCGGGAGACGTTGCGGGGCCCCGCCCCCGACGCAACGTCGCCCAGCGTCGGGGGCGGGGCCCCGCAACGTCGCCCAGCGTCGGGGGCGGGGCCCCGCAACGTCGCCCGGCGTCGGGGGCGGGGCCCCGCCCCCGACGCTAGGCGTGAGCTCCCACCGGTGCCCCTGTTGATTAAGCAGTAGGCGAATATGTCGCCCAGTTTTCACTGCCTTTCCTACCCCACTGATGATGCTGTTCCTTTATAGATTTAGCTTTTCAGTATCTCCTGTATTCCATACAGACATGCCAAGGGCTGAGCCTCCCGACATTGTGTCTATGACTCTTTTCTTTTCCCATCTTGTTGCTTCATTAAAGGATGTCGAAAACCTTTCCAATATTGTAACTGTACCCTAATCTCTGTATTAGACCAGTCGTATTGGTGGGGACATTGCATGTGTATAGCCACACTGGTGAAATTTAATTTGAGTGGCCATCCCGCATTTTCCACCGGGAACTCAGTGGTAGGATGTAGGAAGGTGTCCGATTCCGGCCACGGTTGCAAATGTGGGCATTTCACTGATGGAGCAGTGAGGGTGATAGACTAAATTGCGGGGATAAGATCGGTACCATGCTCAGACAGGTCAGTAATACCCTCACACGATAAATACATTTGCTAATACCTGGAGATGTTACCCAAGTTCCCGTGAACAAAGCCTCATCTTTCAACTGGAGATAATTAATACGAACAGATGCACTACACTTATCCTCTACGTTGATAAAAGTTACTCTGTCTGTCAAGGTCCCGTATGTTTTAATGATTCCTTCCACGTGGTTTGTTACTGGGTTGACTGCTTTAAAGCAATCAACTGCTATATCAGCATTCTCACATGGGTATGATTTAATATTACACGGCAAAGTAAGGTTATCCCCGACTATTGCTGTAATTGGCCGTTCCACTCTTTGATGTGTTGTAACGGAGGCTTGTTCCTCCCCCTGAATTCCTGCTTCCTTCTCCTTAGCTTGCGGGGATTCATGTACAATGGGGATATTCATTGCAGGTGTGTCAGTGTTTTCTGTAACAGCTGAGTCAGTGTTGGGAGCTAAAGCATGGGTAATTGCTAGGGATGTCAATAGGGTTTAAAAATAGTAACAGTTTAACCGATTAAAATTCTATTGGTTAAACATTCATTAACAGTTAAGGAGTTCACATAGGCAGGGAACTAGGAGTGCGGGGGTGGGGCGGTGTGCTGCAGCACCGCCATGTTTTATGGGGGGGGCTCCACTGCCGCCCGTGCTTGGCATCCCAGCTGCTGGCCCAGGCCTGGGCTCCCCGTTACCGCCCCCGCCCAGAATGCCGCTGCCGGCCTGGGCACGGGGCTCTGCTGTCAGCCCCGCGCCCGGGGTCCTGGCTGCTGGCCCTGCGCCCGCTCTTTCATGATGTAGCCTGACTATACGCTTCCTTCTGTTTCACATATTACATTTAGAACAGTTCTTTCAGGACGAGCTTGGCTGGCCGCTTCCGGTACAGTGGGATTATTTCAAATTTCTACCCAAATCCTCTGGTTACGAAACGTGTTTGATTTAGTCTTTGGGTGTTAGCCAATCCCTCTGCACGTTGGATCACTACCACTATACTCAGCAGTCCTCATATCCAGATTAATTTCTTGACCTGTGAAAACAAAAACATTCACTTTTTTTAAGCAGCATAATTGTATTTATTGTAAAGATTATTTGATTGAGGTACATTGGATTGAGGTACATTTAGTAGGGTGGTGAAGCACTGGAACGGGTTACCTAGGGAGGAGGTGGAATCTCCTTCCTTAGAGGTTTTTAAGGTCAGGCTTGACAAAGCCCTGGCTGGGATGATTTAGTTGGGGTTGGTCCTGCTTTGAGCAGGGGGTTGGACTAGATGACCTCCTGAGGTCCCTTCCAACCCTGAGATTCTATGATTCTAAGTCACCTCTTCTTTTTCTTTGTGCAGGATCTTGTTTTGCACATGTTAAGCAGCGGTGTGTATGCATTTCCATGTCTTCCTTTATCCTTGGCCACAAGCCTACCTTTTAAAGTTTTTCTATAGCCTCTTCTAACTTGGGGTGTCCCCCTCCAAGAGATTCACGTATCCAGCTCACCAATAAATGTCGTAGGTGCTGTGGAATTTCTAAAACCCAGTCGTTCTCTGGATTGGCCAAGAGTAAATTCTTTTGTTTTTTTTTAATTGTAACCCCATGCCGCTTTGAAGGGCCTTCTGAAATCCCTTGCTCGATAAGTCATCTTTTCCTTGCATTTTCTGCAGCATCTGTGTTCCTTCCTGTTTTTCTCTACTTCTGTTTTGTTCTTCCCTTGCCCGAGCATGGGTGGTTACAGCTACAGGTGTGGTTTCACACAAAGTATCCTCAGTTGCTGCTGCTTTGGCTAATCTATCCACTTATCCGTTTCCCCCACTGCAGTGGCCCCCCTTTTTTTTAATGTGACTTTATTTTAAGTAGTCTGATTTTTTTTATAACTAATTTCCAGGTTCTCTAATCTTTGCCATAGTGGCTTGTGTTTAATCTCAGACCTGTCCGTTCCTGTACAGTTTATAGTACTCTACCAGGGGAGGTAGATTGTAACACCTTTGTTCACGTAGTCCGAATTGGTCCCAATAATTACTTGTTTGTTTTCCTTTCATTAGTTTTAACACTTGTCTGAGTGCAGCTACTTTTGCAAATTGTGTTCCCCTCTATCCAATTGATATTGAAAGTACTTTTGCAGTTGCAATTCTCTGTGATGTTCCTACATCGCAGGATGGTTTTGAGTTACCCGAGTAATCCTTTGAGTAACATTATTATCAAACCCAAACGTGGGGGGACTTAAAGAGCCTAGGGGCGTTTGGAAAAGCAACGGCTCCGCCTCCAAATCGATTCCCACCTCTTGCAGCAATTGGGAATGCTTTGTGTATCCGCCACAGAAATTCATTACAAGTTTCTAATGGACTAACTGCTTTAGTGGGAACCATTCATCTTTAATGCATCAAGTCTAAGTGTTAGTTAGTCCACTGTACAGATTCCAGGCCATGTTTCCCCACTATCCTTTTTGAACTCGTGTTCACTTTCCGCATCTGTGTACGTGTGAATTTTTGCCGTCCCATCTCTGCACAAATAGATGGTTTAGCAAACCTCAATACTACCCAGAAAGACCACAGGCTCGGGTCGGTGGGAGAAAGGCTCGGCTAAGTTTATTATGTCCAAAGCACGTTATCAGCGTCCCATACACCGCACGGGTGCTCGTGACAAGGTACCAGCACATTCAACGTCAAGTTGTCCCCTAAGCCAGCACGAAGAATCGGGGAGTGGCACATTGATGTTTGTACGGTGAACAAACAACTTGTTTCCGTGCTTCCTGACATCTGTTTGTTACCTCCCCTTGTACGTTGCTGCTGACGTCTCAGACAAAACATCCCCATTCATCACTTCTGTCAAACCATCTTTTCTTGTGCTTGGTTGGGGTGGACCTGGGCAAGTCTTCTCTTCTGGGATGTGTTCACACGAACGTCCAGTGCCTAGTACTTAGGTGTGCCTGGGTCTCAGCCATGCTAGCTGGGCCTTTGCTAAGTTCAGGTACCGGACGGTGAACTTGTAAGCAAGCATCTGCTCTATGGCAAGGCCTGACTTTGGCTCCTAGCATGGCCTGGCTTTGCTGACGGCGGTTCAGGCCTCAGGTCTTGCCCCAGGCCCCGTGCTCCAGGCTCTCTCTCTCTCTCTACTCCACTGTACCTCAGAACGCCTCTGTGAGAAGGCTGGGGGTGGATGAAGGCTTGATAGGCTCTGCCTTCCTCTCTGGGCACTGGAGGAGTGGGAAAGGGGCCCTGCTGGCTTACCGTGGCTGGGGCAGGCAGGCTCACCCGCTCTGGAAGTCCTGGCTGGCACCGCTGGGGAGGTAGCTGGCAGTGCCGGGCGGGAGAGCGCACTGCACTGTCACTGCTAAGCTGGGGGAGGCTCAGTGCTGCTGACTCGTGCCCTCGATCCTGACCGGTGCGTCAGAGAGAGCTCGGGAACAGCCCAGAGCTGTAGGCCACCTCCTGCTGCTGCCCCATAATGCATCTGTTCCCCCTGCAAAATGCGCCTGGCCTGGGTCCCCCAGTGCAGCTCGGTCCCGGTCCCCCGCTGACGCCCCGTCTCTGCTCTGCTCCCCCCCTCCCCCCCCCAGGCAAGGACTACGAGAACGCGGTGAAGTTTTACAGCGAGGCCATCGACCTGAACCCCTCCAATGCCATCTACTACGGCAACCGCAGCCTGGCCTACCTGCGGACAGAGTGCTATGGCTACGCGCTGGCCGACGCCACCAAGGCCATCGAGCTGGACAAGAAGTACATCAAAGGCTACTACCGGCGGGCGACCAGCAACATGGCCCTGGGCAAGTTCAAGGCCGCCCTGCGCGACTACGAGACGGTGAGTGCGAGCGGGGCCGCTCTGCGGGGGATCCAGCGTCCGCGCCGCAGTCCCCGCCGGCGTCGCGACGCTCTGGCTTGAGTTCTGCCTTTGCTAACGCCCGGTCGGTAAGCTCCCCTGGGTTCCTCCTAGTCCTACCCACCCCCGTTCCGACCCATCCCCCTCCTGGGTGCAGCTGAGAGCAGAGCAAGCCCCGGACGGCGTCTGCACCCAGGAGGGGGGTCGAAACGGGGCGGGGGACAGGTCGGACTAGGGTGAACTGAACAAAGGGATCGTTAGCCCCTGTCCTGGGGAATGTTTCCCATTGGTCAGGCCGGCTAGACGGTAGAACTGTCTTCCTGGGGAAAGGTAGAGGTCCCATCGTATGGGGGACACAGGTGTGGTGATGTCCAGAAAACCAGCCCCCGAACGTCTGCCCCGTGTGTGTCCAGGTCCCACCTGCTCACGTTTCACTCCTGCAGCTGAAAGCAGGGCCCCGCGGAGAAGGCCGGGCCCACAGCCAAGCTCCCTGGCTGGGCTCAGCGCTGCGTAATGTGGAGCTTGGGGCCCTTTTTCACCCCCTGCAGCGCTCTCAGCCAGCCCTGCTCGCCGCTGTGAGACGCTGTTATGATGCCCCCGTCCCCCTCCCCCTCCCCCTTTGGCGACCGGAATCTGGAATCGGCCATGGTGGGATGTAAACTCCTGTCCAAGCCGTTCCGATTCATTTCAGTCCCGTTATTGCTGTGCTTTCAAAGCTCTACCTCAATGACGCCCTGAGCCCAGGCTGCCATCGGGACAGCCCGAAAAGCTGTGGACTCTGTCGGGGGACCCACTCCTGCTGTGCTGAGTCTGGGGGCCGGTTTAGAAAGGATGCAGCATTTCCTGGGCACTGGCTGCATTGAGACGTGGGCTCGCGGGTGTCTGTGAGAGCTCCCGGAGGGACGTTGGGCAGGCGGCACATGCGGGGAGCGGGATTACCACATCGTGAGGGCGTAGCTAATTGTACCCCATGGGCATTGATAGCTTGTGCCTGGTGCTTCCTAAATACCACGGATCTCTGCTTCTCCTTCACAGAAGGGGCACCGGGCTTAGTCTGATGGAGATCCCTCCGTGACCCCACCCAGCAGCTTTATAGTGCCGCTAGGTAGGGCGCAGGCCCCACCTCCCTCAAACAATAATGACGGTGCCTATTAAGGAGGCCACCGTGTTTTCAGTGGGGGAGACTACGCGACGTGCCCAGCACTGCAGAGCTAGGAGAACCCAGGAGTCCTGACTCCCAGCCTGCCCTGCTCTAAGCACTAGGCCCCACTCCCCTATCAGAGCTGGGGATAGGACCCAGGAGTCCTGCCTCTCAGCCGTTCCTGCTCTAAGCACTTGACCCCCCTCCCGTCCCAGAGCTGGGGATAGGACCCAGGAGTCCTGCCTCCCAGTCCAATGCCAAGTCTCGCACTTCCCCGGGCCTCTCCTTGTCGTGTCCCTTTGTCTGTCTTTCCCTCCGTTTCTCCTTCCTGCCTGACACTGGCCCGTGATGGGCTCTGGGCTCTCCCCCTTCCAGGTGGTGAAGGTGAAGCCAAACGACAAAGATGCCAAGATGAAGTATCAGGAGTGCAACAAGATTGTGAAGCAGAAGGCGTTCGAGCGTGCCATCGCCAGTGACGAGCACAAGCGCTCCGTGGTCGACTCCCTGGACATAGAGAGCATGAGTGAGTTGGGCGGCGGGGCTCCAGGCCTGGCTTCTCTGGTCACGCGGATTCCACAGGGGTGCTGGGGGAGAACTGGCTAGCTCAAGGGAGGGGCAGTGACCACGAGCTCCCGGAGCAGCGCTGGGGGGACCTTTGGATGTCGAAACGGGGCTAGTGAGTAGGGGCGGGGAGGGGCTTTTCCCTCTGTACCCGGCCAACGCTGCATCCTGCCTCCGGCTCTGCACTTAAAAAGGACGTTGCAGAATTGTCGAGGGTGCAGAAGAGAACCAGGAAACTGATCTGAGGGCTCGAGAAGTTCCTGACCGGGCTCGCTCTGGGTAGCGGATCCGAGAGAGGATTGAGAGGTGACTTGATTGCAGTGTTGAAGCTCCTTCCCGGGGAGAGCATCCCAGGGAAACGAAGGGCTCCGATGTCTGCGGAAAAAGGCAGAACAGTGGCCAATGGCTGGCAGGGGAAGCCGGAGAAATTGCAGCTGGAAATCAGAGCCAAGTGCTTACCAGTGCGGGTGACTAACCGCTGGAACAATGAGCTCAGGGAAGTGGTGGGTTCTCCAGCCCTTGATATCTCCCAGTCCCGCCCGGCTGCCTTGCTGGAAGACGCCTCAGTCACACACGAGTGATTAGGCTCAGTACAGGGGAAGTACTCTGGCCTGTGGTGTACAGGAAGTCAGAGGAGACTATGATCTGGTCTTGCTTCCGATTGCATGGATATCTTGCCATAACTGCTTCGTGCAATGATGCACGTCTCATGAACGCTGCTACCAAAAGTTGGGGCTCTGGGCCTAGTATAATAGCTAGTTGGCCTCTGTGTCCCCTCTGCTCTGTGTAGTTTTAATCTGTGATCTCACGCCATGATCACCCATCGTGTGTGTGATCAGCATGAGACGGTAAGGACGTTGCTGGAGAGGAATAGGTGTGTATGATTCCGACAAAGCTGGGCTCTCCCATGTGCTTCGGGCATCCTTGCAGAGAACTGGGGCAGATTTGTCCTGGGGTAGTGTTACCCTGACCACAAAGGGCGTTGATTCATGACTAAAACCCAGGATTGGAAGCTGGGAGATCCCGGTTGTTTTTGAACCTGTCTATACAGCAACATGTGCCAGGGATCAGCGCCCCCATTCTGCCAGGCAGTGCACAGACGCGGTGAGTCAGTCCCTGCCTCCCAGGGCTTGCAATCTGAATAGATAAGGCGGGGGAAAAGGAAGGATCGCTATCCCTGTTTTACAGATGAAGCGCTGAGGCCCAGAAAGATTAGGGATAAATCTTTCAAAAGCGCCTTAATCCCATTTTTAAAAGATCCAAAGTCATAGAATATCAGGGTTGGAAGGGACCTTAGGAGGTCATCTAGTCCAACCCCCTGCTCAAGGCAGGACCAATCCCTAATTTTTGCCCCAGATCCCTAAATGGCCCCCTCAAGGATTGAGCTCACAACCCTGGGCTTAGCAGGCCAATACTCAAACCATTGAGCTATCCCTCCCCCCAGTCATCGAGACTCAGGTGCCTCAGACCCTTAGGGCGGGTTTTCAAAGGGATTTAGGCACCTAAAGAGGCATATTGGCACCTAGTGGGATTTTCAGAGACACCTAAGCAAGTCAAATCAATGGGGGTTTTGGCACCTCACCTGCCCAGGCACCGTGGAAAGTCCCAGCTTAGTTAAACACCTAGCTGCATCTTTAGGTTCCTAAACATCTTTGAAAATCCAGCCCTAAGGAACTGACTCACCCATGCCTGTTGATTTAACCACCACCTGCTTAGTCACTTCTGAAAATTCTTGCCCCAGACCACACGGCGAGTTCATGGCAGAGGCAGGAACTAAACTCAGCTCTGCCAAGTCCCAGTCAGGGGCTGTAACCCTCTTCCCCGTTCTCCTGCTAGTATCAGAAGGACCGGTATCATCGATGGCTGGGACGCAGGCTTCCCAACTCCGATGGAAACCAGACACAGACTGGTTAGCCCCTCGGAGTCCGTGCCGTGCCAGGCTTGTAGAAAGGGGTTCTTCCAGAAGAGCATTGTGGGCTGTTTTCTGTCAGCGACTTAGAGATCAAATTTGCTTCATTTATAAGAGCAAAAGGCTCCCTCTTCCCCTTGATGTTTCAGATGTCTCAGGAAGAGGCCCAGGTAGTCTGGTGGCTCGGGGAACCAGGCTCTAGGATCAAAGCCATCTATTTCACACACCACGCAGGTGAGGTGGCTAGGCTTTGCTCTTCCTTTTTTTTTTTTTTTTGGATGAATCCCCCAAATCATTTTTCCTCGTAACCTCCTGGCTTCCGGGCTATTTACAGACATTCTGGGGTCTTAGATTTGTCAGCCTGGCCGTGTGTCAACCCAGTAAGTCAGCATGGCAAGAGAGGAATGTGTGTCCTCTTCCAACCAGAGCGTGCCAGATTTATACAATCCGTGACTTGACCGTGTCCTTCACAGGGTGCGTTTGCGGGGGATGAGGGTTGGACATGACTGCGAAGGCTGTGGTGTATTGGCTGTGGTGGATGTGGTGTCTGGCTGGAGGAGTAGAAGATACAAACTTGGGGTGCCTTTGGGGAGGGTCTGCTGAGAGCTAGGGTACAGCTGAGAGTAGGGGGGCGCTAAGGTGGGTTTAAGCCACATTTGGGCCCTCCCGATCTTGGGGTGCTCCAGGGGCTGGAGAGGCCCTGCCAGCATATCTTAGATAGTCCTGGGGGCCTGTCTAAGTCACAGCGCTATAGGTTGTGTCCTGACCCCAACACACCCCTTATGAGAGGGTCCTCGGCGGAAAGCCTTACAGCTGTCTTCCACAGTGCCTGCACCAGGGAGAATCCTGGCCTGGCTGGATCTGTGGGGGTTTAGACCTCTTTACACCACGTTGGCTCTTGTGCGTAAAGGCGCTGGAGCGCAGCTGATGGTTTCACCCCTCTGCACGTTGTTGCTTTCTACGTGTCTGTGGTAGATAGTAGATGTGTGATCGCGTATTGCTGGCAGCCGTTGGCTGGCCGGGAGCCACAGGATTAGCTCTGGTTTATTGGGGCTCTTGATCTCTTGACCTTTTGGTTCCCTGAGTCAGACCTGACTCCACAAACTGCGGTTACCATCCCTCACCCATAAATGAACAGTGTCAGGCGGGACGATAAAAAGTCACTGCTTGCGTAAATCCAGCACACGCTGTTTGGAATCGGACCAGCATTCCTGGCTTGCTGTGGTGAGTGAATGGAGTGGGTTCCAAGGTGCCATAGTCATACAAATAATAATACGCAGAAAAGCCAATAAGTAGCTAGGAAGCAGCCGCTGGGAAAAGCTGAGCTGTTAAAGCAATGAGTCCAGGGTGTCTATAAATAGCCCTCCAGCTGGAAAATTACAAGGAAACATGATTTTATGACTCAGGAGCCATAGCAAAACATCACCTAGGCCAGATTTTCTGAAGAGCTCATGCTATTGGGTGCTGAGATCTCTTGACATTCTGACCCTTTGGGTGCACAGCTGCCTCGGTTTTTATTGCCGGGTGGGATTGTTAGGTCGTTTAGTCTGAGCTACTGTATAGCCTCCAGCCCACGACCCCTGTGCTGAGCCCCTTAACCTGCGATGGCTTCCGGACAGGCATCCGGTCTTGACCTGACGCCGTCGAGAGATGGAGAATCCACCCCTTCTCTCGGGAGTTGGTTCCAGTGGTTAATTCCCCTCGCTGTTCAACGCTGGGGGAAAAGGGGAGGGGAGTGCTTACAAACTCCGGGCGCCGGCGCCGTTACCGAGCAAATGGCTACGGGACCATCCGCCCACGTGCTGATTTCGGCCCAGCAGAACTTGGTGCTTGTGCGGCTCAATAGGAATCAGTTCTTCCTACCTGAGAGCAGCTCCAGTGCCCAAAACATGCACCGAATCCGCTTCTCTGCCTGTCCCAGCTCAGGCTCCTCTGCCAGGCTCCCCTGGACAATTCATGGTGTTTTTTTGGGCAGTGGCTTGTCCCTCTGTCAGACGAATGGCTTTGGTTCCAGGGCCTGGTTTGAGCCAATGGGGCTTCATCCCATGATGTGTCGAGCGCCCTCTGGAGTGGGAATCAAGGGGACTCTGCCTCTGGCAGGACCAGGCCCTAACGACACTGCCTTTGGAAGCCTTGGCTCTGAGCACTTGGAGCTGATGCGCGAAGGAGAGAATTCCTGTGCAGCTGTGGATGTGTAGGGCGCAGCTGGGTGGAAGCGGGCAGCCCGTGTAAGCAGCAGAGGTGGGTGGGGCAGTGCTCGCAGGGCTCTGGATTATTGGGTGCTGTCCTGTTGCTAACGAGTGATTCTGCTCTCCTCCCGTCTCCGCGTCCGCCAGCCATCGAGGACGAGTACAGCGGCCCCAAGCTGGACGACGGGAAGGTGACGCTAGCGTTCATGAAGGAGTTAATGCAATGGTACAAGGATCAAAAGAAACTCCACCGAAAATGTGCCTATCAGGTAATTGCCTGCCATAGGGCAGGAGGCTCATGCGTGGAATCCTTCGCCCCTTCTTCGGAAGGAGCTGGCATCTTCTTTCCCGGCGGTGGGTGGCAAAGACAGCTGCAGCAGGTCGACAGGAGTCCAGGGTGTAACATGGAACTAGCTGGCAGCCAGTGTCACATAGAGGGAGCCACAAAGACTACACGTCCCAGCGTGCAGTGCTTTCGTGTCATCAAGATGGCACATTGCATGCTGGGAGCTGAACTCTCCACCCTGTGTGTGGGGCGGGGAGGGGGAGGCCCATTTTCAAGGCCAGGGACTCGCACAGCAAGACGCTGGCGAAGGGCGGGTACCTGTTGCATCTGAAGACAGGGCTATGTCATTCATTTCCTGCCCTTGCTAACTCTTCCCTTTTCCCCTTGGGCAGATCTTGGTGCAGGTGAAGGAGGTGCTCGTCAAACTCCCCACTCTAGTAGAAACCACGTTAAAAGAGGTGGGTATCCTTCTCTGCAGCCTTGAGGTGGCAGGTCCTGGGATGTACTTTGTATAACCGGGGGCGGGTTTGGATCCCAAACCTGCAGTGCTGGTTGAGCAGAAGTTCCAGTGGCTTCATATCTGCTCCCCCCCCCCCCCCCCCCAGCTGCTTGGGGGCCAAAACACCCGTGGTGTAACTCGAGCCATGGCTTGCCTGCACTGCCTATGAGCAGCTGTACAGTCCATGCCATGTCTCCTCCCACCTCTGACCTCACCTACCTTGGGGCTTGCCCAGCTAACCTGTACGGGGCCCTGGACCAGTGGAGATCCATCCCTGGCCGGCTAAGCCGCTGGGATGGCCCCTTGCTGCAGCATGGGGCAGTGGAATGGGAAGGGGAGTCCCTCACTGGGCTTCCAGCCCTTATCTGAGAGCGTTGGCAGCTGTCCGAACAGCTGTTTAGCAGCTTTCGGGATTGGAGTGGGAGGCTCTGACGTGTCTGTCCTTTGATCCACCCATTGCTGTTGTAACCAGGGTCAGAGCCCACAAAGGGGCCGGGTTGTTTGAAATAGGCCGTTGTCTTCCCCTAGAGTTAGGTACTTCCTTCCTTGCCCCAGCAAGCTCGCATGAGGCATAAGCTCGTGATGAGGGATCCCATGATCCTTTTCACCAGCGTTAGGGTTGTTATCGTTGATGCAATTCCAACCTGCCTCCCTAAATTCCTGGATTCAGTGTAGTTGTAGCCGTGTTGGTCCCAGGATATTGGAGAGATGAGGTGGTCCAATAAAAGATATTACCTCACCCACCCTGCCTTCCTAAATTCCTGCTAGTCAAATTAGACCCAGTATTCTCCTCGTGTCCTCAATGCGAGCAGTGTTACTGTGCCCTGTTAATCAGCTGCCATGTCCAGCCCCAGAGGTGATTGCATTTCACCACTGATGTATTAATTTAGATGGAGCATATGGGCCCAACAAGTCAAAAGCATTAACCTGGCCCTGCAACTGTCGACCGCTAAACAGAGTTAACCAACGTGCGGGGACTTCGGCCTGCTTAGCACCACGGCAAGCGCATTGTTAAACGTCATTTTAATCTTTTATTCAAGATACAGAAAATAAGGACAAACAGGTTGAAATGTAAAATATTAAGTCAGGCTTTCATTTTAACAGCATCCCTTGTTCCCTTTCCCTTTAGCTGGACAGATTTTAGAAAGCAACTCCCCGTCTCTGACAGTCTTTTAGATGGCATTAAAGATGGTAGTTACTATACGTTTTGGGGAAAAGGGGCAAAGTTAGTTGAGCAGCTACTGTTAAAGTCTGAAAGATGGGAGGAGACCAGACAAACAGCCACAAGAGGAAAGACAGAAAAGACAGGCAGCTTCTGTCTCTGGTTGACTTTCACTTACAGCCTCACTGCTGGAAAAACTCAGGCCCAGCCCCAGGTTTGATCAGCCACTCTGAGACCTGGCAAACTTGTACCAGCATTGGGCTGTTTAGGGCCTTGCTCTGGGCTGCCTCTTTCTGGTCCCAGGCTTACAACAGCATTGGCCGGCTAAGCCAGACTCTTTCTAGACAGAAGGAAAACAGAGGGAGACAGGAAAGAGAAGAAATAAGGTAGGGAAGGAAAAAGGCACATTGGAGGAAGGAGACAAAGTCTCATTTCCCAGGTAGTTTTCAGGATTTAGCCAGAGCTGCTGGAGGTGACCATGTCCCCTGGCTCCCTCTCTCTGGCCCGGTCTGGCCAGGGTATGTCTCAGGATTGGGATGAAGACATTCCAGGGTCCCAGGAGAGGATGGGCGTAGCAGGCATGATGGTGACGCATGTGTCTGAGGCAGCCAGCCTCATGGTTTCATAGATTCTAAGGCCAGAAGGGACCATTGTGGTTATCTAGTCCGACCTCCTGCATAACCCAGGCTAGAGAACTTCCCCACAGTCATTCCTAGAGCAGATCCTTTGGGAAACCAGCCACTCTGGATTTAAACCTTGACGTACATTGTTCCCATGGCTGCCAGCTTTCTCCTCCCCTGGAGTCTCTTTTGGAGGACCCCGGAAGGGCGCGATGGGTGGAATAGCCCGTCCTCTCATCATTTTATCCACCAATTCAGCCTGTTTTCCGACACACCCGATTTTGGTTTGTTGATTTCCAGTCCCACACTTGTTCACCAGGCACGATCTTAACACAGTCGTTGAATTGTATCAGTAAGCCTTTTGGTTTAGACTGATTCAGTCTTTTTGTCTCCCTCTGGCACCTTTTCCCATCAACAGTCATTGTTATAGGTTATTAAACGGATACTCGCTTTTTAGAGTTGAGTTTGCAGTTAGGGTAAATTTGTAGGCCCAATTATTAGAACAGTGAGCAATCCCTGTTTAAACCCCAGCCACGCCCCCTCCAAAGGTGGATGGGGAAGCGATCACTGTATGAACAGCTGCCCGGCTCAACCCCAGGCTTGGTTGAGTGTCTGTGCTGGGTGAGGGATCCCAGTGTAAACAGCCGCCGTGTCCCACCTCAGAGGTGGCTGTGTATCCACGGCGGGCTGAAGCCACGCTTGCAAAGTGCATTGGGACCCTGTAGGGGGAAAGGTGCTCTGTCTGGCTGGGGTCTTACTTTTCTTCTGTCTCCCTTTTCCTCTTCTCTCTCGGCCTCTCTTCTTCCAGACGGAGAAGGTCACCGTGTGCGGAGACACCCACGGCCAGTATTACGACTTGCTGAATATATTTGAACTAAACGGGCTGCCGTCTGAAACGAACCCATATGTATCCTTGGCTGGTTCCCCCTTTGATCCAGCATGTGATGTGTGCGGATGGAGACGCTCTCTAAGAACAGGCGGTGACAGGGCTAGGAGACAGATCTGGGTTCTGTTCCAGCGCTGGGATGTATTGCTTCCCCTCCCTGTGCCTCGGTTTCCCCATTTGTATGGTGCGGGCAACGGTCCTGACCGCCATTGAGCTCTCGGCATAGAGGTTATACTCCCATAGTGACCCGTCCCTGCCGTGCTGGGGTGGGTCGTTCCTTTGTCGAGCCTGACGACAGAGCACGAGTCCTGAGTCGGAGGGCTTCAGGCATGAGTTAAAGCTACATCTTGGTGGTGCCGGACTAAGCTTCCTCTAAGCTGCATGGATGCTCAGCAGCCTATTAAGTGCTGCCCAGGTGCTCAGGGCTGCAGCGGGGAGAGATGCCTCTCCCCCAGCCCCAGACCTGCCGCGGCAGGTAGAGGTGCTTCTTCCCGCTGGCCCCAGCCCAGCCCCAGACCTGCCATGGCTGGAGGAGAGGTGCCCTGACCCCAGCCCAGCCCTGGACCTGTCACAGCCAGGAGAGAGGCGCCCCTCCCCTGGTCCCAAACCAGCCCTGGCCCGGACCAGCTGTGGCCGGGGGAGAGGCGCCTCTCCCCCCGAGCCCAGGTGCTGCTGCAGGGAGAGAGAGCTGGGGGGAGTCCTCTCTCCCCGATATAGCCTCGGGGCAGCCTGCACCCCAAACTCCTCATCCCCGGCCCCACTCCAGAGCCCGCCCCCCGCTCCTCCCTCCACGCCTCAGCCCTAGCCTTGAGCCCCCTCCCACAGTCATCATCCCTTGGCCCCGCCCCCACCACATCAATTGTGATGTGTGCCACGTCACCTCCGTATTGGTGCACATAACCACCTTCATTCCGCACATGGGTGGGAAAAATCAGAGGGAACATTGGTGCTGAGTTGTTTTCCAGGGAGAGAGGCGGAGGGGTGGGGGGCGGGAATCACCCGCCATCTGTCAGGCCTTTGGGTGGGACTGAGAAACAGGCTTCAGAAAAGCAGCATTGGAGAGAGGAAAGGTGCGGCCGGCCCAGTGACTAGGGCTGCCAGCCTAGGGCTTGGAGACCAGGGTTTAAGTCCCTGTGTGATCTTGAGCCAACCCGTTAGCCTCTCCGTGCTTTGGTTCTGGAAAATGGCAATTCCCAGGGTTGCTTGGCTCCAGTGTGGGGGGGCCATAGGAGTACCTAAGATGGATCGCGGTGTTCTTCATCCCAGAGTGACGCCTGGGCCCTTTTTCCTGAGCGCAGCCCCCTCGGCAGATATTCAATGGGGATTTCGTCGACCGCGGCTCCTTCTCCGTGGAAGTGATATTAACGCTGTTTGGTTTTAAGCTGCTATATCCGGATCATTTCCACTTACTCCGTGGTAAGTGCAGTCCCATCCCTCCTTGGGGGGCGGAAAGGGGGAATAAGCCATTGGAGAGCCCTGCTTTGGCCTCAAGTCGGGGCAAGAACGCCCCAAACTGTCTCCTCTGCTGGCTGTTTCCTGGTGCTTCCCCAACCTGCAGCTGAGACCCAGGGTTGGAGTTCCCCTTCTTAGCAAAGCTGGCTTCTCCAAATCCACTGGCTGTCTCTGGGATTTCCCAGCTGCAGAGGATCATGGGGATCATCATGGAAATGCGGAATTTCCTGGATGCTCCACCTTTCGCTCCTTTCCTCCCCTTTCCCAGCTATCTCGCGCCCTTTCAGTTGTTCTCTGGGTGGGTCACAGTCTCCAAGCTGTTGATATTTCGTGGTTATATCTAGCCTGCGCATCTGAAAAGACCTGGGTGCACCCCTCCCCTAAAGCTAACTCAGCCAAACCAAATGGGCATGAAAATTCACCAGCCCTAACGCAAAGTCTGCTTGCCCACCCTGGGGAATGAGTTAAACCCACCGAAATTGACGTCCCCACATCCACAAAAGAACCAAGTTGCTCAGGGCGATCACTTCTGTGTAGAAACTATCACCACTCCCGCTGGGCAGCAATATTAACCTCTTCCCTGCCAGGAACGAGAGAAAGGTGCCGCCATTCACACCCTTCCGCACGCTTGAGAAGCTGAGCTTTGCCAACCAGCCCGGGCTCTGGATGACTCTTGGGAGGGGAGCGGTTACCCCAGCTAGAGGCCCTCCACTGAGCAGCAGCCGCGAGATCCACATTTAAGGCCCGCCAGTCCCAGAGTGCTTTGTTTTACTGATCGCTTCCTCCAAGGCCAGAGGGGCCCACTGTGATCATCTGGTCTGCCTCCCCTGTATAGCACGGGCCAGAGAGCTGCCCTGAAACACTTCCTGTTGGAGCCAGTATCTTAGGCTACGTCTACACTACCGTGGTAAGTCGACCTATGCTACGCAACTCCAGCTACGTGAATAACGTACCTTAGGTCGAGTTACCGCGGGGGTCTACACCGCAGGCGAAAATCTCCCGTCGACTTACCTTACTCTTCTCCTCGGGAGTAGAGTACAGGGGTCGACTGGAGAGCGATCTGCAGTCGATTTGGCGGGTCTTTGCTAGACCCGCTAAATGGACCGCCGGTGGATCGATCTCAGAGCCTCGATCCCTGCCATAGTGTAGACCCGTCCTTAGAAAAACCATCAGTCTTGATTTTAAAATGGCCACTGATGGAGAATCCACCACAGCCCTTGATGAACTGGTGCAATTGGTTGATTCTCTTCACTGTTAAAAATTAGCACCTTATTTTTGGTCGGAATTTGTCTCGCTTCAACTCCCAGCCATTGGCTCTTGTTAGACCTTTGTCTGTTAGATTGAAGAGCCCGATATTTGTTCCCGATGTGGGTACTCGCAGATTGTGATCCAGTCACCCCTTCGCCTTCTCTTTCAGCTAAACAGATGGAGGTGTGGGAGCTGATCCCTGTCAGGCATGCTTTCCAGTCCTGGTTGATCACTGTATGAACACAGGAAAGCATCACAAGCCAGTTGGGGCTCAGTAGAGCTTCCAGAGAGGAAGGAAGGATGGCCCAGTGGTTAGAGCACAAGCCTAGCTGTTGGCAGACTTGGGTTCAAGTCCCAAGTCTGCAACAGACTCCCTGTGTGACCTGGGGCAAGTCCCCTAGTCTTTCTGCGCCTCCATTTCCCCGTCTCTCGAATTAGTCCTGTCTTGCCTCACCGCAGAGCTGGGAGGATAAATGCATTAAGGATTAGGAGATGCTCAGATACTAGAGCGTGGGAGGCCAGGTTTAACTTCAGCTTAAAAGCCACCGTTTGAATTTAGCTCAGAAATGCATGAGGGAGCCAGGTAGCACAGGGTTAATGAGGTGACCCCCCCGCCCCCCCGTCCTGCTCCGTGTGGACGATGCTAACTCGAAGGGCTGTCCAGCCCGATGAGCCCAGACCAAATGGCTAAGCTGTCCTAGATCCGCCCTAGGAATTGTGTGGGGACAGTTTTCTGGCCTGTGCCATACAGGAGTCAGACTAGATGCTCTCTTCTGGCCTTGGAATCGGTGAATCTCGAAAGCAGTAAAACTCACCCCCTCCCCCTAGTTAATGCGGTCTGTGAGTGGCCCCTTTGCAAAGCCTGAGAACGGCAGAGCTGTCAAATCAGCCCAGAGACCGGGGGCTCCCTTGGGGATCAGCCTCACTGGCCTTTATTAATGCATTAAACCTTTCGCTACTGTTCTGGCGGCTCCGTGCGGCAGTGAATTGCTCAGACTCCATCCCTCCCCCTGCCCTGGAGAAGGGGCGACAGCCAGTCTTGGCTGTCTGTCGGCCGGAGCTGGGCGGCTTTCCTCTCTTCAGCTGGGCCCCCGTTGGTTGATTGATTTCTCCCCCCCCCTTTCCCCCACCTCTTTGGCCCCCAGGGAATCACGAGACGGACAACATGAACCAGATCTACGGGTTCGAGGGGGAGGTGAAAGCCAAATACACAGCTCAGATGTTTGCGCTTTTCAGCGAGGTCTTTGAGTGGCTGCCCCTGGCGCAATGCATCAATGGCAAAGTGTTGGTGAGTGCAGAACGCAGCACCGCGGCTGGGGGACACGCGTCCGGACCGGCAGTGGGCATGGAGGGTAGCCCAAGGCCCTGTGTGTAATCCTGGGACCTCCATGGCTTGGATCGACCTGTAGCCCCATCATTACCTCCCTCGGAGCTGGTCTGGGAGGGCACTGTGCGTGTTAAACCCCGGTCAGAGCAGGGGTCCGACGTGCCCCTTTGCCGTGTACGCCCCTTCTCAGCTGTTCCCGCCCCTCTCCTGTTGGGGGGCGTGGAAGCTTAAGGCCAGCTCGTTGCTATGGCCCGACCAATCCGAGCGCCCTCTCCCCACCCCTGACCTGTGCTGTGCTCCCTGCCAGATAATGCACGGCGGGCTCTTCAGTGAAGACGGGGTCACGTTGGACGACATCCGCAAGATCGAGAGGAATCGGCAGCCTCCGGATTCAGGTCAGGACAGGAAGGCGCGCCCTGCGTGGGGTGGGGTTGTTGTCTCTGGCCGGGCCTTTCCCGCTGTAAGGGGTTGCACTGGTGGGGTAGGACGGTCCCCTGGGTGCACAGATCCTGGCCCACGGAGAGAGACAGGGAGACCCCTTTTGGTTTCCTTGGATCGCACCGTACAGTGGAGTCGTCGGCAGCTGCTTGATTTTGTGAAGCACCCATCCCTGTAGTACGTGGGCACCTCCACTGGTGCTAATCCGTGTCGCCTCAGTGACTACAATGGCTCAGTGCTGGTTTACATCAGCGGGGAGCTGGCCCGCATAACGCTCTGGGGCTGGGCATGACCTTACCCCTGTCCCCAGCTGGGCCATCTCACACCAGATCCTCCTTCTCTGCTGCTTTTTATGCCCCATGGGCATAAATTCCGGACTTATCCGAGGCGTGCTGGTGTCAGGTGATGCAGCATGGTGTGAAAACCACTGAGGGATCCCCTGGATCAGTTACCTTGAACCCAATCGAAGGGTGTAAATCTGGAGGAAGTAACATGTGCTGTTTAAAGAGGTAGGACTGAGGAATATAAAGGAATTAAGTTTTGGCCAGATAACATGGCCCCCTTTCCAAGGGAGCTGAGGGAAACTTGGCAGCTGGGGTCTTTGAAACAAGGCTAAATAACATATTGGAAAACACAGGCTAGGGAGTGACTCTGCACTGAATGGAAAGTGATCGTGTATGATGAGGACTTCCTATTGCTCATTTCCACGAGGGACTGCTTGGCTTGCAGAGTGGAGCATTTTCCTTTGGAAACTGGAGTGAGTTAATGGTCAGCTCTGTAGTCACGCACTGTGCCAAACTGATCGCTGCTGTCAACCCACCAGCTCCGGTAAAGTCACCCGTGGCTGCCTCCAGGCGCCCTGCGTGGGAGTCCAGAGGGCCATACAGTTTCAGCTGGATAGAAACATCAGAGCAAAGTGTCAGGGAGCACTGTATTGTAGTGCTGTAAATTGTACTGTACTGTAAATTGTAGATTTATGCCGCATGCTGTAATATGCTGTAATATGATTTCGTCCCAGCCCCAGCTGTCAGTGCTTGGATGGGAGACCAAGGGAAAGGGAACCCTGCCATGCTGCAGGAAGTGGGGCTGGTGGTAGGTAACCCTCCCTGTAAATTAATCCAGGAGCAGTGCTCTAGGGGGCGCCGTGCTGCAGGAAGTGGGGCTGGTGGTAGGTAACCCTCCCTGTAAATTAATCCCAGAGCAGTGCTCTAGGGGGCGCCGTGCTGCAGGAAGTGGAGCTGGCACATGAAATTGCAAGCCCATTAGCAAACATTTTTAATGAATCTCTAAACTCAGGGGTTGTACCATTTGACTGGAGAATAGCTAATATAGTTCCTATTTTTAAGAAAGGGAAAAAAAGTGACCCGGGTAACTACAGGCCTGTTAGTTTGACATCTGTAGTATGCAAGGTCTTGGAAAAAATTTTGAAGGAGAAAGTAGTTAAGGACCTTGAGGTCAATGGCAATTGGGACAAATTACAACATGGTTTTACAAAAGGTAGATCGTGGCAAACCAACTTGATCTCCTTCTTTGAGAAAGTAACAGATTTTTTAGATAAAGGAAACGCAGTGGATCTAATCTACCTCGATTTCAGTAAGGCATTTGCTACAGTACCACATGAGGAATTATTGGTTACATTGGAAAAGATGGGGATCAATATGAAAATTGAGAGGTAGATAAGGAACTGGTTAAAGGGGAGACTACAGCGGGTCATACTGAAAGGTGAACTGTCAGGTTGGAGGGAGGTTACTAGTGGAGTTCCTCAAGGTTCAGTTTTGGGACCAATTTTATTTAATCTTTTTATTACTGACCTCGGCACCAAAAGTGGGAGTGTGCTAATAAAGTTTGCAGATGACTCAAAGTTGGGAGGTATTGCCAATTCAGAAAAGGATCGGGATATCTTACAGGAAGATCTGAATGACCTTGTAAACTGGAGTAATAGTAATAGGATGACATTTAATAGTGAGAAGTGTAAGGTTATGCATTTAGGGATTAATAACAAGAATTTTAGTTATAAGCTGGGGACGCATCAGTTGGAAGTAACGGAAGAGGAGAAGGACCTCGGAGTCCTGGTTGATCACAGGATGACTGAGTCGCCAATGTGATGTGGCTGTGAAAAAAGCTAATGCGGTCTTGGGATGCATTAGGCGAGGTATTTCTAGTAGCGATAAGGAGGTGTTAGTACCGTTATACAAGGCATTGGTGAGACCACATTTGGAATACTGTGTGCAGTTCTGGTCTCCCATGTTTAAGAAGGATGAATTCAAACTGGAACAGGTACAAAGAAGGGCCACTAGGATGATCCGAGGAATGGAAACCATGTCGTATGAAAGGAGACTCAAGGAGCTTGGTTTGTTTACCTTAACCAAAAGAAGGCTGAGGGGAGATATGATTGCTCTCTCTAAATATATCAGAGGGATAAATACCAGGGAGGGAGAGGAATTATTTCAGCTCAGTACCAATGTGGACACAAGAACAAATGGATATAAACTGGCCATCAGGAAGTTTAGACTTGAAATTAGACGAAGGTTTCTAACCATCAGAGGAGTGAAGTTCTGGAACAGCCTTCATAGAATCATAGAATCTCAGGGTTGGAAGGGACCTCAGGAGGTCATCTAGTCCAACCCCCTGCTCAAAGCAGGACCAACCCCAACTAGATCATCCCAGCCAGGGCTTTGTCAAGCCTGACCTTAAAAACCTCTAAGGAAGGAGATTCCACCACCTCCCTAGGTAACCCATTCCAGTGCTTCACCACCCTACTAGTGAAAAAGTTTTTCCTAATATCCAACCTAAACCTCCCCCTCTGCAACTTGAGACCATTACTCCTTGTTCTGTCATCTTCTACCACTGAGAACAGTCCAAGGGAAGCAGTGGGGGCAAAAGACCTGTCTGGCTTCAAGATTAAGCTAGATAAGTTTATGGAGGAGATGGTTTGATGGGATAATATGATCTTAGTCAAAAGTCAATTAATTGCCATCAGTGGTAAATAGGACCAATGGTCAATGATGGGATGTTAGAAGTTGGGGGGAGGGATAGCTCAGTGGTTTGAGCATTGGCCTGCTAAACCCAGGGTTGTGAGTGCAATCCTTGAGGGGGCCATTTAGGGATCTGGGGCAAAAATTGGGGATTGGTCCTGCTTTGAGCAGGGGGTTGGACTAGATGACCTCCTAAGGTCCCTTCCAACCCTGATAGTCTATGATTCTAAGTTACTACAGAGAACTTTTTCCTGGGTGTCTGGCTGGTGAGTCTTGCCCACATGCTCGGGGTTCAGCTGATCGCCATATTTGGGGTCGGGAAGGAATTTTCCTCCAGGGTAGATTGGCAGAGGCCCTGGAGGTTTTTTGCCTTCCTCTGCAGCATGGGGCACGGGTCACTTACTGGAGGATTCTCTGCATCTTGAAGTCTTTAAACAATGATTTGAGGACTTCAATAGCTGAGACATAGGTGAGAGGATTATTCCAGCAGTGGGTGGGTGAGATTTTGTGGCCTGCATTGTGCAGGAGGTCAGACTAGATGATCATAATGGTCCCTTCTGACCTTAAAGTCTATGAGTCTATGTAGGTAACCTTCCCTGTAAGTTAATACAGGAGCAATGCCCTAGGGGGCGCTGTGCTACAGGAAGTGGGGCTGGTGGTAGGTGGGAAAGTTTGCAGATGATACTAAGTTATTCAAGCGACAAAGGGTCCTGTGGCACCTTATAGACTAACAGAGGTATTGGAGCATAAGGTTTCGTGGGTGAATCCCCACTTCATCGGATGCAAGCAGTGGAAATGTCCAGGGGCAGATATAAATGTGCAGGGAAGAGTTAGGCTAGAGATAACGAGGTTAGCTCAGTCAGGGAGGGTGAGGCCCTCTTCTAGCAGC
Source organism: Chelydra serpentina (assembly GCA_037349315.1). Classification (NCBI taxonomy): domain Eukaryota; kingdom Metazoa; phylum Chordata; order Testudines; family Chelydridae; genus Chelydra; species Chelydra serpentina. The sequence goes on from JBAIAC010000172.1 coordinate 53,637, forward strand.
TGAGGTGTGAACACCAAGGGAGGAGAAACTGCTTTTGTAGTTGGCTAGCCATTCATAGTCTTTGTTTAATCCTGAGCTGATGGTGTCAAATTTGCAAATGAACTGAAGCTCTATTGTTTCTCTTTGGAGTCTGGTCCTGAAGTTTTTTGCTGCAGTATGGCTACCTGTAAATTTGCTATTGTGTGGCCAGGGAGATTGAAGTGTTCTCCTACAGGCTTTTGTATATTGCCATTCCTTATATCTGATTTGTGTCCATTTATCCTTTTGCGTAAGGACTGTCCAGTTTGGCCGATGTACATAGCAGAGGGGCATTGCTGACACATTATGGCGTATATTACATTGGTGGATGTGCAGGTGAATGAACCGGTGATGGTGTGGCTGATCTGGTTAGGTCCTGTGATGGTGTCCCTGGTGTAGATATGTGGGCAGTGTTGGCATCGAGGTTTGTTGCATGGCTTGGTTCCTGAGTTAGAGTTATTATGGTGCGGTGTGTAGTTGCTGGTGAGAATATGCTTCAGGTTGGCGGGCTGTCTGTGAGCGAGGACTGGCCTGCCTCCCAAGGCCTGTGGAAGTGAGGGGTCGTTTTCCAGGATGGGTTGTAGATCACCGATGATCCGCTGGAGAGGTTTTAGCTGAGGACTGTAAGTGATGGCCAGTGGAGTTCTGTTGGTTTCTTTCTTCGCCCCTGGACATTTCCACTGCTTGCATCCGATGAAGTGGGGATTCACCCACGAAAGCTTATGCTCCAATACCTCTGTTAGTCTATAAGGTGCCACAGGGCCCTTTGTCACTTGAATAACTTAATATCATCTGCAAACTTTCCCACCTCAATATTTACCCCCTTTTCCAGATTATGTATGACTATGTTGAGCAGCACTGGTCCCATACAGATCTTTGGGGGCCCTGGCTGTTTACCTCTCTTCTCTGTGAAAACTGACCATTTATTCCTACTCTTTGTTTCCGATCTTTTAACCAGTTACTGATCCACGAAAGGCCCTTCCCTCTTATCCCATGACGGCTTACTTTGCTTAAGAACCTCTGGGAGGGACCTTGTCAAAGGCTTTCTGAAAGTCCAAGTACATTATATCCACTCTCATCCTTGTCCATATCCTTGTTGACACCCTCAAAGAATTCTCATTTCCCTTTGCAAAAGCCATGTTGACTCTTCCTCAACATATTGTGTTTATCTGTGTGTCTGATAATTCTGCTCTTTACTATAGTTTCAACCAATTTGCCTGAAAATTAGGAAATTTGTCTTGAAGTCGGGCTTACTGGCCTGTAGTTGCCAGGATTGCTTCTGGAGCCTTGTTAAAAAATTGGCATTACATTTGCTCCCCTCCAGTCATCTGGTACAGATGCGATTTAAGCAGTAGGTTACGTACCACTGTTAGTAGTTCTGCCATTTCATATTTGAGTTCCTTCAGAAATTGTGGGTGAATACCACCTGGTCCTGGTGACTTATTACTGCTGAATTTATCAATTTGTTCCAAAACCACACCTCAATCTGGGAGAGTTCCTCAGATTTGTCACCTTAAAAGAATGTCTCTGGTGTGGGAATCTCCCACAAATCCTTTGTGGTGAAGACAGATGCAAAGGATCCATTTAGCTTCTCTGCAATGGCCTCGTCTTTCATGAGTGCTCCCTTAGCATCTTAATTGTCCAGTGGCCCCACTGATTGTTCGACCCACTTCCTGCTTCTGATGTACTTAAAAATCTTGCTGCTAGTTTTTGTGCCTTTTGCTGTTTGCTCTTCAAATTCTTTCTTGGCCTGCCAATTATACTTTTATACTTAACTTGCCAGAGTTTATGCTCATTTCTATTTTTCTCACTAGGATTTGACTTCCAAAAAGGATACCCTTTTGCTTCTAATGGCCCTTTTTACTCTGCTGTTTAGCCATGGTGGCCTTTTTGTTTGTGCATTTATTTCTGTATTTATGTGTTTTATTTATTGTTTACATTTAGCTTGAGCCTCTATTATGGTGTTTTTAAATAGTTTCCTTGCAGCTTGCAGGCATTTCTCTCTCTCAAGTTCCATTAGCTAGCTTTCTCATTTTTGTTTAGTTCCCCTTTTTGAAGTTAAATGCTACCGAGATGTGGGGTTTTTTTGGCATTTCCCCCCTAGAAGGATGTTAATGTTTTATGGTTTCTCTTACTGAATGGTTCTGCTAACTTTTTGGATCTTGTGCTCTGTTTAGGACTAAATCAGGAATTGCCTCTCCCCTTGAGGGTTCCAGGACTAGCTGCTCCAAGAAGCCGTCATTAACGGCCTCTAGACACTTTATCTCAGCATCTTGTCCTGAAGTGACATGTACCCAGTCCGTATGGGGATTATTGGAATTCCCCCTTATTTGTTGTTTTTGTAGTTTCTCTAGTCTCCCTGAGCATTTGACAGTCACCATCACCATCCTGGTTAGGTGGTCGGTGTATATTCCAGCATCTATGCTCTTATTGTTCAAGCATGGAATTTCTGTCTGTAAAGATTCTATGGCACAGTCTGATTCACTGAAGATTTTTACTATGTTGGACTCTGCTTCCTTTCACATACAGTGCCACTCGCCCACCAGTGCGACTGACTTCGTCAGTCCTATGTATTTTGTACTCTGCTATGATAGCCCATTGGTTATCATTGTTCCACCAAGTTTCTGTGATGCCTCATTGAATGCCAGGCACTCTAGTTCACCCATCTTAGTGTTTAGACTACAATTACTTATACAATTTGTCAGTATGTAATTGTCTGGGGAGGGATAGCTCAGTGGTTTGAGCATGGGCCTACTAAAGCCAGGGTTGTGAGTTCAATCCTTGAGAGGGCCATTTAGGGATCTGGGGCAAAAATTGGGGATTGGTCCTGCTTTGAGCAGGGGGTTGGACTAGATGACCTCCTAAGGTCCCTTCCAACCCTGAGATTCTATGTAGATATTTGCCTAGTTTTACAATAGGCTGCATAAAAAGCACTAGCAAAGTCAGTGCAAACTAAAATTTCATACAGACGACGACTGGTTTGTAGTGGTCTATATGCTATTATGCGGTAACATAACGTGAGTATACGCACTGTATTAGACATGCGTTTTATGTCACCGAGGCATTCAAGGTTGAAGTTGTCATGTCGTGTATGCGGCCGTGACGTAAAAGTGCATCGATTTTTAAAACGAGGAGCTGGAAGGGGCGATGGTGAAAATGGCAAGAGATTGAAAATGGCTGGAAACCCATCGTCAGATCTGCGAGGAGTATATTGCTTTCGGATGCACATCTACACATAACGATCCACCTCAAGCGTTGTGTTTCCTTTGAGGAGAAACTATAAAACAAGAGGATGAAGCTGGTGCCTTTGCAATGACGTTTGAAGATACACCCTGTGCATGTGGGTAAGCCAGTAGAATTTTTTTCAAAGAAAGCTTTCTGAGGTCCAGACTTACCAGCTTAAAATGAAAAAAAGCTTCAACTGCTTCTACAGATGCCCTCAAAGCTTCATCTGCGTCTCCCTTCTTGTAGCAAAATCGACGATGCACGCCAATCTGATTCTGCCTGCCGCTGTGGTGCCCGCAGAGAACTTGCTTGATAAAAAAAGCAGCCGAGACGCTCAAGAAAGTACCCTGATGAAATCACACCATGTGCTGTAGAAGTGAAGAAACGGCTGAGGATTGTCTCTCAGCTTATAGGGAAACTTAAAATGGCAAAAACATTTGCTCTTCAGCAGCAGTGGAGAAGCTCAGCTGCTTACAGTGGATACCTGAAACCACTGATATCGGTGAGCACATACTGTTTTGCAAAAGGATAAAGGCCAACTCCATGGGCGGCGATGGGTATCAGAGGCCAGGGGAGGCAAAGCCTCCTCTAACCCAGGCCGTGGCCCCGCCCACGCTCCGCCCCGAGGTCCTGCCCACGCTCCCCTTCTCCCCTGAAGTCGATGGGGGCTCAGCTCCTGCTGGCAGCCTGGAGCTCGGGGCTCAGATCAGCTTTTGGCCCGGAGCCGCCAAGGGCTGCTTGGGCTGGCCGGGGGTCAGGCCAATGCTTGGGCGGACCGGCCGGCGGCCGTGGCTTCTCCAGCCATGGGTGGGAGTTGACTCGGGGCTTCAGCGGGCGAGGGGGAGCAGGGCCTCGGGTGAAAGGGGCAAGGCTGGGGGGCTAGCCTCCTCAAAAGGGAGCGGGGGTGTTCACACACCGCCCCTGGCCCTCTCAACTGGAGAGGACGTGTTTAATTGACTTGTTTTTTTTGGACACAATTTGAGTTGGAATTTATGCAGATTCAGCTGCCCTGACGGGGCTGCTGCAATGACCCGGAGAGTGAACAGACTTACTAGCTGGGATCAGGACAGAAAACCCTTCCTCGCGGAGCCTGCACTGTGTCATCTACTTGCTTCAAAAGAGATGAGTTCTGAGCTGCATGAAGTTTTAAATGAGTCTGCCAAAGCTTTCTCCTGTCCAGGCCACTCAACGCTCGCCTGTTTCCCATTCTTTGCAAAGAGGTGGAATCCGAACATCAGCAACTGTTGCTTCACCCAGAGGTTAACTGGCTTTCAAGAGGGAAAGTACTTAACAGAGTGTTTGAATAACGCACGGAAGCTCACATGTTTCTTTCTGATCATTCATCCCCTCTTGCTTCTGTGTTGGACAACACATGTGGTTAGCTCAACTTGCCTCCCTCGCAGATATATTTAGCAAGCTGAATGATCTAAATTTGTCCATGCTAGGCCGTGACACTAACATTCTGAATCTCTGTGACAAAATGTGTGCTTTTATCAAGCAATTCTGGAAGTCCAGATGCGGAGACAGAGGCTGTACCTGGTTTCCACTGCGTGTCTGATGTCTGCACAGGGGAAATTGGAGCAGAGCAAAATTAAAGAAATAATAGCCGATCATTTGGCCCGCTTGACTTCTGAGTTCAAGTCATTTCCCCGACATTCAACACAACTGCACTCAAGTCGGTAAAAAACCCATTCATTTCGTCAGATGTTAGCTCTCTGCCAACCAGCAAGAAAATCTTTAGAAATCCTCAGACCGTGGTCTGCGAATGACGTTTAATGACTCCACACTAGCCCAGTTCTGGTTAGTACAGAGAGAGGAAACTGACCTAGAGAACCAGGCTTTGGATGGTCTGTTACCTTCCGGGTTAACATATCTGTGAAGTCTCATGTTCTGCTCTGACTGCCAGCAAGCCACAGAGCAGGAATAGACTCAGTGTGGAGCAAAATCTAATTGTTGATGTCCCTCCACCGCCTCCCGGAGTGACCAGGCTCAGGAGTGAAAACCAGGCTCAGGTATCGCACTGAAATGAAAGTACCGTATTCATAGTCCAATCGGCTTCGTTTATAATTAGACAGTAAAAATGAGAAAGTTGGCAATTGTTCAGTAACTGTGCGGCTGTGACACCTTTGTATTTTGATGTCTGAGTTTGTAAGCAAATCATTTGTAAGTGAGGTGAAACTTGGGGTTCGCCAGACAAACCAGACTCCTGAAGGGGGTACAGCAGTGTGGAAAGGTTGAGAGCCATTGATATAGTGTGTCCACTGTAATAAATCCTCCCCTAGGGGAGGGGGAGGGTCTGGGCTGGATGGGCCCAGGGGACTGAACCGGGGAGGGTCTGGGCTGGATGGGCCCAGGGGACTGAGCCGGGGAGGGTCTGGGCTGGAGGGGCCCAGGGGACTGAGCCGGGGAGGGTCTGGGCTGGAGGGGCCCAGGGGACTGAGTCAGAGAGGGTGAGGGGAAGGTCTAGGCTGGAAGGGCCCAGGGGTCTGAGCCGGGGAGGGTGAGGGTCGGATCTGGGCTGGAGGGGCCCAGGGTACTTAGCCGGGGAAGGTGGGGGTCGGATCTGGGCTGGAGGGGCCCAGGGGACTGAGCCGGGGAGGGTTGGGGGTAGGATCTGGGCTGGAGGGGCCCAGGGTGCTTAGCCGGGGAGGGGGGGGGGGAGGAGGTCTGGGCTGGAGGGGCTCAGGGGACTGAGCCGGGGAGGGTCTGAGCTGGATGGGCCCAGGGGACTGAGACGGGGAGGGTCTAGGCTGGATGGGCCCAGGGGACTGAGCCGGCAGGGGGAAGGTCTGGGCTGGAGGGGCCCAGGGGACTGAGCCAGGGAGGGTCTGGGCTGGATGGGCCCAGGGGACTGAGACGGGGAGGGTCTGGGCTGGATGGGCCCAGGGGACTGAGATGGGGAGGGTCTGGGCTGGATGGGCCCAGGGGACTGAGACGGGGAGGGTCTGGGCTGGATGGGCCCAGGGGACTGAGCCGGCAGGGGGAAGGTCTGGGCTGGATGGGCCCAGGGGACTGAGCCGGGGGCGGGGGGAGGGTCTGGGTGTAGGATTGGCCGCGAGGGCGGCGCTCCCCCAGCACACCCTGCTTGGAGTGACACGTGCTCTCTCCTCGTTGGCAGGTCCCATGTGTGACTTGCTCTGGTCCGACCCACAGCCTCAGGTGAGTGTGCCGGTGAAATCCGGTGCGGCTTCCCTCCCTTCCCCCCCCCCCCCCCCCCCCCCGCACAGAAGTGCCGATCACAAGCCGACGGGGTCACTGCTCAGGACGGGGGGGGCCGGGGGGGCTGACTCAGAGCGGCCTCTGCTGGCTCTCACCGGAGTGGGTCATCCAGGGAGCTGTGTGGAGTCGCCTGGCAACTGAGGCTGGTTCTCCGCCCCACTGCCGGAGGGACGTGGAGACCATCTGCTGCTCTGCTTGGTGCTAGCCCAGGGTCAGCCCCACCCTCTGACAGTGGCTGGGGTGGGGTAAGTTTGGTGGGGCTCAGCTCGGACGCGTGGCAGGGGCTTGCCCGTCTCCGCTGGCACAAGCCCGTTTGCTGGGAGGCTGAGGGACGTGGAGACTGAGTCCTCATCTCCCCCTAGAGGTTTTCAGTGGCGGGGGGAGGGTGAATAGGAGATTGTCTGTAGCATCTGGCGCCAGCCCAAAGCTCTGGCGGGCAGAAGGGAGGTAAGCTGCATCTGGGAGCTCGGAAAGGAGCCTGGGAGTCGGTGGGGGCATCCACACTGCACTGCGAGCCTGGGTCTGTGGGATCTCTGCTCCCCACACCGCGTGGAGACGCTTAGCCAGGACATGTTCAGTAACTCCATCGGGATCCCCTCCCCCCCCTCCCCCCCGCCTTTCCAGAACGGCCGGTCGGTCAGCAAGCGCGGCGTGAGCTGTCAGTTCGGGCCCGACGTCACCAAAAGCTTCCTGGAGCGGAACCAGCTAGATTACATCATCCGGAGCCACGAGGTCAAGCCCGAGGGCTACGAGGTGACGCACGAGGGCAAGTGCATCACCGTCTTCTCGGCACCCAACTACTGGTGAGTGCTCCGGGCCCTGGGGACCCCTGGGTGGTCATGCCACGGAGCGAGCAGGGAGCGTCTCTGTTTTCTCCAGGGCCTGGCTTGTATGGACCCCTGCCGCTTGTCCAGCCTGCTGCATTCAGATTGTGAAGTCTCAACCCCAGGGATCACTGCACCCCCTCCGCTGAGATGCAGCCACCTCTGGGGTAGAACACGGCCACTGCTTGTACAGGGATGGCTCACCTGCTGCTGAGATGCAGCCACCTCTGGGGTAGAACATGGCCACCGCTTGTACAGGGATGGCGCACCTGCTGCTGAGATGCAGCCACCTCTGGGGTAGAACATGGCCACCGCTTGTACAGGGATGGCGCACCTGCTGCTGAGATGCAGCCACCTCTGGGGTAGAACATGGCCACCGCTTGTACAGGGATGGCTCACCTGCTGCTGAGATGCAGCCACCTCTGGGGTAGAACATGGCCACCGCTTGTACAGGGATGGCGCACCTGCTGCTGAGATGCAGCCACCTCTGGGGCGTGGCAGTTGTTCAACAGCAATAACACAACACTCTACAAGGTTAGGGCTGGAAGTAAAGAATCCTGCGGCCAGGGGGAATTTGCTAGTTTTTCCCAGGAAGCCGAGCTCCATGCTCCTCCTGTGAGGAGAGCTGTCGATTCTTAACGACCCCCGGGAGGTCAGGATCCCAGGCTTAAATCTTGTCCAAGCTTCCTACACCCCCTAGCACCAGCTGGCCAGCGCTGAGCGTGAGGGGAGAGCGCCCCCCTACTGGGCCCCTGCAGCACAGCGCCCCCTAGCGCCGCACTGGAGCATCAGGGCCAGCACTGAGTGTGAGGGGAGAGCTCCCCCTACTGGGCCCCTGCCCCCTGGAACACAGCACCCCCTAGCACAGTGCTGGAGCATTGAAGCCAGCACTGAGTGTGAGGGGAGCGCACCCCCTGCTGTGTCTCCGCCCCCTGCTGAGTCTCCGCCCCCTGCAGCACAGCGCCCCCTAGCGCCGCGCTGGGGCATCTGACTGCCAGGGGAGAGCACCCCCTGCTGAGCCTTCTGCCCCGCTCCTGGCGGTTTCTGGGTTTCTCCGGGGGGGTCTCAAGTCCTGGCACAGCACTGACCTAGCCCAGCTTTGAGGGGGAGATCGAGTGGGATGGCAGCACAGAGCCCCAGGCTGGTCTTTTCTGGGCAGGAGCAAAGCCAGCGTGGTTAGCGTCTGCATTTCCCTCCTCCACCACTGGGGAGGGCGGATTGCCTGGGAAAGGGGAGCAGTGCGGCTGACACGCTGTGCGCGCGCATGTTGTTAAAGGTAGCATTACCTAGCGGTTAGAGCAGGGATTGCACATCACGACTCCGGGGTTCTATTCCTAGAGCTGGGAGGGAAGTGGGGTCTAGTGGTTAGAGCAGGGGAGGATGCTGGGAGTCAGACTGGAGGTTTCGATCCCCAACTCAGCAAGTGCTTAGGCGCATTACTTCTCCGTGCCTCGGTTTCCCCATCTGTGAAATGGGGCTCCCAGCCCTGCTGGTGAAGCGTCTGAGGTTTCAGTGGAAGTGCTGAGCACTGCTCGCCCCACTCCTTGGAGCTGCCTCCCTAAAGCAGGTGCAGCAGACAGGTCTGGTTGTTTTCTCCCACGCAGCGGCATAGTCAGGGGTGGTCCGGGCCCGCTGGGTAAAGGTCAGGGAGGTCTCTGTGGGCGGGGGATGGGAATCCCCTTTCCTTTGCTGGACATGACCAGCTCTCCGTGCGTTCTCTCCCCAGCGACCAGATGGGGAATAAAGGTTCATACATCCACCTGCGGGGGTCGGACCTGCGCCCCGAATTCCACCAGTTCACAGCCGTGGTGAGTGACTGGATTGTCCCGTCGGGGCCTCTGGGCGCTGATTGCTCCCGCCCCTGTGGGCCTGCCCGCCTGGGGCAACCCCTCCGGCCGTCGCGCTGCCCGGGGGCGCGGTTTCATTGGCACGGTCGGTTTCCACGGCTAGGTGGAAATCCCAATCCTGCCCTGCTCCTTCCGCCTGCCTCTTGGGGTTCCCTGCCTGTCCAGACCCAGCTCCGAGCGTCGGGCAACCAGACCTGGGCGGGGTGGGGTGGGGCAGTTGTGAAATCTCTGAGCTCGTCCTGGGCTCTGGGATGTGCTTGTCCTGCAGTGTGAAGACAGAGGGGCTGCGTTCTTAGTTACACCGGGGCCCTATGTACACCTCTGGCAACATGAAGAGGCCTTTGAGGGGGGCAGAAACACCCCCCGGGTCCCCCACACAAGGGGCCTCCCCAGCAGGTGTGGAGTGCGGAAGAGGAAGATCAGGTTGTGCTCAGAGCACACTGCGCTGTGGCTATTTTCTGGCCCCCCCTCGGGCCCATAGGGGCAGAGAACGTGAGTTAATTACGGCAGCTTCAGGGCTGTTCTTACACCAGGGGCCCAGAATGTGGGGGGCTTAAAGCCACCCCCCTGTCCCTCTCCCCAGTGACAAGGACAGAGGAGCTCGGAATGGGGCCCAATGTCACCTGAATGAGGCCGGGTCCTGGAAAAACCTGCCCACCATGTGCCCCTCCGAATCGCCCAGCCGATGGAGTCAGCCTCCCTCGGATGCTTTGGACACAGGCCGATCACACACACTTGGGAGCTGCAGTGTTAACCCTCCTCCCTGGGCGGAGGAATTGAACTGAAGTTTCATCAGCCCTTGGCTGTGAGGGGGATGTTTACCCTTCTCCCGTCTCTGCTCCTTGCGGCCTACATGCAATGAAGTCATCTGCATTGGGGTGGGGTCATCTCATCCCAGCCATCCGATCTCTGGTCTTGAGAGTGTTTTCTAGTCCCGCTGGCTGGAGGCCAGCAGTCATGTGTTGAGCGGGGAGTCAGCCATTGGCAACAAAGCTCCTGAGGGGACTGAACCATGGGATACAAAGGCTGGGAAGCTATTACACCCCTTCTGTGGGGTCTGGGGGGGTCTTAAAGGGACAGGGCCCGATTCTCAGAATAGCCGGGCAGCCTCTGTCCCGTCAAAGGGCAAGGGGAGAAACAAGTGTCCCATAACTGTGGGGGGAACAGGCCCTTAAGGGTTATGTTTTCCAAGGTGCCTAGTGATTCAAGGCCCAATTTGAGACTCCCAAAGGGTGTGATTTCGAGAAGGGGCAGGAGCCCTGACCCTGGCTAATAGAGATGGGCAGGGGAGAAGTTCATTTGAAAAATGCGGTTTCAGGTGGAGCGAAACTATTTGTGAATTGAGATCAGATTTGGTTAATAGTTTCGGCCGGAAAAACCAACAGGTAAAAAATATTCCAGAAAAGTTGAATCATTTAGAAACATAGAGTGAAAACACCCATTAACCCACCCGAAAAGAAATCCTTTAGTTCCACCCAAAGTGGAATTTGCCCCCCCTGTTTTGGTCTTGGTCAACCTGAACCGAAGTGGTTTTGGATGTTTTTGGTTCAGCCGCTGACCGGGAAAATCAATGCGTCCCCCAGCTCTAATCCCCAGTCGTGCGAGCAATCCTTTCCCCCTCAATGCCTCCTGACCCCCCTGCCTGGGCATTGGGATCTGCCCAGCGCCCCCTTGTTCTGCACTGGGACCTTGGTGAGCCCCTGTAGTAATTAATTTACCATCAGCTGGAGCGTCTGAGATTCCAAAGTGCATGTGTGCGTCACAGGCACGTCCCCCAGCGCGGAAGCACAGCTGTGTTTAGGGTAAAGCACAGAAGTTTCTCAACAGCTGCCCGCAAAACCACACCCGTTCAGGGCTGGAAGTGAACAGGAACTGTAGGCCTGACACGGGGACGCAGGACGTATTTATCCAGTTGGAATTTATCTGGGAAGAAGCAAATGCCCCAGCTCGTGTGTGGAGGGGAGATCCCATTTCGCCTCTGACAACCACGACCTTGCTATTACCTATTACCGCAAAAAACACTCCCTGCAGCACAGCGCCCCCTACTGCTGCTGCAGGGGATTGGGGCCAGCACTGACTGCCAGGGGAGAGCGCCCCCCCACCCTGCTCCCTGCAGCATGGCGCCCCTTAATGCCACCCTGGGACATTGCTTGAGAGAGGACAGCGCCCCCTAGCCAGCACCTTGATTACCATCGCAGTCTCCCCACAGCCCCTTGGTGTGTGGGTCTGCTCCCCTAGTGGGCGGGGGGCTCTGCAGATACCACGGGAGGGGGGACAGGGCTGCCCCCAGAAACCCGCCGGGCCCTAATCTGTCCACCTCTTCTCTTTCAGCCTCACCCGAACGTCAAACCGATGGCCTACGCCAACTCCCTCCTCCAGCTGGGGATGATGTAACCTCCCCCCGTCACCGCCGCCCCCGCCCGGAGGCCCCCCATGCTAGGCAGGGACGGCCCCTCGGCCTTTTTACTTTCTTCCACCATCAGCCCGGGCTGCCCAGGCACCGGAGCGTCCATCACGTGGGCGGGGAGGGGGGGTTGCCGTGGTTCTCTTCCCCCCCCCCCCCCCGCCCCCCACCCCGAGCCCATTTGTAGTGTTGCCGTGAGCTGGCGCCGCACAGCCGAGAGGCAGAGCGTTAGCGAGGAGTATTTTTTTTTAATATATTGGAAAGATTGTATTTATTCCCAGGGCTCGCTCAGACTCCGGCCTGGAGCGGCGAGGCCGCTGGGCCCATGCCGGCTCTGTCCACGGCCCGATCTCTCCCGGCAGACGGTATTGGCTTGCAGGGTGGAGCGAGGAGGCCTCCCCCCCCTTCCCCAAGTGCTCTGGCTTCGCGGCGTGTCTCTGGCGGGTGGTCTCTGGGCTTGGGGGTTTCAGGAGAGGCGAGGGGGCTAGGTGGGGTCAGAGGTTAGGATCAGGTCATGAGCAGAAGCAAGGTGTCAGGCGGGGGGGGGTAGGTCCCATCCATAGTCATCTTCCTCGGCATCAGAAACCCAGGCAGGGCCCTGCTTTCACTAGCTTCGGAGGCACTCGATGGCTCAGCTCAGAGAGGTGGGGTGAGAGCTCGGTCCAGTAGGGATCCCTGATCACGTCCCTGGAGGCATTCTACGCTCGGTGGATCTGGGCCCAGGATCCCCAGCTGCCAGTCTGACAAGAGGTCTCTAATATTGAGACCTGGGCCCTGGGACCCCTGGCTGCTGGGATCTGGGCCCCGGGACCCCTGGCTACCAGTCTCACAGGACCTCTCATACTGGAATCGGGGCCCTGGGACTCCTGACTGCTGGGATCTGGGCCCCGGGACCCCTGGCTACCAGTCTCACAGGACCTCTCTAATATTGGGATCTGGGCCCCGGGACCCCTGGCTACCAGTCTCACAGGACCTCTCATACTGGAATCGGGGCCCTGGGACTCCTGACTGCTGGCATCTGGGCCCCGGGACCCCTGGCTACCAGTCTCACAGGACCTCTCATACTGGAATCGGGGCCCTGGGACTCCTGACTGCTGGCATCTGGGCCCCGGGACCCCTGGCTACCAGTCTCACAGGACCTCTCATACTGGAATCGGGGCCCTGGGACTCCTGACTGCTGGCATCTGGGCCCTAGGACTCCTGACTGCTGGGATCTGGGCCCCGGGACCCCTGGCTACGAATCTCACAGGACCTCTCTAATACTGGGATCTGGGCCTTTGGACCCCTGGCTGCTGGGATCTGGGTACCAGGACCCCTGTCTACCAGTCTCATGGGACCTCTCTAATACTGAGACTCCTGGCTGCTGGGATCTGTGTCCCAGGGCCCTTGGCTGCTGGGATCTGGGCTCCAGGACCCCTGTCTACCAGTCTCACCGGAGCTCTCTGAGACCTGGGCCCCGGGACCCCTGGCTGCTGGGATCTGGGTCCCAGGAACCCCAGCTGACAGTCTCCCGGGAGCTCTCTCACCCTGGGATGCCCCTCTTCTAGATCCCCTGTGAGCTGTTAGCGCCCTGCTGCAGAGGACAGGGGCAGCATACGTCCCTCCCTCCCCGTGAGACGTGCCTCCTCCCCGGGCGTCTGCCTCCAGCCCTCCACAACAGAGAAGTACGGTTAAGATTTTGTCACGGTTTGTTTAGGAAAAGCCAGGGATGGGTCACAGGCAATAAACAAACATTCACAGAAGCCTGTGACCGGTCCCTGGCTTTTGCTCAACCGAGCTGTGACAAAATGGGGCTGGGGGAAGGGGGGATGACAGCCCAAGTCCTGCTGTGGGGGAGGTCTGCAGCGGTGGGGCGATGTGGGACCCCCCCCATGGCGGCTCGGAGCTCCAGGGGGCCCCCTGCTGGCTGACAGCTGAAATCTCACCGCCATGGGGCTGAAGCGGAAAATGTCCGAGGTCTTGGGAAGTCCTGGAAGCCGTGACCTAACCTTAGCCTTACAAATAAGCAATAGGGGTGTGGGTGTTGGGCCGGCAGAGGCCCAGCCTCCAACTCATGCCCGGAGCGTGTGGGGGTGTGTGTAGGGGGGGCAGCAGACTGGATTTCTCGGGGTGCTTTACCCCACTTGCCCACCCCCACCCTTGCCTCCTTCTCTCGGCCTGGGGAGCGTCGGGGCACCTCGAGGAAGAGCCTTTTGTGCCACAGGTGCAGGCCAACAGCAGATGCCTCCGTGCGCACCACTGGGTCCAGGAGCCCACCCCCACCTCGAGCCATTTTACTGTCTGTAATTAAAGATGTTAAAATAAAGTAATTATTATAAGCCTTGTGGGGTAGCTGGCCACTCCTGTGTCCTGGGCCTGCCCCCCTCCTCCTGCCCGCAGGCAGATCGCTTGCCCCTAGTGGCCGTAGGGCCCCCTCGTGTTCTGCGAGCTCTGCCCCGGGGCTTACGCAGTCAGCTGGCGGGGGCAAAGGAAGTGCACGGCAGGCCTGGGCTCCAGCTGTAACCAAGGGTAGTTCCTTTGGGGTGGGAGCTCCCACTGGGCCCATCATGGGATCAGCATCGTCCCCAACCACCGCTGGATCTGAGCCGTTAACCTGCCCTGGCACCGAGCCTTGTGAACGGTGCTTTGTGTTTTCCGGCCCGTAGGTCTCCGGGCAGCCCCCTGTTTTACAGAGAGAAACTGAGGCACAGAGCCGGGAAAGGAGTGCGCCTGCGGCCTCCCATGCAGAGCCAGAGCTGGGAGCGGAACGCAGGTCGTCGGGGGCCCAGCACCGTGCTCTGACCATTGCATGATGCTGCTTCCATCTGCTCCTTGAACTAACCCTTTGTCCCATCCCCGAGGGCCTCTCGAGTGCTTCTCAGACCTCGCCAAGTCCTCCCCCCCCCCCTCCGCTGAGTGGGACTGGCCTGGGCTGCCAAAGCCCCCCGTCTACACAGGGCAATGGACCTGTGGCGCTAGAGCAGAATGACTCTGCTGCCCTAGTTATGCCAGTCAATTTCCCCAAGCCTGTAGCTAGCTTATCCAGGCCTATAGAACATAGGTGTCCTGCCTTCCTATGAGTCTAGTGCCGGCCAGCCCAGGGGGCCCATCTGGCCTGTCCGGTGCTGCAGAAATCACATGGAGAAACGTCAGGTTGGCAGCGGGCTCCCGGCTGCAATAATCCTGCTCTGTTGGTGGTCGGGGGCCTGGCCTTCCCTCCCAACCCCTCTCGCTCACCATGGGCAGAAGCCACTTGTGCTCTGTATTCCTCCTCCGTGCATCCCGGAGCACTCGATCCGCTGCTTCCCCATCTCCAAATATTTCCATCTGCTGTGTCCCAGAGGGACCCGGGGACCCTGTTACCTGCTGGAACGTGATGCTGCAGCTTTGGAATTACACTAGTGTGGACAAGAGGCACTGGTCAACCATGTGGTGGCCAGGGACTGTCTCCCTTCACGCTGGGCATTCAATTTTCACCCCCCTGCAAGACATTTCCCCCGGGGAAGGAGTTGGTTTGAAACTCAGCGGGTGCATCAATTTCTTCCCAGCAAAATGTATGAACCTTGTGTGTCTTCCTTGGGTCGACGCTCACCTCCTCCTGCCCCTCGGGCCGTGGATTGGAGGAGCGGTGGGGTGGTGCAGGATGGTGCTCGGGGCTCGTGATGAGCTGCTATGAAAGGGACTGGGTGGATCAGGGGAATGGGTGATGGACTTTTTCCTAGCTGGGGACTAAAACTACATTTTAGTGAAAAATTGAAATTTTGTCCACGTGAAATGTGGCATTTGACCCAACCCTCATTTCCCCCCCCCCCCCCCAACTTTTCAATTGGTCGAAAATTTTCATTTTTGGTTTGACTCCAAATAATTTTTTCCCCTGACTTTTTGAAATTCCCAGTGGACTGAAAAAAAATCTGTTGTTTGCCCAGCTGATTCCCCAGATCCATACTTTGGTGCTGCCATATAAGTGGCCTTTGCATTTAGTTCCTCAACATATCTGCTTCAGAAAACAGCTGGCTCCTGGCTTCAGAACCTCATGCCCACAACAAACATGGCCACTTCACTCGCTAACCTCCCCACCTAGCTCCTGGCTTTAGAACCCCCCCATGCCCACAACAAACATGGTCGCCTCACCCTCTAACCTCCCCACCTAGCTCTTGGCTTTAGAGCCCCCCATGCCCACAACAAACATGGCTGCCTCACCCTCTAACCACCTCCCCACCTAGCTCCTGGCTTCAGAACCCTGTGCCCACAACAAACATGGCCACCTGAGCCTCTAACCTGCCTCTGTGTAGTTAATCACATCCCCCAAAAGCAACACTAAAAGAACCTTATCGAGCTTGCAAAGACAAGCACGCAGCTGTTACCAAGTACCAGGTTTAAGGATGTCCCCATAACCTTAATGCTGCCCCCCCCCCCTTGTGTGCATCATTGGGAGCTGTCTTTATCACATGCTGTTTTAGAGGCAGTGTGGCCTAGTGGCCTGAGACTCAAGAGCCCAGGGTTCTAGTCCAGGGTCTGCCATTGGCTGACCTTCGGCAAGCCGCTCCCCCGCAGTTTCCCCATAGTGTTATTTCTTTCCATTGAAAATAGCTGAGTTTTCGGTAACTGTTTTAAACTGAAAAAAATGTTGGCTTTTGGCTGCTGCAATAAGAACATTTTGGGGTTTGAGAAGCTTGTTCAAAAAATAATATTTGTTTCTGTTGACCTTTTTCTGGGTAGGTGGATAGGGATTTTCAGCCTAGTTTGAATTCTCAGTGCAGTGCCGCTGCCTCTTAACCCCATAGCAGCCACGGCCCAGTCTAACGAACTCTCGGGGTCTGTTTCCTGTAGGTTTCCTTGGCTTTTAGCCATTTGTCTGGGCGTTGATTAGGATCTCATTAAGCTAGGAAGTCTCCCGAGCGTATCAAAGCCCCGTAGGTCTATGAATGAGGTTGGCTGAACCATTTCGACCTCGCCTATGTGAGTGACACACACACACAGATACCACCGTGGGTCTGTCGGCAGGCGCCAGGGTTGAGCTCACAAGCAAGCTATGAACCAGGCTCAGCCAGTCACGCTTTTCCGCTCATTCTGTCCCTGGGGCGCGTGAAGCCACCAGGAAACGCTGCAGCCTGGTCGCTCGGCTGGATGGCCGGCCGGCCTGGAGATGTGCAGCAAGAAGGGACTCAACAGGAGAGAACGAGCCGTGAGAGGAGGCGGCTGGCTTGCAGGATGCCTGGGTTCCCATCCTGGGGCTGGAAGGGAATGGAGACTAGTGGTTAGAGGAGAGGACAGGTGTTCAGGACATCTGGGATCTATTCCTTTTCCTGATGCTGTAGTCCATTATTTATTCATAATTTTGTGATAGCACCGAGGAGCCTTGGTCATGGACCGGCTCTAGGCACCAGCAAAACAAGCAGGTGCTTGGGGCGGCACATTTCTAGGAGCAACATTCTGGCGCCGGCCATGCCGCCCCTAGAAATGGCCCCCGCTGCCCCAGCTCACCTCCGCTCTGCCGCCGCCGCTCGGCTTCTCCCTCTCCCTCCCAGGCTTGCCGCGCGTGAACCGCAATGGGGTGGGGGGAATGCAGCACGTGCGGGGGAGGAGGCGGGGCTGGAGATTTGGGGAAGGGGTTGAGAAGGGGCAGAGTTGAGGCGGGGTGGGTGGGGGGGCAAGAAAAAAATGTGGGGGGCGGCCAATTTTTTTTTTGCTTGGGGCTGCAAAAATCCTAGAGCTGGCCCAGTGGACCAGCCCCCATTGTGTCCGGTGCTGTACAAAGGCAGAGCAGAAAGATGTCCCAAGAGAGCGGACCAGCTAAGTTATAGTAGAACTCTAGTAGTTATAGTATGAAGGGTTATTTTTGCAGATGGGTAGGGAACACCTTCCATATGTGGAGAGATTTAAAAGCCCGGGACTGTTCAGCTTGGAAAAAAGACGACAAAGAGGGGATAGGCCAGAGAGCTATAGAATCATGACCGGGGCGGAGAAAGTAACTAGGGAAGTGTTATTTATAATACAAGAAGCAGGGGCCAGCCAATGAAATTAATAAGCAGCACGTTTAAAACAAACAAAAGGAAGTATTTCTTCACCCAGCGCACAGTCCACCTGTGGAACTCATTGCCACAGGATGCTGTGAAGGCCAAAAGTATCACTGGGTTAAAAAATGAACTGGATAAGTTCCTGGAGGAGAGGTCCATCGATGGTTATTAGCCAAGATGCTCAGGGACGCAGCCCCATGCTCTGGGTGTCCCTAAACCGCTGACTGCCAGAAGCTGGGACTGGATGACAGGGGATGGATCACTCGCTAATTTCTGTCCTCTGTTTGTTCCCTCTGACGTATCTGGCAGTGGCCCTTGTCAGAAGACAGGACACTGGGCTAGATGGACCATTGGTCTGACCCAGTGTCATGGGATGCTCTCTTCACCACTGGCTAGCGCCTCCCCCTGGCTGTCCTGGGGATTAGCTCTGCCAGGTGCTACGCCCCTTCCCATGGGTTGCACGCCGCCTCTCTGCCGCCCCCCTCTCGCTCCAGGAACCGCAGCCGCCTCTACGCCTCAGCCCTCAGGCTCGGTCACGGCCGCGGTTTCCCCTTCTGGGGTCCTTCAGGCTCTCTGTCGCTCCCACAGTAACCCGGGCCGTCTTTCCCTTCGCAGCCCCGCCAGTGCCACTCCCCCAGGGGCAGGTAGGGGAGCCCAGTCCCCTCCACCCAGCAGTTCTGAGCTACAGTCTCGCTGCCCTGCCTGCTCCTCCCTACCGCTCCTCATCCCCCCGCTTTCTCTGGGGGTGCCCCCGCCAATCTCCAACGCCCAGCACCGCAGCCCCCGTCTGGTGCCAGCTTCCTGGCTTTATAGGCCCTGCCTGTTCCCGCCCAGCTGAACCTGCTTGCAATCCCTTCCCTACTCCCTGGCTCCTCCTCCAAGGGCAGCCTGTGGCCTACCTGGCCACCGTCCTGTCCTGTGTGGGCTGGACACCCTCTCAGAAACCCTCCCCCTCAAGACAGCAACCCTTGAGTGGGCAGGTACCTTCTCCCCCGGAGCCATAGGCGCCGGCTTCCAGATTTCCTGGGAGGGTAGGGGGTGCTCGATCCCCTGCTCTGCCTTGGCCCCGCCCCCACTCCACCTCGTCCCCCAATGCCCCACCCCCGCCCCTCCTCCGAGGGTACCCCATATTCAACTGGTGCCTCCCCACAGTGGGAGAGCACGAGCAAAAGGACAGATCACGTGTGTGTCCCCCTGTGCCCAGCCCTGGGGCCACTGCCCTCCGGGCATGTTCTGCTGCTCCCCCTGCTCCCAGGGCTGGTGCAAGGAAGTTTCGCGTCCTAGGTGAAACTTCTTTGCACCAGCCCTGCGCCCCCGCCCCAGCAGCAAACCACCCCCCCGCTCCGGGGCAACGGCCGGGGCGGGCGGGGGAGCTAGGCTGGGCTCCCCGCCCCGGGCTGCCTGGCCTGGTCTCGGCTCCCCGCCCACCCCCACGGCAAGCTGGGCCTCCCCCGGCATGCCGCCAAACAGCTGATGGCGGCCGGCGGGAGGCACTGCGGGGGACGGGGACGAGCTGATCGGTGAGGCCCAGCGCTCGGGGTGGGGGAGGGACCTGCCAGTGGGTGCTCAGCACCCTTTTTTTTTTTCCGTGGGTGCTCCCCGGAGTCAGCGCCTATGCCCGGAGTGGTCGTAGATGGGCCCGCAAAATCGTCCTGTTCCGGCTCCAGGCCTCCCACAGTGAGAACCAACTTGCCCTTCTCCTCCACGGCATCTCTGAATTTCTCCCTCCTTGAGATCAACCGATTCTGAGCGCTAGGGCCTGGTTTTTAGATATGTCGGCTATCTAAAAACCAGGCCCCTTTAAGGGGTCTTCGGCTGGGCCCCCGAAATCAGGAGCCCTTTTAGAAAAATATGACCCGAAATGTGTCAGGAGTGGTGGCACCGTCAGTGCATGAAAGCAAAAGCACGTCATGACTGACGGAAGCCGATTCCTGAGCACCAAAGAGGCCTTTACATGCGGCCCCAGCTTATGGGCTATTAGCGTCTAAGTGCCTTGATAAGCAGCCCGGCTGCTGCCCTGGCTGCATGCCGGAGCTGGGAATTTGGTTCCCAGGAATGGGACTTAGTCATGGGGCTTCCCCCAGGTTCGTCGCGGACCTGGCAAAGTGCGTTCAGCATGTTCCCTGCCGGCTGCTGGCCGGAGAGGATGTGACACACTTCCAAACAGAGGGGCAAGACCATTAGCGCGGCTTCGCAGGTGGGGAAATGACTTGGCCACGGCCACAAAGCAAGCCAGGAATAGAACCCAGGTGTCCTGATTCCTCGCCACCCCCGCTCTAAACCTCTCGACCCCACTCCCCTTCTAGCTCAAAACTGGGAAGAGGAAAAACCCAGATGTCTGAAAACCAATCTTTGCTCTAACCGCTAGACACCACAGCACTGCTGCTCTGATCCTTGGTTATTTAATCATAGAATCTCAGGGTTGGAAGGGACCTTAGGAGGTCATCTAGTCCAACCCCCTGCTCAAAGCAGGACCAATCCCCAATTTTTGCCCCAGATCCCCAAATGGCCCCCTCAAGGATTGAACTCACAACCCTGGGTTTAGCAGGCCAATGCTCAAACCACTGAGCTATCCCTCCCCCATAAAATACACATCTCCAAACTAATAGGAACCCAGTGAAGGCATTGGGGTGATTTCCTTGAAAAGCTGTGTCAGCTGCGAACCAGCCCTTTTGGCTCGGTCCGTTTGCTCCCGGGCGTGGCCGGGCCCGCTAAACCCAGGCCGTTCGCTGAGGCTGGAATGACTCAGCCCGGCTGTCGGAGGTGCTGGGAGTAAATCCAGCGGCAGCGTCTGGCTGCAGGAGACAGGGCGCCCGGTGGCGTGGGGCGGCGTAGCTGGCGCAGGCCCCGGCCTTAACGGGACGCAGCTGGGCTTAAACAATGAATCCCGCGTAAAAGCGGAAGCCGTATGGCCAGCAGCCAGTAGTTTCCCCAGGAATTGAAATTAGGGGGGGTGTTCGAATTTACAGGGGGGGTGTCAGGGCCGATGAGGGGTGAGACTGTGAGGGTAAAGGTGGGCTGTATGGCACCATAGTAAAAACGGAAAAATGTTTCACGATCATTTTATTAGATTTAACTCGTGTTTTAAAACCATCACAAAAATTAAAGTTGGCTACTCAAGCCTACTATGAAGCACTACATCTACATCAGTCTTGGTTTCTTGTTGTAATTTTGCACTCCTTGGTGTCTTCTTGTGTGTCCGTTACTTCCAGTCCTTCATGATATGCCCATGATCAGGCAGAAGGCGACTTCTTTCAGAACACAAAATTCTATTCAATGAGGAAAAATTATGTTTAGCTGTAGCTGTTGTGACTGGGATTAGCAAGAGATGAATTCCTACTTTCATCCCAGGAAACATAGAACAAAGATTGGGTCGAACCATTAGTAATGATAAAGAAGTTGAAGTTAAATCTTCATTCGTACATCATGTGATATTCCACGCTGGGTTCAAAATTCTCTATTCTGCCGTGAGCACATGGCAGCCCCATTGCTGGTAGTGCCTCACTCCACTCAACGGTAGGTGTTTTATAAGACAGGCATCTGTAAAAGCTATGTGGGGGTTGACTAGAATCCAGAAATCTCTATTGTAGATTTGTAAGAATCAAGTCTTTGTACTTTTTCAGCTGGCTTAACAAACACTTCTTGTCCTCTTCACTTATGGAGTCAATATAGGTACCTTCATTAGTCAACTTCTGGATTGAAGTCTTTGCTTCTTCCAGTACATTTTCAATGGATATCTCTGATTGATCCAAGGATAGCTTCTATTTATGGACAAAGATCTACTACTGTTGTAGCAGATGCCTGGATTACATTGTTTAATGACCCAAGTGGTTTCAACAGTAGATTTACAAGAGAGAGAATGGCAATAGTCTTCTCTGAACTTAGTAACAAAAGTAGTCCACCAGCCTCACTACTTAGATCTGTCCTATCTTGGTGGATACTTTTTAAAGCCAGTAATAACGGTTGCAGTAATTTTAAGACAACTGCCAAGAATCACTCATGAGAAAGCCAGCAGGTTTTCCCAGGTTGGACTCATTTGAACTTCAATCCCAGTGTATCTTCTATTTGCTTCCAAAATGTTCAGTCCTTTGGACTCTTGCTGAAAAAGAGCGTATAAAAAGCCATTAAATGTATGGCTTTTTAATGTCTTTTGAAGATTCTGCAGCTTGTACTAGTGCTACCTGGAGTAGATGGCCTCTACAGTGTGTATAGGAAAGATGAGGGTTACACTTTTCTCTGAGCAAAGCTTGTACTCCACTATGTCTTCCAGAGAAGTTTGTAGCTCCATCAAATACACAAGCAGCCATCTGTTTGGGGTTCAATTTACAAGCATTTAACTCTAAGATGTCACAGATGCAGCTGATGTGTCTTCTATAACCTGAACATCTAGAATGCATCTAGTGGCCTACCACGGACATCAAGATAACATACGTAATGACTTAATACTTGATGCCTATTTGCACTGGTGCATTTGTCGGCCATGTATGCACATGGATTTTTAATATAGCGAGAGAATTCTTCACTTTTTCAACTCCTGAGTCTTTCACTGTTGCACCACATGTTTCAAGAGAGTCAGCTGAGTTTTTTGCAGAAAGATAGTGAGCATTTGCCAGTCTTGTTCGGAACCAATGTCCAACTTCAGGATTAACAAGTGACAATGCACTTAACATAGGCCTCTAGTTTGTAGTGTGCGGTATCTCTTGCTTAAATAGAAAGTGTGATGCAATAGCCATGTTGGTTCACATAAACTGAGCTGTGTCTCCAGCATTCTTAACAGCCTCATTAAGTTCTTCTAAAATTGGCTTTGACAGTGACTGGCTTATAAGACTTTCTGCATGTTGATGCAGTCCAGAGGCATGGTGTTTTGCAGCCTTTTCATACAGGTTGTCAGTATTGGCTTAGCTGATCAGTGCAACCCAAGCTCCTCCACTTTTACTATATAAATCCATGACATGCCCTCATCTTAAATACTGCGTGTAGTTCTAGTCACACCATCTCAAAAAAGATAGCTTGGAATTGAAAAAGGTACAGAGAAGGGCAACACAAATGATTAGGGGTATGGAGCAGATTCCATATGAGGAGAGAAGACTGGGCCTTTTCAGCTTGGAAAAGAGACGACTAAGAGTGGATATGATAGAGTCTTATCAAATCTTGATCGGTGAGGAGAAAATGAATAAGGAAGTGTTATTTACCCCTTCACTTAACACAAGAACCAGGGATCACCCAATGAAATTAATAGGCAGTAAATTTAAAACAAAAATTGCTATTGCATCAAGTTTTAAAGGAAGTATTTCTTCACACAACGCAGTCACCCGTGGAACTTTTTGCCAGGGATGTTGTGAAGGCCAAAATTATAACAGGGTTCAAAAAAGAACTAGATACGTTCATGGAAGATTGGTCCATCAACGGCTATTAGCCAGGATGGGCAGGGATGCAGCATCATGATCTGAATGTCCCTAGCCTCTGTTCGCCAGAAGCTGGTAGTGGACGACAGGGGAGGGATCAATCTATGATTCCCTGTTCTGTTCATTCCCTCTGAAGCACCTGGAACAGTCACTGTCGGAAGACAGGATACTGGGATAGATGGACCATTGATCTGACCCAATATAGCCATTCTTACATACAAAATAATTATAATAATAAAGAAGTTTAGTACAGAAACTCCCCAAGATAATGATCTCTTGAGATAGTGATGATGTGAGATAATGATCTTGGCAAATAATGCATTTTTAAAATCTTGGCCTACTAGGAAACATACATTTGTATAAGTTTCCCAGTCACAAATATAGCTTCTGGAGAAAGCTCACTAAAGCATAGTCCAATTAGGGTGACCAGAAAGCAAGTATGAAAAATTGGGACGGGGGTGGGGAGTAATAGGAGCCTATATAAGAAAAAGACCCCCAAATTGGGACTGTCCCTATAAAATCGGGACATCTGGTCACCCTAAATCCAATGCTCTGGCCGCTGCTGTTTGTCATACCACCGTTCACTCTATTGCTCTGCCCCAATAGCCCTACACTGTCATCTTCTGCTGCCACCTGCCACTGTGACCTCTGTGAGTCGGCCTCTCACGGTTCCACCCGACTCTCAGTGATTTCAGCTCTTTGGGGTGGGAGGAACCTCGGTGCTAGTGCAGACTGGGGCATCTCTTCCACAGAAACACTGTCCCACAGCAGGTCTAAGCACTAAGACCTGATTATCAGAGATTTCAGCTCTAGTGGTCACTTAACAAACCAAAAGACTCTCTATGAAGCGTAATCAGCTCTGTCTTTAAACAGTGAAGAGGCGCAGGTCAAATAGTACTTGTGACTCAGGCAGACCATCAAGCAAAATACCTGTCCCCACCCTCTCTCTTGATGCCCTCAATCAGCACAGGCTAACTGCCCTTTACTCATACAATAAAAACAACAACATTTCATTCCCCCCCCCCCCCCCCCCGCATTCAAGTGATTTGTAACCCAACTCCAGCCAAAATCCATCACTTGGGCAACACAGCTCTGTTTTCTGGATACCTAGATAGATTAGGTGTGAATGTAAATACAATTTGGTCCTGAAGCCTTTCCCCCCAGTCCCCAGCTGATCACTAGCTATCAGGGAGAGCTCATTTAAACTTTGCTTACAAATCATCATTTGAAATTATTAGGTTGGCCAACATCACCGAAATGAATGCACTGACAGGCACAAAAATCAAAAGCTGTATAAGGAAGCTAGTCTGTGTTTTATCATACACTTTATATGCTTTTAAAGTGTGTATTAATGTTTCAATTTCAATGCAAATTCCCAAACAATCACTAAAGTGGCAACACTGCATGTAACTAGTTCACAAAACTGGGGGGGGTGCTGGGAAAATTCAGGGGGGGTGTAGGGAAATCACTGCCAGCAGCTGAAAGGAGGGAGAAGAACCTGCCCGCTCCTGAGATGAGTGGGTCCCTTTGACACGTGCCCTCTTTACTCCTGGCATCACCAGCCCCCCCGCCCGGGTGCCAACCACGGGGGCGTTAGAATCAGAAGTGGGCCCCCCTGAGCGGTCACCTGCCCCACACTCGCTGACCCCGTCTGTGGAGCAGCCGCTGCAGGTGGAAGGGCGACGAGAGGCAGAGCCGTCCCGTGAGGCCTCGAGACTGGTGCTCAGGAGCTGTAGGTTCAAGGCTGAGCTCTACCACGGACGCCTTGTGCGGCCCAGACGTGTCCCTCCCCTTCTCCGAGCTTCGGTTCGCCCAGCGGTGAAACGGGGAGAGCATTTCTGTCTTGCCTGTTTACTTGGACTGGACTTTGGGGCCGGGACTGTCTCACATCCTGGGGCAGCAGGGCCCTGGCCTCAGGGTGCACTCACGGCTAGCGGCGCCTCCTGCTGGCCACCCTGGGGGATTAGCTCTGGGCAGCCATTGTGCCCTCCCGCCCCTCTGGCAGGATCTCTCCCACTCTGTGGACCCCTCTCACTCCAGGAACCGCAGCCTTCTCTTCACGATTCGGCAGGTCACCCGACGTACTCCCCCTTCCCGGGGAAGCCATCTGCTGTCCTCTGCCTGGCTTGTGCCACGTCCCCAGTGGCTGGCAGGGGCACCCAGGCCCGCCCTCTACTCCGGGCTCCTGCTCAGGGTCTGAGCTGTTATTCCCCTGAGCCGTCTCCTACCGTCCTGGCTTCCCCCTGCTCTCTGGGTTTGCCAGCCTCCCAACCAGTGATTTCCCTACACGCCCCCCCCCCTTGAATTTCCCCAACACCCCCCCAGTTTTGTGAACTAGAACCCCATGACAGGGCCTTGATCTCGGTCAAGGTCCCCTGTGGGGGGGGAGGGGTAGCTCAGTGGTTTGAGCATTGGCCTGCTAAACCCAGGGTTGTGAATTCAATCCTCGAGGGGGCCATTTAGGGATCTGGGGAAAAAATCTGTCAGGGGACAGTACTTGGTCCTGCTAGTGAAGGCAGGGGAACTGGACTCGATGACCTTTCAAGGTCGTTCCAGTTCTAGGAGATTGGCATCTCTCCATTTTTTTTTTTATTTTTAGTTACATGCCAATTTAGTGACACTCCCCCCCAGTAAATTTGAACACCCCCGACCCCAATTTCAATTCCTGGGGAGGCCATTGCTCCCAACTCCCTCCTCCCAGGGCGTGACTGCAGCCTACTCCCCTGCAGCCGCCTTCTGTTGCCAGCTACCTGGCTTTATACAGGGCCCAGCTGAGCCGGCTTCCAGTTAGTTCCCTGCTGCCTGGCTTCTCCTCCAGGGGCAGCCCGTGTTGCTAATTGGTTGGCCTGGCCATCTGAACCCCTTCCAGTCCTGTGTGGGGCGTACACCCCATAACAGGGCCTTGATCTCGGTCAAGGTCCCCTGGAACAATGGGGGCCCTGGGGCGGGGGGCCGTGGCCCTCCCATGTTTTGAAAGTGGATGGACCTGTCCTGTCCCCTTTTCACCATGGGCCCCGCCCCCCACTCCTCCTTTCCCCGCCCTACGGCCAGGCTGGCAGCAGGAGCCTGGCCGAGGAGCCCGGGCAGCTGTGGGGAGCCACAGATCTTCCACCTGCCCAGGGTTGGGGGGCTGAGAGCAACCCCAGGACCATATCCCTGCCAGACTGGCCCCCTGCCCCGGGCAGATGGAGGGTCTGCAGCTCCCCACAGCTGCTCTAGTGGCTCTTACCACGGCCAGGCTGCGGCTCCGAGGTCAGAACCGCGTGGACAGCTGTGGGGAGCCGCAAACCCTCCGCCTGCCCAGGTGAGGGGCCCGTAGGGTGGGGACACGGGCCGGGGGCTGCTCTGGGGCCCCCCACCCTGGGCAGGTGGAGGGTCTGCCACTCCTGGCCCGCTCCGGCTTCCGGCTTGGCAGGGCTTTGGGCGGACGGAAGAGGAGGGGGCAGGGGCGGGGCCACAGAGGGGGTGGGGTCCCTGGCCCCCCCACTTTTGGGAAGGCTTCACCTCCCCAGGCCCTGCTCTTGGCTGGGGTCTGTGCAGCTCCCGAAACAATCGTACGGATTTCCTCCTCCTCAGCTTAAGTGCTGCATATCCACGGCGCTGGAGAGGAAGATCCACCCCTTCCTTGGGGGGATGATGAAAACCGGCTGCGCCCCGTTGCATGCGCCACATTCCCGAACCTGCCAGATGTTTGCCATTCCAGCTGCAGCAAGGAGGGAAGTCAATTCCCATAAAGGAGAAAGGGAGGGGAAAAAAACCCAAACAAACCTGTTCTGAGCGGGGAGAAAAGAAAAGAAAAGCGAGAAAGAAACAAACCCCTGGGAACATTCTTGCTTTTGCCGCTGCCCTTGCATAGTCTCCCCTTCAGCCTGTCATCAGCCCCTCTGCACCCCGCGCTCACATGAGAGTACGCGCTGCTCTTTTGATTGGAAGAGGATTGTCTCGGGCCCCCCATGGCCTATGACCCTGCCCGCCCCCACCGCTCCCTGCCTGCCTTCCCGGATTTATTCGCAAGCAAGAAGTCAGCTGCTATTATGATGGGATATTAGCCCGTGGGAACCCACCATGTGCTGCACAGACAGACAGAGCGAGGGCACCTAAGGGCAGGACGGGGAAATGAAGGGGACTCATGGCGGGGGGGGGGGGGGGCACATCAATGGCCGAGCCAGAAACCATTCTCCGCATCCCGTGCCTGCTGCAGGAGGCTGCCTCTGGGTGGGGCCCACCGGCGCTTTATCACCCAGGTTCACTAGCCCCCTGTGTGGGATTTCGGCAGCCGTTGAACCTCCAGCACAGCGGGTCTGCTACCGAAGCTAAAGGAGCGGCTCCCATTGCCGGCGGCAGCAGTAGGCTGTTATCCTCTAGCGCGCGAGCTACGAGATGGGGAGGTGGATACAACCCCACCCTGTGCCCCACACGCAGCATGGAGAGACATCAGTCCGGGCACCAGGCATGGCCCAATACCAAAGCCTACGATGATGATGCTCTAAGGCTGCGGTGTCCAATACGTTCGCCACTAGCCGCATGTGGCTAATAGGCTATTGAATTGTGGCTAATGCATGTGGCTTTTTTATAGTGTGACTAATAAGAAAAATTCAAAACCACAAGTGTGGCTAGCAGTGTGGCTAGCATCGAATTTCTATTGGACACCGCTGCTCTAAGAAATTCAGGGTAAGAGATCATGGGTGGTGGCTATAATAGGCCAGGGAAGGTGCAGCCACCGGTGGACACCGGGGCCGTGGTGGCCCCGCCTCTTCCCCTCCCTGCTCCACCCCCTTTCCCCCAGGCCCCCACTGCCTTCTGCTGCCTGCCTAGTAAGTCGCCTTCTACTCCACCCCCGACCTCCGGAGGTCCCCGTCGCTTGCAGCGTCCCTCCTCACTCTCCACCCCACACGGGGGAGCGAGGAGGGATGCAGCGAGCCAGCCGCAGGCGAGGGGGTCTTACGGCGGGTGTGTGTGGGGGGTCTGATGGGGGAGTGAGTAGGCTGGGGGGGATCTCGCCACGGGCGGGGGGGGGTGAGGAGGGACACAGCAGCAGGGGGGCGCTGAACGGGGTGGGGGCCAAGAGGGGGCGGGGGGGCGTGGAGGGTGGCTGGGGTTGGGGGCAGAAGAGGCAGGACAGGGAGCTAGCCTGCTCCAGGAGAAGCTTCAGCCACTGCCCATATAAGAGATTGAAGTCCAGGACCACGGTAGCATTCGCTGAAATGCTCCCAGTTCCACGCACAGAGGAGCAAAGAAGCACATGGTTCGGGCAGCGACATCCCTTACGGGAGAATGGAGATTCTCTATGTCCTAGTAAGGAGGAGAGGATGGAAGATGATAAAATACGGGTAGGATCTGATGAGAAACAATTAAATGAAAAAGAGGCCCACTTAATCACATCATGTAATGGGAGACAGCTAAAAAGCAGGGCGGATTTGATTTAAATCAAATTGATTTAAACCACTAGTCAGGAAGACTCGATTTAATCATGGATTTCTACATAAAAGTGCATTCTTGTTGGTTGTTATAACCTTAATACATATTCTTCACAACTCAGAGACAGATGTAGGTTTCATTTTACACACTCTACATTTTTAAAGTGCTTTATTTTGAAAACTTTTCACATTAGTTTTACAGCTATATCAGAAAATGAATGATTGTTTGGTTATTTCATTTACCAAAGGTAATTGAAGCAGATATTTATGAAGTCACTGGGAGGTGAACTATCTCCAATTCAACAGGTTAATTGTTAACATTTGGAGGATTTTCTTGCCATGCTGTATTAGGAGGAGAACATCACCAGACAGACATTTAAATTGTTTTATTTAACTAAAACAACAACGTTAAGTATTCTGGATTTTTTTCTTTAATAGCAAACATAATATTTTAACAAAACAAGCATATGTCCCTCGCATCTCACATTTATCTCCAGACTTCTTCTCCTTGTCCAGATCTATTCCGCTCCCAACAATCTTCTATTCATTGAACTTTTTTTGGAAACTTTGCACTTTTAGAGAGAGGTAAGGGATTGACTCTGTGTACACAAATGTTCAGAGGGACAATAGGGTTGAGGTCTGTTATTTCTCACCTCTATATATTATTTATTTAAAAACATTTTTGCTCTTAACAAGCATGTTATCTCTGGAGACACAAATCCACAGTTTGAGAACTGCAAAACTAAGCATCTTTGATGGTATCTTCTAGACTGAGCACCGAGTCCCATTGGGTAGATAGAAAGATTGACCTAAATAATCTATACAGAAGCCCCTGGAACCCCATAAGATTGGCTCCCTAATCCATGAACTATTGGAACTCATTTACAAAACTTTTCTTAAACATTACATGAATGTATTGTTTCATACTATAGAATTAGAATTTATAATCCCTATTCCATGATGACATATCTTTGAGCTATAATGTATCTTAATTACGGAACCACACTTCTGAAGGACAACGAAGCCCTCAGTTCTCGCTGGAAAGAACATTTTGAAGATCTCCTTAAACTTAATTCTATGGTTGTAGATGAAGTCCTTGAGCAAATCCCTCAACGACCGTTTAGGGACGAGCTCAGAGACCCTCCCAATTTGCATGAGGTACATGATGCCACCATGCAGATGAAGAACAACAAGGCAGCAGGTCTAGATGGAATCCCCGCTGAAATCTTCAAAAACGGTGGACCAGAGCTAATTCGGCAGCTTTCCCTGCTTATCCTTAAAATCTGGATAAAGGAGGAGATACCCAGTGAAATGAGGGATGCCTTGATTGTCACCCTGTTCAAGAAAGGGGATAAAGTGGATTGTGGAAATTATCATGGTATCTCTCTCCTAGCCACTGCAGGCAAAGTTCTGGTGCGGATCCTTGCAACCCGCCTTCTACCCATCAGAAGAAATTTTACCGGAGTCATAGAGTGGTTTCTGACCATGTCGTGGAAGTGCGGATATGATCTTCCCAGCACGGCAGCTGCAAGAAAAGTGTCGGGAGCAAAACCGATCACTGTACATGGCTTTTATTGATCTAACTCAGTGAATCGCCGTGCCCTCTGGACTGTACTTTCTAAGATTGGATGTCCTGATAAAAACATCAATGTCTGAAAATTGCTTCATGATAACATGAAAGCGACTGTTCTGGGCAGCACTGGCTCCCAGAGTGATCCTTTCAAAGTATGGCGGACCCTCGCTAGAACACGCGTCGGTAGAATGCGAATTCGGTTATAAAGCGGTCGCGGCCATGGATCCCAAATTTATATTTTTGAAATGGAGCTCAAATCCATCGCTACAAAGCTAAACAGCTTTTCACTCAATGACCGTGGAGGTCAGGTTTGTGAGCCGGCTGTTTCCCTGCCTGTCTCTTCCTTCCCTGTCTCTGCTCTGAGCGGGACACTGGTTAATTTCGTTTTAACACGGTCCCCGCTATAACACGGTACTTGGCATGGATCCCAAGTCCCGCGTTATAGCGAGGGTCCGGTGTACAAACAGGTTGTATCATCGCTCCAACCATGCTTGCGGTATTTATTGCCGTCATTCTTTACCTAATTGCTGGGACGTTTGCAGCTGGCGTTGAAATCATTTACAGAATGGACGGAAAGCTATTCAGACTCAACAGGCTGAAAGCCAAGAGTAAGATTTCCACCACATCTCTTGTGGAACATCAGTATGCTGATGACAACGCAATCTTTGCCCACTCTGAGAAAGATCTTCAAACTATCTTGAATGTGTTTGCCGAAGCTTACGCATGTCTTGGTCTCACTCTTAAAATCAAGAAGACTAAAGTGCTCTATCAGCCCTCTCCAAATGAGGTATTACATGCCCATCTATCAAAATCAATGGAGTGGCACTGGAGAATGTCAATCATTTCCTCTACCTTGGAAGTCATCTTTCATCCAAGGCAGATATTGATGCAGAAGTTCAACATCGCCTGAGCTGTGCTAGTGTAGCTTTTTCTCATTTACGGCACAAGGTTTTTGAAGATCACGACATTCAAACAGACACCAAGCTTCTTGTTCATCAAGCCATTATTCTCCCAACACTGTTGTATGGGTCCGAAACTTGGACAACCTATAGACACCACTTGAAAGTCCTTGAGAGGCACCATCAACGCTGCCTTCGTAAGATTCTGAAGATCAAATGGGAAGACAGTGCTCAATGCTCAAACCACTGAGCTATCCCTCCCCCATAAAATACACATCTCCAAACTAATAGGAACCCAGTGAAGGCATTGGGGTGATTTCCTTGAAAAGCTGTGTCAGCTGCGAACCAGCCCTTTTGGCTCGGTCCGTTTGCTCCCGGGCGTGGCCGGGCCCGCTAAACCCAGGCCGTTCGCTGAGGCTGGAATGACTCAGCCCGGCTGTCGGAGGTGCTGGGAGTAAATCCAGCGGCAGCGTCTGGCTGCAGGAGACAGGGCGCCCGGTGGCGTGGGGCGGCGTAGCTGGCGCAGACCCCGGCCTTAACGGGACGCAGCTGGGCTTAAACAATGAATCCCGCGTAAAAGCGGAAGCCGTATGGCCAGCAGCCAGTAGTTTCCCCAGGAATTGAAATTAGGGGGGGTGTTCGAATTTACAGGGGGGGGTGTCAAGGCCGATGAGGGGTGAGACCGTGACGGTAAAGGTGGGCTGTATGGCACCATAGTAAAAACGGAAAAATGTTTCACGATCATTTTATTAGATTTAACTCGTGTTTTAAAACCATTGCAAAAATTAAAGTTGGCTACTCAAGCCTACTATGAAGCACTACATGTACATCAGTCTTGGTTTCTTGTTGTAATTTTGCACTCCTTGGTGTCTTCTTGTGTGTCCATTACTTCCAGTCCTTCATGATATGCCCATGATCAGGCAGAAGGCGACTTCTTTCAGAACACAAAATTCTATTCAATGAGGAAAAAATATGTTCAAATGTAGCTGTTTTGACTGGGATTAGCAAGAGATGAATTCCTACTTTCATCCCAGGAAACAGAACAAAGATTGGGTCGAACCATTAGTAATGATAAAGAAGTTGAAGTTAAATCTTCATTCGTACATCGTGTGATATTCCACTCTGTGTTCAAAATTCTCTATTCTGCCGTGAGCACATGGCAGCCCCATTGCTGGTAGTGCCTCACTCCACTCAACGGTAGGTGTTTTATAAGACAGGCATCTGTAAAAGCTATGTGGGGGTTGACTAGAATCCAGAAATCTCTATTGTAGATTTGTAAGAATCAAGTCTTTGTACTTTTTCAGCTGGCTTAACAAACACTTCTTGTCCTCTTCACTTATGGAGTCAATATAGGTACCTTCATTAGTCAACTTCTGGATTGAAGTCTTTGCTTCTTCCAGTACATTTTCAATGGATATCTCTGATTGATCCAAGGATAGCTTCTATTTATGGACAAAGATCTACTACTGTTGTTGCAGATGCCTGGATTACATTGTTTAATGACCCAAGTGGTTTCAACAGTAGATTTACAAGAGAGAGAATGGCGATAGTCTTCTCTGAACTTAGTAACAAAAGTAGTCCACCAGCCTCACTACTTAGATCTGTCCTATCTTGGTGGATACTTTTTAAAGCCAGTAATAACGGTTGCAGTAATTTTAAGACAACTGCCAAGAATCACTCATGAGAAAGCCAGCAGGTTTTCCCAGGTTGGACTCATTTGAACTTCAATCCCAGTGTATCTTCTATTTGCTTCCAAAATGTTCAGTCCTTTGGACTCTTGCTGAAAAAGAGCGTATAAAAAGCCATTAAATGTATGGCTTTTTAATGTCTTTTGAAGATTCTGCAGCTTGTACTAGTGCTACCTGGAGTAGATGGCCTCTACAGTGTGTATAGGAAAGATGAGGGTTACACTTTTCTCTGAGCAAAGCTTGTACTCCACTATGTCTTCCAGAGAAGTTTGTAGCTCCATCAAATACACAAGCAGCCATCTGTTTGGGGTTCAATTTACAAGCATTTAACTCTAAGATGTCACAGATGCAGCTGATGTGTCTTCTATAACCTGAACATCTAGAATGCATCTAGTGGCCTACCACGGACATCAAGATAACATACGTAATGACTTAATACTTGATGCCTATTTGCACTGGTGCATTTGTCGGCCATGTATGCACATGGATTTTTAATATAGCGAGAGAATTCTTCACTTTTTCAACTCCTGAGTCTTTCACTGTTGCACCACATGTTTCAAGAGAGTCAGCTGAGTTTTTTGCAGAAAGATAGTGAGCATTTGCCATTCTTGTTCGGAACCAGTGTCCAACTTCAGGATTAACAAGTGACAATGCACTTAACATAGGCCTCTAGTTTGTAGTGTGCGGTATCTCTTGCTTAAATAGAAAGTGTGATGCAATAGCAATGTTGGTTCACATAAACTGAGCTGTGTCTCCAGCATTCTTAACAGCCTCATTAAGTTCTTCTAAAATTGGCTTTGACAGTGACTGGCTTATAAGACTTTCTGCATGTTGATGCAGTCCAGAGGCATGGTGTTTTGCAGCCTTTTCATACAGGTTGTCAGTATTGGCTTAGCTGATGAGTCTGGCAAACCAAGCTCCTCCACTTTTACTATATAAATCCATGACATGCCCACATCTTAAATACTGCGTGTAGTTCTAGTCACACCATCTCAAAAAAGATATCTTGGAATTGAAAAAGGTACAGAGAAGGGCAACACAAATGATTAGGGGTATGGAGCAGATTCCATATGAGGAGAGAAGACTGGGCCTTTTCAGCTTGGAAAAGAGACGACTAAGAGTGGATATGATAGAGTCTTATAAAATCTTGATTGGTGAGGAGAAAATGAATACGGAAGTGTTATTTATCCCTTCACTTAACACAAGAACCAGGGATCACCCAACGAAATTAATAGGCAGTAAATTTAAAACAAAAATTGCTATTGCATCAAGTTTTAAAGGAAGTATTTCTTCACACAACGCAGTCACCCGTGGAACTTTTTGCCAGGGATGTTGTGAAGGCCAAAATTATAACAGGGTTCAAAAAAGAACTAGGTAAGTTCATGGAAGATTGGTCCATCAACGGCTATTAGCCAGGATGGGCAGGGATGCAGCATCATGATCTGAATGTCCCTAGCCTCTGTTCGCCAGAAGCTGGTAGTGGACGACAGGGGAGGGATCAATCTATGATTCCCTGTTCTGTTCATTCCCTCTGAAGCACCTGGAACAGTCACTGTCGGAAGACAGGATACTGGGATAGATGGACCATTGATCTGACCCAATATAGCCATTCTTACATAAAAAATAATTATAATAATAAAGAAGTTTAGTACAGAAACTCCCCAAGATAATGATCTCTTGAGATAGTGATGATGTGAGATAATGATCTTGGCAAATAATGCATTTTTAAAATCTTGGCCTACTAGGAAACATACATTTGTATAAGTTTCCCAGTCACAAATATAGCTTCTGGAGAAAGCTCACTAAAGCATAGTCCAATTAGGGTGACCAGAAAGCAAGTATGAAAAATTGGGACGGGGGTGGGGAGTAATAGGAGCCTATATAAGAAAAAGACCCCCAAATTGGGACTGTCCCTATAAAATCGGGACATCTGGTCACCCTAAATCCAATGCTCTGGCCGCTGCTGTTTGTCATGCCACCGTTCACTCTATTGCTCTGCCCCAATAGCCCTACACTGTCATCTTCTGCTGCCACCTGCCACTGTGACCTCTGTGAGTCGGTCCCTCGCGGTTCCACCCGACTCTCAGTGATTTCAGCTCTTCGGGGTGGGAGGAACCTCGGTGCCAGTGCAGACTGGGGCATCTCTTCCACAGAAACACTGTCCCACAGCAGGTCTAAGCACTAAGACCTGATTATCAGAGATTTCAGCTCTAGTGGTCACTTAACAAACCAAAAGACTCTCTATGAAGCGTAATCAAAATACCTGTCCCCACCCTCTCTCTTGATGCCCTCAATCAGCACAGGCTAACTGCCCTTTACTCATACAATAAAAACAACAACATTTCATTACACCCCCCCCCCCCGGCATTCAAGTGATTTGTAACCCAACTCCAGCCAAAATCCATCACTTGGGCAACACAGCTCTGTTTTCTGGATACCTAGATAGATTAGGTGTGAATGTAAATACAATTTGGTCGTGAAGCCTTTCCCCCCAGTCCCCAGCTGATCACTAGCTATCAGGGAGAGCTCATTTAAACTTTGCTTACAAATCATCATTTGAAATTATTAGGTTGGCCAACATCACCAAAATGAATGCACTGACAGGCACAAAAATCAAAAGCTGTATAAGGAAGCTAGTCTGTGTTTTATCATACACTTTATATGCTTTTAAAGTGTGTATTAATGTTTCAATTTCAATGCAAATTCCCAAACAATCACTAAAGTGGCAACACTGCATGTAACTAGTTCACAAAACTGGGGGGGGTGCTGGGAAAATTCAGGGGGGGTGTAGGGAAATCACTGCCAGCAGCTGAAAGGAGGGAGAAGAACCTGCCCGCTCCTGAGATGAGTGGGTCCCTTTGACACGTGCCCTCTTTACTCCTGGCATCACCAGCCCCCCCGCCCGGGTGCCAACCACGGGGGCGTTAGAATCAGAAGTGGGCCCCCCTGAGCGGTCACCTGCCCCACACTCGCTGACCCCGTCTGTGGAGCAGCCGCTGCAGGTGGAAGGGCGACGAGAGGCAGAGCCGTCCCGTGAGGCCTCGAGACTGGTGCTCAGGAGCTGTAGGTTCAAGGCTGAGCTCTACCACGGACGCCTTGTGCGGCCCAGACGTGTCCCTCCCCTTCTCCGAGCTTCGGTTCGCCCAGCGGTGAAACGGGGAGAGCATTTCTGTCTTGCCTGTTTACTTGGACTGGACTTTGGGGCCGGGACTGTCTCACATCCTGGGGCAGCAGGGCCCTGGCCTCAGGGTGCACTCACGGCTAGCGGCGCCTCCTGCTGGCCACCCTGGGGGATTAGCTCTGGGCAGCCATTGTGCCCTCCCGCCCCTCTGGCAGGATCTCTCCCACTCTGTGGACCCCTCTCACTCCAGGAACCGCAGCCTTCTCTTCACGACTCGGCAGGTCACCCGACGTACTCCCCCTTCCCGGGGAAGCCATCTGCTGTCCTCTGCCTGGCGTGTGCCACGTCCCCAGTGGCTGGCAGGGGCACCCAGGCCCGCCCTCTACTCCGGGCTCCTGCTCAGGGTCTGAGCTGTTATTCCCCTGAGCCGTCTCCTACCGTCCTGGCTTCCCCCTGCTCTCTGGGTTTGCCAGCCTCCCAACCAGTGATTTCCCTACACGCCCCCCCCCCCTTGAATTTCCCCAACACCCCCCCAGTTTTGTGAACTAGAACCCCATGACAGGGCCTTGATCTCGGTCAAGGTCCCCTGTGGGGGGGGAGGGGTAGCTCAGTGGTTTGAGCATTGGCCTGCTAAACCCAGGGTTGTGAATTCAATCCTCGAGGGGGCCATTTAGGGATCTGGGGAAAAAATCTGTCAGGGGACAGTACTTGGTCCTGCTAGTGAAGGCAGGGGAACTGGACTCGATGACCTTTCAATGTCGTTCCAGTTCTAGGAGATTGGCATCTCTCCATTTTTTTTTTTATTTTTAGTTACATGCCAATTTAGTGACACTCCCCCCCCAGTAAATTTGAACACCCCCGACCCCAATTTCAATTCCTGGGGAGGCCATTGCTCCCAACTCCCTCCTCCCAGGGCGTGACTGCAGCCTACTCCCCTGCAGCCGCCTTCTGTTGCCAGCTACCTGGCTTTATACAGGGCCCAGCTGAGCCAGCTTCCAGTTAGTTCCCTGCTGCCTGGCTTCTCCTCCAGGGGCAGCCCGTGTTGCTAATTGGTTGGCCTGGCCATCTGAACCCCTTCCAGTCCTGTGTGGGGCGTACACCCCATAACAGGGCCTTGATCTCGGTCAAGGTCCCCTGGAACAATGGGGGCCCTGGGGCGGGGGGCCGTGGCCCTCCCATGTTTTGAAAGTGGATGGACCTGTCCTGTCCCCTTTTCACCATGGGCCCCGCCCCCCACTCCTCCTTTCCCCGCCCTACGGCCAGGCTGGCAGCAGGAGCCTGGCCGAGGAGCCCGGGCAGCTGTGGGGAGCCACAGATCTTCCACCTGCCCAGGGTTGGGGGGCTGAGAGCAACCCCAGGACCATATCCCTGCCAGACTGGCCCCCTGCCCCGGGCAGATGGAGGGTCTGCAGCTCCCCACAGCTGCTCTAGTGGCTCTTACCACGGCCAGGCTGCGGCTCCGAGGTCAGAACCGCGTGGGCAGCTGTGGGGAGCCGCAAACCCTCCGCCTGCCCAGGTGTGGGGCCCGTAGGGTGGGGACACGGGCCGGGGGCTGCTCTGGGGCCCCCCACCCTGGGCAGGTGGAGGGTCTGCCACTCCTGGCCCGCTCCGGCTTCCGGCTTGGCAGGGCTTTGGGCGGACGGAAGAGGAGGGGGCAAGGGCGGGGCCACAGAGGGGGTGGGGTCCATGGCCCCCCCACTTTTGGGAAGGCTTCACCTCCCCAGGCCCTGCTCTTGGCTGGGGTCTGTGCAGCTCCCGAAACAATCGTACGGATTTCCTCCTCCTCAGCTTAAGTGCTGCATATCCACGGCGCTGGAGAGGAAGATCCACCCCTTCCTTGGGGGGATGATGAAAACCGGCTGCTTGGCGCCCCGTTGCATGCGCCACATTCCCGAACCTGCCAGATGTTTGCCATTCCAGCTGCAGCAAGGAGGGAAGTCAATTCCCATAAAGGAGAAAGGGAGGGGAAAAAAACCCAAACAAACCTGTTCTGAGCGGGGAGAAAAGAAAAGAAAAGCGAGAAAGAAACAAACCCCTGGGAACATTCCTGCTTTTGCCGCTGCCCTTGCATAGTCTCCCCTTCAGCCTGTCATCAGCCCCTCTGCACCCCGCGCTCACATGAGAGTACGCGCTGCTCTTTTGATTGGAAGAGGATTGTCTCGGGCCCCCCATGGCCTATGACCCTGCCCGCCCCCACCGCTCCCTGCCTGCCTTCCCGGATTTATTCGCAAGCAAGAAGTCAGCTGCTATTATGATGGGATATTAGCCTGTGGGAACCCACCATGTGCTGCACAGACAGACAGAGCGAGGGCACCTAAGGGCAGGACGGGGAAATGAAGGGGACTCATGGGGGGGGGGGGTGTCACATCAATGGCCGAGCCAGAAACCATTCTCCGCATCCCGTGCCTGCTGCAGGAGGCTGCCTCTGGGGTGGGGCCCACCGGCGCTTTATCACCCAGGTTCACTAGCCCCCTGTGTGGGATTTCGGCAGCCGTTGAACCTCCAGCACAGCGGGTCTGCTACCGAAGCTAAAGGAGCGGCTCCCATTGCCGGCGGCAGCAGTAGGCTGTTATCCTCTAGCGCGCGAGCTACGAGATGGGGAGGTGGATACAACCCCACCCTGTGTTCCACACGCAGCATGGAGAGACATCAGTCCGGGCACCAGGCATGGCCCAATACCAAAGCCTACGATGATGATGCTCTAAGGCTGCGGTGTCCAATACGTTCGCCACTAGCCGCATGTGGCTAATAGGCTATTGAATTGTGGCTAATGCATGTGGCTTTTTTATAGTGTGACTAATAAGAAAAATTCAAAACCACAAGTGTGGCTAGCAGTGTGGCTAGCATCGAATTTCTATTGGACACCGCTGCTCTAAGAAATTCAGGGTAAGAGATCATGGGTGGTGGCTATAATAGGCCAGGGAAGGTGCAGCCACCGGTGGACACCGGGGCCATGGTGGCCCCGCCTCTTCCCCTCCCTGCTCCACCCCCTTTCCCCCCCCACTGCCTTCTGCTGCCTGCCTAGTAAGTCGCCTTCTACTCCACCCCCGACCTCCGGAGGTCCCCGTCGCTTGCAGCGTCCCTCCTCACTCTCCACCCCACACGGGGGAGCGAGGAGGGATGCAGCGAGCCAGCCGCAGGCGAGGGGGTCTTACGGCGGGTGTGTGTGGGGGGTCTGATGGGGGAGTGAGTAGGCTGGGGGGGATCTCGCCACGGACGGGGGGGGGTGAGGAGGGACACAGCAGCAGGGGGGCGCTGAGCGGGGTGGGG
Source organism: Chelydra serpentina (assembly GCA_037349315.1). Taxonomy (NCBI): domain Eukaryota; kingdom Metazoa; phylum Chordata; order Testudines; family Chelydridae; genus Chelydra; species Chelydra serpentina. Next base: position 92,543 of record JBAIAC010000172.1, read on the forward strand.
GCCAAGCGGGGGCGGGGGGGCGTGGAGGGTGGCTGGGGTTGGGGGAGAAGAGGCAGGACAGGGAGCTAGCCTGCTCCAGGAGAAGCTTCAGCCACTGCCCATATAAGAGATTGAAGTCCAGGACCACGGTAGCATTCGCTGAAATGCTCCCAGTTCCACGCACAGAGGAGCAAAGAAGCACATGGTTCGGGCAGCGACATCCCTTACGGGAGAATGGAGATTCTCTATGTCCTAGTAAGGAGGAGAGGATGGAAGATGATAAAATACGGGTAGGATCTGATGAGAAACAATTAAATGAAAAAGAGGCCCACTTAATCACATCATGTAATGGGAGACAGCTAAAAAGCAGGGCGGATTTGATTTAAATCAAATTGATTTAAACCACTAGTCAGGAAGACTCGATTTAATCATGGATTTCTACATAAAAGTGCATTCTTGTTGGTTGTTATAACCTTAATACATATTCTTCACAACTCAGAGACAGATGTAGGTTTCATTTTACACACTCTACATTTTTAAAGTGCTTTATTTTGAAAACTTTTCACATTAGTTTTACAGCTATATCAGAAAATGAATGATTGTTTGGTTATTTCATTTACCAAAGGTAATTGAAGCAGATATTTATGAAGTCACTGGGAGGTGAACCATCTCCAATTCAACAGGTTAATTGTTAACATTTGGAGGATTTTCTTGCCATGCTGTATTAGGAGGAGAACATCACCAGACAGACATTTAAATTGTTTTATTTAACTAAAACAACAACGTTAAGTATTCTGGATTTTTTTCTTTAATAGCAAACATAATATTTTAACAAAACAAGCATATGTCCCTCGCATCTCACATTTATCTCCAGACTTCTTCTCCTTGTCCAGATCTATTCCGCTCCCAACAATCTTCTATTCATTGAACTTTTTTTGGAAACTTTGCACTTTTAGAGAGAGGTAAGGGATTGACTCTGTGTACACAAATTTTCAGAGGGACAATAGGGTTGAGGTCTGTTATTTCTCACCTCTATATATTATTTATTTAAAAACATTTTTGCTCTTAACAAGCATGTTATCTCTGGAGACACAAATCCACAGTTTGAGAACTGCAAAACTAAGCATCTTTGATGGTATCTTCTAGACTGAGCACCGAGTCCCATTGGGTAGATAGAAAGATTAACCTAAATAATCTATACAGAAGCCCCTGGAACCCCATAAGATTGGCTCCCTAATCCATGAACTATTGGAACTCATTTACAAAACTTTTCTTAAACATTACATGAATGTATTGTTTCATACTATAGAATTAGAATTTATAATCCCTATTCCATGATGACATATCTTTGAGCTATAATGTATCTTAATTACGGAACCACACTTCTGAAGGACAACGAAGCCCTCAGTTCTCGCTGGAAAGAACATTTTGAAGATCTCCTTAAACTTAATTCTATGGTTGTAGATGAAGTCCTTGAGCAAATCCCTCAACGACCGTTTAGGGACGAGCTCAGAGACCCTCCCAATTTGCATGAGGTACATGATGCCACCATGCAGATGAAGAACAACAAGGCAGCAGGTCTAGATGGAATCCCCGCTGAAATCTTCAAAAACGGTGGACCAGAGCTAATTCGGCAGCTTTCCCTGCTTATCCTTAAAATCTGGATAAAGGAGGAGATACCCAGTGAAATGAGGGATGCCTTGATTGTCACCCTCTTCAAGAAAGGGGATAAAGTGGATTGTGGAAATTATCATGGTATCTCTCTCCTAGCCACTGCAGGCAAAGTTCTGGTGCGGATCCTTGCAACCCGCCTTCTACCCATCAGAAGAAATTTTACCGGAGTCATAGAGTGGTTTCTGACCATGTCGTGGAAGTGAGAATATGATCTTCCCAGCACGGCAGCTGCAAGAAAAGTGTCGGGAGCAAAACCGATCACTGTACATGGCTTTTATTGATCTAACTCAGTGAATCGCCGTGCCCTCTGGACTGTACTTTCTAAGATTGGATGTCCTGATAAAAACATCAATGTCTGAAAATTGCTTCATGATAACATGAAAGCGACTGTTCTGGGCAGCACTGGCTCCCAGAGTGATCCTTTCAAAGTATGGCGGACCCTCGCTAGAACACGCGTCGGTAGAATGCGAATTCGGTTATAAAGCGGTCGCGGCCATGGATCCCAAATTTATATTTTTGAAATGGAGCTCAAATCCATCGCTACAAAGCTAAACAGCTTTTCACTCAATGACCGTGGAGGTCAGGTTTGTGAGCCGGCTGTTTCCCTGCCTGTCTCTTCCTTCCCTGTCTCTGCTCTGAGCGGGACACTGGTTAATTTCGTTTTAACACGGTCCCCGCTATAACACGGTACTTGGCATGGATCCCAAGTCCCGCGTTATAGCGAGGGTCCGGTGTACAAACAGGACTGTATCATCGCTCCAACCATGCTTGCGGTATTTATTGCCGTCATTCTTTACCTAATTGCTGGGACGTTTGCAGCTGGCGTTGAAATCATTTACAGAATGGACGGAAAGCTATTCAGACTCAACAGGCTGAAAGCCAAGAGTAAGATTTCCACCACATCTCTTGTGGAACATCAGTATGCTGATGACAACGCAATCTTTGCCCACTCTGAGAAAGATCTTCAAACTATCTTGAATGTGTTTGCCGAAGCTTACGCATGTCTTGGTCTCACTCTTAAAATCAAGAAGACTAAAGTGCTCTATCAGCCCTCTCCAAATGAGGTATTACATGCCCATCTATCAAAATCAATGGAGTGGCACTGGAGAATGTCAATCATTTCCTCTACCTTGGAAGTCATCTTTCATCCAAGGCAGATATTGATGCAGAAGTTCAACATCGCCTGAGCTGTGCTAGTGTAGCTTTTTCTCATTTACGGCACAAGGTTTTTGAAGATCACGACATTCAAACAGACACCAAGCTTCTTGTTCATCAAGCCATTATTCTCCCAACACTGTTGTATGGGTCCGAAACTTGGACAACCTATAGACACCACTTGAAAGTCCTTGAGAGGCACCATCAACGCTGCCTTCGTAAGATTCTGAAGATCAAATGGGAAGACAGTGCTCAATGCTCAAACCACTGAGCTATCCCTCCCCCATAAAATACACATCTCCAAACTAATAGGAACCCAGTGAAGGCATTGGGGTGATTTCCTTGAAAAGCTGTGTCAGCTGCGAACCAGCCCTTTTGGCTCGGTCCGTTTGCTCCCGGGCGTGGCCGGGCCCGCTAAACCCAGGCCGTTCGCTGAGGCTGGAATGACTCAGCCCGGCTGTCGGAGGTGCTGGGAGTAAATCCAGCGGCAGCGTCTGGCTGCAGGAGACAGGGCGCCCGGTGGCGTGGGGCGGCGTAGCTGGCGCAGACCCCGGCCTTAACGGGACGCAGCTGGGCTTAAACAATGAATCCCGCGTAAAAGCGGAAGCCGTATGGCCAGCAGCCAGTAGTTTCCCCAGGAATTGAAATTAGGGGGGGTGTTCGAATGTACAGGGAGGGTGTCAAGGCCGATGAGGGGTGAGACCGTGACGGTAAAGGTGGGCTGTATGGCACCATAGTAAAAACGGAAAAATGTTTCACGATCATTTTATTAGATTTAACTCGTGTTTTAAAACCATTGCAAAAATTAAAGTTGGCTTCTCAAGCCTACTATGAAGCACTACATGTACATCAGTCTTGGTTTCTTGTTGTAATTTTGCACTCCTTGGTGTCTTCTTGTGTGTCCATTACTTCCAGTCCTTCATGATATGCCCATGATCAGGCAGAAGGCGACTTCTTTCAGAACACAAAATTCTATTCAATGAGGAAAAAATATGTTCAAATGTAGCTGTTTTGACTGGGATTAGCAAGAGATGAATTCCTACTTTCATCCCAGGAAACAGAACAAAGATTGGGTCGAACCATTAGTAATGATAAAGAAGTTGAAGTTAAATCTTCATTCGTACATCGTGTGATATTCCACGCTGTGTTCAAAATTCTCTATTCTGCCGTGAGCACATGGCAGCCCCATTGCTGGTAGTGCCTCACTCCACTCAACGGTAGGTGTTTTATAAGACAGGCATCTGTAAAAGCTATGTGGGGGTTGACTAGAATCCAGAAATCTCTATTGTAGATTTGTAAGAATCAAGTCTTTGTACTTTTTCAGCTGGCTTAACAAACACTTCTTGTCCTCTTCACTTATGGAGTCAATATAGGTACCTTCATTAGTCAACTTCTGGATTGAAGTCTTTGCTTCTTCCAGTACATTTTCAATGGATATCTCTGATTGATCCAAGGATAGCTTCTATTTCTGGACAAAGATCTACTACTGTTGTAGCAGATGCCTGGATTACATTGTTTAATGACCCAAGTGGTTTCAACAGTAGATTTACAAGAGAGAGAATGGCGATAGTCTTCTCTGAACTTAGTAACAAAAGTAGTCCACCAGCCTCACTACTTAGATCTGTCCTATCTTGGTGGATACTTTTTAAAGCCAGTAATAACGGTTGCAGTAATTTTAAGACAACTGCCAAGAATCACTCATGAGAAAGCCAGCAGGTTTTCCCAGGTTGGACTCATTTGAACTTCAATCCCAGTGTATCTTCTATTTGCTTCCAAAATGTTCAGTCCTTTGGACTCTTGCTGAAAAAGAGCGTATAAAAAGCCATTAAACTTGTGGCTTTTTAATGTCTTTTGAAGATTCTGCAGCTTGTACTAGTGCTACCTGGAGTAGATGGCCTCTACAGTGTGTATAGGAAAGATGAGGGTTACACTTTTCTCTGAGCAAAGCTTGTACTCCACTATGTCTTCCAGAGAAGTTTGTAGCTCCATCAAATACACAAGCAGCATCTGTTTGGGGTTCAATTTACAAGCATTTAACTCTAAGATGTCACAGATGCAGCTGATGTGTCTTCTATAACCTGAACAACTAGAATGCATCTAGTGGCCTACCACGGACATCAAGATAACATACGTAATGACTTAATACTTGATGCCTATTTGCACTGGTGCATTTGTCGGCCATGTATGCACATGGATTTTTAATAGAGCGAGAGAATTCTTCACTTTTTCAACTCCTGAGTCTTTCACTGTTGCACCACATGTTTCAAGAGAGTCAGCTGAGTTTTTTGCAGAAAGATAGTGAGCATTTGCCATTCTTGTTCGGAACCAATGTCCAACTTCAGGATTAACAAGTGACAATGCACTTAACATAGGCCTCTAGTTTGTAGTGTGCGGTATCTCTTGCTTAAATAGAAAGTGTGATGCAATAGCAATGTTGGTTCACATAAACTGAGCTGTGTCTCCAGCATTCTTAACAGCCTCATTAAGTTCTTCTAAAATTGGCTTTGACAGTGACTGGCTTATAAGACTTTCTGCATGTTGATGCAGTCCAGAGGCATGGTGTTTTGCAGCCTTTTCATACAGGTTGTCAGTATTGGCTCTGCTGATCAGTCTGGCAAACCAAGCTCCTCCACTTTTACTATATAAATCCATGACAAGCCCACATCTTAACTACTGCGTGCAGTTCTAGTCACACCATCTCAAAAAAGATATCTTGGAATTGAAAAAGGTACAGAGAAGGGCAACAAAAATGATTAGGGGTATAGAGCAGATTCCATATGAGGAGAGAAGACTGGGCCTTTTCAGCCTGGAAAAGAGACGACTAAGAGTGGATATGATAGAGGTCTATAAAATCTTGATTGGTGAGGAGAAAATGAATAAGGAAGTGTTATGTATCCCTTCACTTAACACAAGAACCAGGGGTCACCCAATGAAATTGGGTGATTAATAGGCAGTAAGTTTAAAACAAAAATTGCTATTGCATCAAGTTTTAAAGGAAGTATTTCTTCACACAACGCACAGTCACCTGTGGAACTTTTTGCCAGGGATGTTGTGAAGGCCAAAATTATAACAGGGTTCAAAAAAGAACTAGGTAAGTTCATGGAAGATTGGTCCATCAATGGCTATTAGCCAGGATGGGCAGGGATACATCATCATGATCTGAATGTCCCTAGCCTCTGTTCGCCAGAAGCTGGTAGTGGACGACAGGGGAGGGATCAATCTATGATTCCCTGTTCTGTTCATTCCCTCTGAAGCACCTGGAACAGTCACTGTCGGAAGACAGGATACTGGGATAGATGGACCATTGATCTGACCCAATATAGCCATTCTTACATACAAAATAATTATAATAATAAAGAAGTTTAGTACAGAAACTCCCCAAGATAATGATCTCTTGAGATAGTGATGATGTGAGATAATGATCTTGGCAAATAATGCATTTTTAAAATCTTGGCCTACTAGGAAACATACATTTGTATAAGTTTCCCAGTCACAAATATAGCTTCTGGAGAAAGCTCACTAAAGCATAGTCCAATTAGGGTGACCAGAAAGCAAGTATGAAAAATTGGGACGGGGGTGGGGAGTAATAGGAGCCTATATAAGAAAAAGACCCCCAAATTGGGACTGTCCCTATAAAATCGGGACATCTGGTCACCGTAAATCCAATGCTCTGGCCGCTGCTGTTTGTCATACCACCGTTCACTCTATTGCTCTGCCCCAATAGCCCTACACTGTCACCTTCTGCTGCCACCTGCCACTGTGATCTCTGTGAGTCGGTCTCTCGCGGTTCCACCCGACTCTCAGTGATTTCAGCTCTTTGGGGTGGGAGGAACCTCGGTGCTAGTGCAGACTGGGGCATCTCTCCACAGAAACACTGTCCCACAGCAGGTCTAAGCACTAAGACCTGATTATCAGAGATTTCAGCTCTAGTGGTCACTTAACAAACCAAAAGACTCTCTATGAAGCGTAATCAGCTCTGTCTTTAAACAGTGGAGAGGCGCAGGTCAAATAGTACTTGTGACTCAGGCAGACCATCAAGCAAAATACCTGTCCCCACCCTCTCTCTTGATGCCCTCAATCAGCACAGGCTAACTGCCCTTTACTCATACAATAAAAACAACAACATTTCATTACACCCCCCCCCCCCCCCGGCATTCAAGTGATTTGTAACCCAACTCCAGCCAAAATCCATCACTTGGGCAACACAGCTCTGTTTTCTGGATACCTAGATAGATTAGGTGTGAATGTAAATACAATTTGGTCGTGAAGCCTTTCCCCCCAGTCCCCAGCTGATCACTAGCTATCAGGGAGAGCTCATTTAAACTTTGCTTACAAATCATCATTTGAAATTATTAGGTTGGCCAACATCACCGAAATGAATGCACTGACAGGCACAAAAATCAAAAGCTGTATAAGGAAGCTAGTCTGTGTTTTATCATACACTTTATATGCTTTTAAAGTGTGTATTAATGTTTCAATTTCAATGCAAATTCCCAAACAATCACTAAAGTGGCAACACTGCATGTAACTAGTTCACAAAACTGGGGGGGGGGTGCTGGGAAAATTCAGGGGGGGTGTACACCCCCCTGGGGGGGTGTAGGGAAATCACTGCCAGCAGCTGAAAGGAGGGAGAAGAACCTGCCCGCTCCTGAGATGAGTGGGTCCCTTTGACACGTGCCCTCTTTACTCCTGGCATCACCAGCCCCCCCGCCCGGGTGCCAACCACGGGGGCGTTAGAATCAGAAGTGGGCCCCCCTGAGCGGTCACCTGCCCCACACTCGCTGACCCCGTCTGTGGAGCAGCCGCTGCAGGTGGAAGGGCGACGAGAGGCAGAGCCGTCCCGTGAGGCCTCGAGACTGGTGCTCAGGAGCTGTAGGTTCAAGGCTGAGCTCTACCACGGACGCCTTGTGCGGCCCAGACGTGTCCCTCCCCTTCTCCGAGCTTCGGTTCGCCCAGCGGTGAAACGGGGAGAGCATTTCTGTCTTGCCTGTTTACTTGGACTGGACTTTGGGGCCGGGACTGTCTCACATCCTGGGGCAGCAGGGCCCTGGCCTCAGGGTGCACTCACGGCTAGCGGCGCCTCCTGCTGGCCACCCTGGGGGATTAGCTCTGGGCAGCCATTGTGCCCTCCCGCCCCTCTGGCAGGATCTCTCCCACTCTGTGGACCCCTCTCACTCCAGGAACCGCAGCCTTCTCTTCACGACTCGGCAGGTCACCCGACGTACTCCCCCTTCCCGGGGAAGCCATCTGCTGTCCTCTGCCTGGCTTGTGCCACGTCCCCAGTGGCTGGCAGGGGCACCCAGGCCCGCCCTCTACTCCGGGCTCCTGCTCAGGGTCTGAGCTGCTATTCCCCTGAGCCGTCTCCTACCGTCCTGGCTTCCCCCTGCTCTCTGGGTTTGCCAGCCTCCCAACCAGTGATTTCCCTACACGCCCCCCCCCCTTGAATTTCCCCAACACCCCCCCAGTTTTGTGAACTAGAACCCCATGACAGGGCCTTGATCTCGGTCAAGGTCCCCTGTGGGGGGGGAGGGGTAGCTCAGTGGTTTGAGCATTGGCCTGCTAAACCCAGGGTTGTGAATTCAATCCTCGAGGGGGCCATTTAGGGATCTGGGGAAAAAATCTGTCAGGGGACAGTACTTGGTCCTGCTAGTGAAGGCAGGGGACTGGACTCGATGACCTTTCAAGGTCGTTCCAGTTCTAGGAGATTGGCATCTCTCCATTTTTTTTTTTTTTTTTAGTTACATGCCAATTTAGTGACACTCCCCCCCAGTAAATTTGAACACCCCCGACCCCAATTTCAATTCCTGGGGAGGCCATTGCTCCCAACTCCCTCCTCCCAGGGCGTGACTGCAGCCTACTCCCCTGCAGCCGCCTTCTGTTGCCAGCTACCTGGCTTTATACAGGGCCCAGCTGAGCCGGCTTCCAGTTAGTTCCCTGCTGCCTGGCTTCTCATCCAGGGGCAGCCCGTGTTGCTAATTGGTTGGCCTGGCCATCTGAACCCCTTCCAGTCCTGTATGGGGCGTACACCCCATAACAGGGCCTTGATCTCGGTCAAGGTCCCCTGGAACAATGGGGGCCCTGGGGCGGGGGGCCGTGGCCCTCCCATGTTTTGAAAGTGGATGGACCTGTCCTGTCCCCTTTTCACCATGGGCCCCGCCCCCCACTCCTCCTTTCCCCGCCCTACGGCCAGGCTGGCAGCAGGAGCCTGGCCGAGGAGCCCGGGCAGCTGTGGGGAGCCACAGATCTTCCACCTGCCCAGGGTTGGGGGGCTGAGAGCAACCCCAGGACCATATCCCTGCCAGACTGGCCCCCTGCCCCGGGCAGATGGAGGGTCTGCAGCTCCCCACAGCTGCTCTAGTGGCTCTTACCACGGCCAGGCTGCGGCTCCGAGGTCAGAACCGCGTGGGCAGCTGTGGGGAGTCGCAAACCCTCTGCCTGCCCAGGTGTGGGGCCCGTAGGGTGGGGACATGGGCCGGGGGCTGCTCTGGGGCCCCCCACCCTGGGCAGGTGGAGGGTCTGCCACTCCTGGCCCGCTCCGGCTTCCGGCTTGGCAGGGCTTTGGGCGGACGGAAGAGGAGGGGGCAGGGGCGGGGCCACAGAGGGGGTGGGGTCCCTGGCCCCCCCACTTTTGGGAAGGCTTCACCTCCCCAGGCCCTGCTCTTGGCTGGGGTCTGTGCAGCTCCCGAAACAATCGTACGGATTTCCTCCTCCTCAGCTTAAGTGCTGCATATCCACGGTGCTGGAGAGGAAGATCCACCCCTTCCTTGGGGGGATGATGAAAACCGGCTGCTTGGCGCCCCGTTGCATGCGCCACATTCCCGAACCTGCCAGATGTTTGCCATTCCAGCTGCAGCAAGGAGGGAAGTCAATTCCCATAAAGGAGAAAGGGAGGGGAAAAAAACCCAAACAAACCTGTTCTGAGCGGGGAGAAAAGAAAAGAAAAGCGAGAAAGAAACAAACCCCTGGGAACATTCCTGCTTTTGCCGCTGCCCTTGCATAGTCTCCCCTTCAGCCTGTCATCAGCCCCTCTGCACCCCGCGCTCACATGAGAGTACGCGCTGCTCTTTTGATTGGAAGAGGATTGTCTCGGGCCCCCCATGGCCTATGACCCTGCCCGCCCCCACCGCTCCCTGCCTGCCTTCCCGGATTTATTCGCAAGCAAGAAGTCAGCTGCTATTATGATGGGATATTAGCCCGTGGGGACCCACCATGTGCTGCACAGACAGACAGAGCGAGGGCACCTAAGGGCAGGACGGGGAAATGAAGGGGACTCATGGGGGGGGGGGCGGTGTCACATCAATGGCCGAGCCAGAAACCATTCTCCGCATCCCGTGCCTGCTGCAGGAGGCTGCCTCTGGGGTGGGGCCCACCGGCGCTTTATCACCCAGGTTCACTAGCCCCCTGTGTGGGATTTCGGCAGCCGTTGAACCTCCAGCACAGCGGGTCTGCTACCGAAGCTAAAGGAGCGGCTCCCATTGCCGGCGGCAGCAGTAGGCTGTTATCCTCTAGCGCGCGAGCTACGAGATGGGGAGGTGGATACAACCCCACCCTGTGCTCCACACGCAGCATGGAGAGACATCAGTCCGGGCACCAGGCATGGCCCAATACCAAAGCCTACGATGATGATGCTCTAAGGCTGCGGTGTCCAATACGTTCGCCACTAGCCGCATGTGGCTAATAGGCTATTGAATTGTGGCTAATGCATGTGGCTTTTTTATAGTGTGACTAATAAGAAAAATTCAAAACCACAAGTGTGGCTAGCAGTGTGGCTAGCATCGAATTTCTATTGGACACCGCTGCTCTAAGAAATTCAGGGTAAGAGATCATGGGTGGTGGCTATAATAGGCCAGGAAAGGTGCAGCCACCGGTGGACACCAGGGCCATGGTGGCCCCGCCTCTTCCCCTCCCTGCTCCACCCCCTTTCCCCCAGGCCCCCACTGCCTTCTGCTGCCTGCCTAGTAAGTCGCCTTCTACTCCACCCCCGACCTCCGGAGGTCCCCGTCGCTTGCAGCGTCCCTCCTCACTCTCCACCCCACACGGGGGAGCGAGGAGGGATGCAGCGAGCCAGCCGCAGGCGAGGGGGTCTTACGGCGGGTGTGTGTGGGGGGTCTGATGGGGGAGTGAGTAGGCTGGGGGGGATCTCGCCACGGACGGGGGGGGTGAGGAGGGACACAGCAGCAGGGGGGCGCTGAGCGGGGTGGGGGCCAAGCGGGGGCGGGGGGGCGTGGAGGGTGGCTGGGGTTGGGGGCAGAAGAGGCAGGACAGGGAGCTAGTCTGCTCCAGGAGAAGCTTCAGCCACTGCCCATATAAGAGATTGAAGTCCAGGACCACGGTAGCATTCGCTGAAATGCTCCCAGTTCCACGCACAGAGGAGCAAAGAAGCACATGGTTCGGGCAGCGACATCCCTTACGGGAGAATGGAGATTCTCTATGTCCTAGTAAGGAGGAGAGGATGGAAGATGATAAAATACGGGTAGGATCTGATGAGAAACAATTAAATGAAAAAGAGGCCCACTTAATCACATCATGTAATGGGAGACAGCTAAAAAGCAGGGCGGATTTGATTTAAATCAAATTGATTTAAACCACTAGTCAGGAAGACTCGATTTAATCATGGATTTCTACATAAAAGTGCATTCTTGTTGGTTGTTATAACCTTAATACATATTCTTCACAACTCAGAGACAGATGTAGGTTTCATTTTACACACTCTACATTTTTAAAGTGCTTTATTTTGAAAACTTTTCACATTAGTTTTACAGCTATATCAGAAAATGAATGATTGTTTGGTTATTTCATTTACCAAAGGTAATTGAAGCAGATATTTATGAAGTCACTGGGAGGTGAACTATCTCCAATTCAACAGGTTAATTGTTAACATTTGGAGGATTTTCTTGCCATGCTGTATTAGGAGGAGAACATCACCAGACAGACATTTAAATTGTTTTATTTAACTAAAACAACAACGTTAAGTATTCTGGATTTTTTTCTTTAATAGCAAACATAATATTTTAACAAAACAAGCATATGTCCCTCGCATCTCACATTTATCTCCAGACTTCTTCTCCTTGTCCAGATCTATTCCGCTCCCAACAATCTTCTATTCATTGAACTTTTTTTGGAAACTTTGCACTTTTAGAGAGAGGTAAGGGATTGACTCTGTGTACACAAATGTTCAGAGGGACAATAGGGTTGAGGTCTGTTATTTCTCACCTCTATATATTATTTATTTAAAAACATTTTTGCTCTTAACAAGCATGTTATCTCTGGAGACACAAATCCACAGTTTGAGAACTTTGATGGTATCTTCTAGACTGAGCACCGAGTCCCATTGGGTAGATAGAAAGATTGACCTAAATAATCTATACAGAAGCCCCTGGAACCCCATAAGATTGGCTCCCTAATCCATGAACTATTGGAACTCATTTACAAAACTTTTCTTAAACATTACATGAATGTATTGTTTCATACTATAGAATTAGAATTTATAATCCCTATTCCATGATGACATATCTTTGAGCTATAATGTATCTTAATTACGGAACCACACTTCTGAAGGACAACGAAGCCCTCAGTTCTCGCTGGAAAGAACATTTTGAAGATCTCCTTAAACTTAATTCTATGGTTGTAGATGAAGTCCTTGAGCAAATCCCTCAACGACCGTTTAGGGACGAGCTCAGAGACCCTCCCAATTTGCATGAGGTACATGATGCCACCATGCAGATGAAGAACAACAAGGCAGCAGGTCTAGATGGAATCCCCGCTGAAATCTTCAAAAACGGTGGACCAGAGCTAATTCGGCAGCTTTCCCTGCTTATCCTTAAAATCTGGATAAAGGAGGAGATACCCAGTGAAATGAGGGATGCCTTGATTGTCACCCTCTTCAAGAAAGGGGATAAAGTGGATTGTGGAAATTATCATGGTATCTCTCTCCTAGCCACTGCAGGCAAAGTTCTGGTGCGGATCCTTGCAACCCGCCTTCTACCATCAGAAGAAATTTTATCGGAGTCATAGAGTGGTTTCTGACCATGTCGTGGAAGTGAGGATATGATCTTCCCAGCACGGCAGCTGCAAGAAAAGTGTCGGGAGCAAAACCGATCACTGTACATGGCTTTTATTGATCTAACTCAGTGAATCGCCGTGCCCTCTGGACTGGACTTTCTAAGATTGGATGTCCTGATAAAAACATCAATGTCTGAAAATTGCTTCATGATAACATGAAAGCGACTGTTCTGGGCAGCACTGGCTCCCAGAGTGATCCTTTCAAAGTATGGCGGACCCTCGCTAGAACACGCGTCGGTAGAATGCGAATTCGGTTATAAAGCGGTCGCGGCCATGGATCCCAAATTTATATTTTTGAAATGGAGTTCAAATCCATTGCTAAAAAGCTAAACAGCTTTTCACTCAATGACCGTGGAGGTCAGGTTTGTGAGCCGGCTGTTTCCCTGCCTGTCTCTTCCTTCCCTGTCTCTGCTCTGAGCGGGACACTGGTTAATTTCGTTTTAACACGGTCCCCGCTATAACACGGTACTTGGCATGGATCCCAAGTCCCGCGTTATAGCGAGGGTCCGGTGTACAAACAGGACTGTATCATCGCTCCAACCATGCTTGCGGTATTTATTGCCGTCATTCTTTACCTAATTGCTGGGACGTTTGCAGCTGGCGTTGAAATCATTTACAGAATGGACGGAAAGCTATTCAGACTCAACAGGCTGAAAGCCAAGAGTAAGATTTCCACCACATCTCTTGTGGAACATCAGTATGCTGATGACAACGCAATCTTTGCCCACTCTGAGAAAGATCTTCAAACTATCTTGAATGTGTTTGCCGAAGCTTACGCATGTCTTGGTCTCACTCTTAAAATCAAGAAGACTAAAGTGCTCTATCAGCCCTCTCCAAATGAGGTATTACATGCCCATCTATCAAAATCAATGGAGTGGCACTGGAGAATGTCAATCATTTCCTCTACCTTGGAAGTCATCTTTCATCCAAGGCAGATATTGATGCAGAAGTTCAACATCGCCTGAGCTGTGCTAGTGTAGCTTTTTCTCATTTACGGCACAAGGTTTTTGAAGATCACGACATTCAAACAGACACCGAGCTTCTTGTTCATCAAGCCATTATTCTCCCAACACTGTTGTATGGGTCCGAAACTTGGACAACCTATAGACACCACTTGAAAGTCCTTGAGAGGCACCATCAACGCTGCCTTCGTAAGATTCTGAAGATCAAATGGGAAGACAGGTGCATCAATATTGGTGTTCTGGAAGAGGCAAAGACCACCAGTATCCAGACAACGATCATCCGTCAGCAATTCCGCTGGATTGGTCACGTTGTCTGGATGCCAGACCATGGCCTCCCAAAACAGGTCCTGTTCTCTCAGCTGAAAGAAAGGCACCATAACGTGGGTGGACAATGGAAGCATTATAAGGACTTGCTGAAGGACAACCTAAAAAAATGTAATATTGACATTGATACTTGGGAGACACTTGGCCAGGATGGCTTAAAATGGAGCGAAGTTGTACGTGATGGCCCCTGCATTTTGAACTTGCTCGCCAACAAGCCAAAGAGGACAAGAGGCGCAGGAGGAAGGGGAGACTGGTCTCCAGTCATGGTCAACAGCCTCCTGCTGAGCCTGAAGACATCTGCCCTCATTGTAATAGAACTTGTGGTTCAAGGATTGGCTTTATTAGCCATCTGAGGACCCATAACTCCCATGGAAGATGGTTATACTCAGTAACGAATGATCACCCATCATCATCATAATTAAAACTATCTTTAGATAGGTTTTTTCCCAAAAAAGCATTTTACCAAAAAAATCGGATTTAAATTTAAAAAATCTGATATTTTTATTATTTTTTTAAAATCATTGATTTTTATCCACCCCGCTAAAAAATGACAAGTGTTTATATACAAATGCTAGAAATCTAAATAATAAGATGGACAAACTAGAGTGCCCCGTATTAAATGAGGATATTGATATAAAAGGCATCACAGAAACTTGGTGGAATGAGGATAATCAATGGGACACAGTAATACCAGGGTACAAAATATATCGGAAGGACAGAACAGTTCGTGCTGGTGGGGGAGTGGCAGTATATGCGAAAGAAAGCGTAGAATCAAATGAAGTGAAAATCTTAAATGAACCAAACTGTACCAAAAAATCTCTGTGGATAGTAATTCCATTCTCTAATAATAAGAATATAGCAGTAGGGATATATTACCGACCACCTGACCAGGATGGTGATAGTGTCTGTGAAATGCTCAGGGAGATTAGAGAGGCTATAAAAATGAAAGGCCCGGTGTGGTGGCGCGTGCCTGTAATCCCAGCTGAGTGGGAGGCTGCGGTTGGCGGATCGCTCAGGAGTTCTAGGCTGCTGTGCGCTATGTCAATTGGGTGTCCGGTGCTGCCAACAGCCTGGCCAGCGGGTAGTTGGAGGACTAGCCAGAACAACACGTCTGATGTGTTGTGATCGGCGCTTTCTCTCTGTGAAGGCTGATAGACCGATCGGTGACAGTGATGATAAAAATGAAAAACTCAGTAATAATGGTGGATTTCACCCAGGACAGGATGCTGAGATAAAATGTCTAAACACCATTAATGACGGCTTCTTGGAGCAGCTAGTTCTGGAACTCACCAGAGGAGAGGCAATTCTTGATTTAGTCCTAAGTGGAGCACAGGATCTGGTCCAAGAGGTGACTATAGCTGGTAATAGTAACCATAACATCATAAAATTTAACATCCTTGTAGTGGGGAAAACACCACAGCAGCCCAATACGGTGGCATTTCATTTCAGAAAGGGGAACTACACAAAAATGAGGAAGTTACTTAAACAGAAATGAAACAGCACAGCGCCAAAAATGAAATCCCTGCAAGCTCCATGGAAACTTTTTAAAGACATCAGAATAATGGCAAATAGCCCAAAGGTATTTATACCCCCACATTAAAAAAACATAGTAAGAGAACCAAAAACGTGCCACCGTGGCTAAACAACAACGTCAAAGAAGCAGTTAGAGGCAAAAAAGCATCCTTTAAAACGTGGAAGTTAAATCCTAGTGAGGAAAATAGAAGGGAGCATAAACTCTGGCAAGTGAAGTATAAAAATATCATTAGGAAGGCCAGAAAAGAACGTGACGAACAGCTAGCCAAAGACTCAAAAAGTAACAGCAAAACAATTTTAAGTACATCAGACGCAAGAAGGCTAAACAACCAGTGGGGCCACTGGATGATCGAGATGGTAAAGAAGCACTCATGGAAGACAAGGCCATTGCGGAGAAACCGAATTCTGTGCGTTGGTCTTCACGGCCGAGGATGTGGAGATTCTCACACCTGAGCCATTCGTTTCAGGTGACAAATCTGAGGAACTGCCCCAGATTGAGGCGGTTTTGGAACAAATTGATAAACTAAACAGTAATAAGTCACCAGGACCAGATGGCGTTCACCCAAGAATTCTGAAGGAACTCAGATGTGAAATTGTAGAACTGCTAACTGTAGTTTGTAACCTATCATTTAAATCAGCTTCTGTATCAGATGACTGGAAGATAGCTAATATGATGCCAATTTTTATAAAGGGCTCCAGAGATGATTCCGGCAATTACAGGCCGGTAAACCTGACTTCAGTATCGGGCAAACTGGTTGAAACTATAGTAAAGAAAAGAATTATTAGACACATAGATGAACACAATTTGTTGGGGAAGAGTCAACATGGTTTTTGTAAAGGGAAATCATGCCTCACCAATCTACTAGAATTCTGTGACGGGGCAGAGCGGCCCCGCACTGGTGCTGTAGGGGTTAACCCTTCCTTCCTGGTAGAGGAAGCCCCGCCCCGGAAGCCCTGCTGGGGATGCTCCAACTGGAGCCCAGGTATAAAAGCCTGCAGAGCGGCTCAGTCTGGGCTGACCGCCGGCGGGGAAGGAAGCACACTGCCAGCTCCAGAGGTGGGACAGCCAACGCCCCAGGATCCAGGGGCCAACCCAGCCGTGACACCCTCTGCACCCCGGACGGAGGCGGCGAGTGGAGGGGACGGACCGGAGAACCCAGTCGACGGTAGGAAGTGACCCAGGGAGACTTTAGAAGCCAGCAGCGTTAAAGCCGCACTGACGCGCGGCGTGTTGCGGGTGGATCCCCGCCGAGACTAATCACAAGGGGGAACCCCGCTGACAGGTGAGCCCTGGGTCGGGACCCGGTGGAGAGGGCGGGCCCAGGTCCCCCTACTACTCCGGCCATTGGGCCGCACAGCCCTGAGCCCCAGGGCGAGTTGTATGGACTCTGGCCGCTAGGCCACACTGCTCTGAACCCCAGGGCGGGGTATATGGACTCTGGCCGCTGGGCCACACTGCTCTGAACCCCAGGGCGGGGTAT
Organism: Chelydra serpentina; assembly: GCA_037349315.1. NCBI lineage: Eukaryota > Metazoa > Chordata > Testudines > Chelydridae > Chelydra > Chelydra serpentina. Next base: position 109,713 of record JBAIAC010000172.1, read on the forward strand.
ATGGACTCTGGCCACTGGGCCACACTGCTCTGAACCCCAGGGCGGGGTATATGGACTCTGGCCACTGGGCCACACTGCTCTGAACCTCAGGGCGGGGTATATGGACTCTGGCCACTGGGCCACACCTCCCTGATACGCGGGGCAAGTCACATGGACTTTGGCCATTAGGCCACAACCGGACGCCCTTAAAGGGGCGGGTGCAGGGACTTAAGAGCGGCGAGGCCCCGACACCTCAGCCCCTCCTGCCACAAAGGGGCGCTGCAGTGCCGGACCCGTCACAAATTCTCTGAGGAAGTCAACAAGCATTTGGATAAGGGGGATCCAGTGGATATAGTGTACTTAGATTTTCAGAAAGCCTTTGACAAGGTTGCTCACCGAAGGCTCTTAAGCAAAGTAAGCAGTCATGGGATAAGAGGGAAGGTTCCCTCATGGATCGGTAACTGATTAAAAGACAGGAAACAAAGGGTAGGAATAAATGGTCAGTTTTCAGAATGGAGAGAGGTAAATAGTGGTGTCCCCCAGAGTCTGTACTGGGCCCAGTCCTATTCAACATATTCATAAATGATCTGGAAAAATGGGTAAACGGTGAGGTGGCAAAATTTGCAGAGGATACAAAACTACTCAGGATAGTTAAGTCCCAGGCAGACTGCGAAGGGCTACAAAAGGATCTCACAAAACTGGGTGACTGGGCAACAAAATGGCAGATGAAATTCAATGTTGATAAATGCAAAGTAATGCACATTGGAAAACATAATCACAAGTCTACTTTTAAAATGATGGGGTCTAAATTAGCTGTCACCACTCCAGAAAGAGATCTGGGAGTCATTGTGGATAGTTCTCTGAAAACATCCACTCAGTGTGCAGCGGCAGCCAAAAAAGTGAAGAGAATGTTGGGAATCATTAGGAAAGAGATAGATAATAAGACAGTAAATATCATAGTGCCTCTATATAAATCCATGGTATGCCCACATCTTGAATACGGCGTACAGTTCTGGTCGCCCCATCTCAAAAAAGATATATTGGAATTGGAAAAGTTACAGAAAAGGGCAACAAAAATGATGACGGGTATGGAACAGCTTCTATATGAGGACTGATTAATAAGACTAGGACCTTTCAGCTTGGAAAAGAGACGACTAGGGGGGATATGATCAAGGTCTATAAAATCATGACTGGTGTGGAGAACATAAACAATGAAATGTTGTTTATGCCTTCTCATAACACAGGAACAAGGGGTCACCAGATGAAATAAATTAAAACAAACAAAAGGAAGTGTTTATTTACACAACACAGAGTCAGCATGTGGAACTCCTTGCCAGAGGATGTTGTGAAGGCCAAGACTATAACAGAGTTCCATAAAGAACTAGATACGTTCAGGGAGGTTAGGTCCATCAGTAGCTATTAGCTAGGATGGGCAGGGATACAAAACCATGCTCTGAAGTGACCCTAGCCCAGGGATGGGCAAACTACGGCCCGCAAGCCACATCCAGCCCATCAGACCTTTTAATCCAGTCCTTGAGCTCCTGCCAAGGAGCAGGTTCAGAGGCTTAACCCTATCTGTGCGTGCCGTGGCTCTGTGCGGTTCCCGGAAGCAGTGGCATATCCCCCCTCCGGCTCATACACATAGGATCAGCAAGGGGGCTCTGCACGCTGCCCCCGCCCTAAACGCCAGCTCTGCAGCTCCCATTGCTAGGAACCATGGCCAATGGGAGCTGCAGGGGCGGTGCCCTGTGGACGGGGCAGCGTGCAGAGCTGTCTGGCCACACCTCCGCATAGGAGAGACATGCTGCTGCTTCTGGGAGCTGCTTGAGGTAAGCGCTGCCCGGAGCATGCACCCCTGACCTCCTCCCGCCCCCCAACCCCCCGTCCCAGCCCTGATTCCCCTCCCATACTCCGAACCCTTCATCCCTGGCCCCACCCCAGAGCCCACACCTCCAGCCGGAGCCCTCAGCCTCTCCCGCACCCCAACCCCCAATTTCGTGAGCATTCATGGCCCGCCATACAATTTCCACACCCAGATGTGGCCCTCGGGCCAAAAAGTTTGCCCACCGCTGCCCTATCCTCTGTTTGCCAGAAGCTGGGAATGGGTGACAGGCAGGAATGCACATAGGACAATACCCTCCAGTACGCTGTACCGGCAAGAATTTTTAGCAGGTAGGAAGTACCGGAAAGACTTGGGGCTAGCCTGTCCTCCCTTTGGGGGTGGGGTGGGGCTGCGCTCTGCTCCTTAAAGGAGCAGAACCCGGCTAGGGGGGACATTCATTCTTTAAATGGCTTTAACAGCACAATACATATGCTAACAAGCTTAAACAAAGGCTTTGGTCAGGGGTCCTCAAGAGGGGAAGGGTGGGGTGGTGGAAGGTGTTTAAAGAGTGTTTTTGATTCTGTTTCTCCCCATTGGTCTGAATTATCCACGACATCCATGCTGCATCACATCAAGTCCAGATCAGTAGAGGAATGCCTCCGCTTGCACTGACCAGAGGATCTTTGGATTCTGATGTCAGCCCAGTTCTGCAGCCTGACGGGAACGAGGTGTTGTCTCCAGGGTACGCAGAATTCTTCTTTGCAGCCAAACTAGTCTAACACACATTTTTTTAACTGAAACTGGAGCAGCAAAACAAAGAAAACAAATGCGTCACTTTCCAGCTTCGTGGGTGAGAGAACTATAAGTGAAGATTATAATGCCGGACACTCATGGCCTTAAACCAGCTGCCTCAAGAACTTGGCTGAAAATACGTTCCTCATCTTGACAACGGAGCTAAGACTTATCACACATCTGCCCACCTTTATTCGAATGACGCTTCTTCTGATCTCACGGCTCAGTTTCATCGAGAACAATTTACAAACGTGGGACCTAATCCTGTAAACCCTTAATCATGTGATCAATCCCACTGACGACAATGGGTCTATTTGCATGGACCACTTTTGTGGACGGGTAAGAGTTTCAGGAGGCTGTTCTCTTCTTATAAAGGAAGTTGAATCTCCCATTGGAATGCAGTGTTTGGGTACAATATCATAATGCCGTTTAGGATACAGTTCTACTTAAAATTTGTCTTTTAATAAATCAGACATACGCTGAGATGGCTCCTCACCCAACTCCCATACTCCATATAAACAGACTGAGTACTACATGTTTTGGGGGAAAGTGAGTCGTTGAGCATGTTGATGTTTGTCTATACAAAGCGGGGTGTCAGAGGGGATGGGGAGAGCATGGGGGCCCCAGGAGTCACATGGAAAGTCACGCGAGGAGGTCACGTGCCCCCACTCGTGTCCCTCCTATGAGTGCAGTACCAGCAAGAAATGATTTCTACTTGCACCGCTGGCGACAGGATGGATCACTTGATGATGACCTGTTCTGTTCATTCCCTCTGGGGCACCTGGCATTGGCCACTGTCAGAAGACAGGACACTGGGCTAGATGGACCTTTGGTCTGACCCAGTGCGGCTGTTATTATGTTCTCACAAGGCATTTTAAGGACACTGATCAATTTAGCACCCTTGCCCATCCCCAGAGGAGGGCGCTGAGGCCTTGCCTAGAGTAGCTATTCCGAAATAGTCACCCCCACCCCGCCCCGGACACACTTGTCTCAGAATAGCTCTAGCACTTTAAATTCCCTCCCTCCCTCCCGCCAGGACACCGTCCCCCTGCAGACAAACTCTAACCGGGCCAGGTGGGGGAAAGGGCGCGTGGGAATCTCCCTTTCGCAGCTGGGGAACTGAGCTTCAGAGGCGGTGATTTCCCGAGCTGGGGTCAATACCCCCTCGTGAGCTATGAAAGCAATAGAAATGTACAGCGCCTGGCACGACGGGGTGCTGGTCCCTGGCTGGTGTTCCTGGGCAATACAGATAAAAATAATGCTAATTAAGAGCCAGGTCCTGGGATCTGGGCCGAAGGGACATGCCCAAGGTTATGTGGTGGGTGGCAGAGACACAAAGGGAAAACGCGTCATCGGCATTCCAGGCCAGGGCCTTACTGTGAAGACTCACCCCCGCTCTGCTAGCCAGCTCCTTTGATCGGAGTGTGGCGCTGACCGGTCCCAGGAGACCCAGACATCCCATTTTAAAGCCCCGAGTGCAGCTGGATTTAATCTCACTCACGTCTTCCCGGAGGGGGGCAGAGCCTGGGAGGCTCTTCCCAGACCCAGTGGACAGACAGAAAAGCTTGTGGTTAAGGCACCAGCTGCAGACTTGGGGAGCTAGAGTTTATTTCCCAGCTCTGCAACTTACTCATTGACTGTCTTTGGACAAGTGATTAACTGAATGGATGTGATGTCATTTAGAACATAACTCTCCTGGCTCAGAGTAATGGTCCATCTAACCCAGAATCCTGTCTTCCGACAATGGTTGGTGTCAAAGGCTTCAAAGGAAATGAGCAGAACAGGGCGCTTATCAAGTGATCCATCCCCAGTTGTCCAGTCCCAGGTTCGGCAAGTTCAAGGTTTAGGGACACCCAGAGCATGGAGCTGTGTCTCTGAGCATCTTGGCTAATAGCCACTGATGGACCTGTCCTCCAGGAACTTACCTAGTTCTTTTTTGAATCCAGTGATACTTTTGGCCTTCACAGCATCCTGTGGCAATGAGTTCCACAGGTTTACAATGCGTTGCATGAAGACGTATTTCCTTCTGTTTGTTTTAAACCAGCTGCCTCTTAATTTCATTGGGTGACCCCTGGTTCTTCTCTTATGTGAAGGGGTAAATAACACTTCCTTATTCATTTTCTCCACACCAGTTATGATTTTATAGGCCTCTCTCATATCCCTCTTAGTCGTCTCTTTTCTAATCAGAACAGTCCCAGCCTTTTGAATCTCTCCTCCAATGGAAGCTGTTCCATCCCCTAATCATTTTTGTTGCCCATCTCTGTACCTTTTCCAATTCTAATATAGCTTTTTCGAGATGGGGTGACCAGAACTGCCCGCAGTATTCAAAGTGCGGGTGTGCCATGGATTTATCTAGTGGCAATACGATATTTGCTGGCTTATTATCCGTCCCTTTCCGTTTGTCCACTTTTTCGACTGCCACTGCACGTTGAGCGGATGATTTCAGAGAACTATCCACAGTGACGCCAAGATCTCTTTCTTGGGGGGGGTCACAGCTAATTTAGACCCCCCCTCATTTTGTACGTAGAGCTGGGATTATGTTTTCCCGTGTGCATCACTTTGCATGTATCGACACTGAATTTCATCTCAAGCGGGCACCTGGCAAGCAAACAAGCACCCAGCAACATAAAAACTAAAAACTCACCCCCACGGTCACGTAACAGCTCCTCCTTTAACAGGTGAGCTCCTTGGCAAAACCTCCATTTGCTGCTCCCGGGCCGTAACGGCCTGGGCCATACATGAGGTCTGATTAGATGATCTAACGGGTGCCTTCTGGCCATATACACTTACGCTATGTCTATAGCAGTAAATTTAGTACCCAGGGGGAACATAAGAGAGAAGAGGATCTTAAAAAAACAAGAGGCTTAAAGACACATCTGTATTTAGGAAGCCCTAATTTCAGTAGACACGCTAGCAGGCATCTGAGACTGTCTGTTTTGTCTGCGTCCCCGAGGGCAGATTTCCCACCCTCGCTCTAACTCGAGCCAGGCGACTAATGGATTGATTGGTTCACTGGCTGCTCGTCTGAAAAATCCAGGAGAAAAAAAAAATTCATTTGAGGCTCAACAGAATTTTTCAGCTCGCAGACTCCGCGTGCCTGGCTGGGTCGTGGGCAGCCAGCCATCGCCGTCAGAGCCAGAGACCGCAGTCGCACGTCAGGACACTGGCACGTCAGAAGCAGGAGGCAAACTGGATATCGGGAGCTACAAGTCAGAAGCCAGGCGCCGAGCCAGCTCCGAATGCCAGGAAATCAAGGAGCATGGTGGAGCCCTGCTGTTCACACAGCTTCCACAGGTCTGCTGGTATCAGTCGGATGGGATTCCACCAGTCGGGCAGGGCGGGGCTTCGAGGGCCCCAGTAGCCCCTGTCAGCTGATTGGCGGGCGGGTGCTCCTATGAACGTTGTGGGTTCGTGCCCCGGGGGTCATGACACGTGGACTTTAAGGTCCCACGGGACCATCCCGATTAAGGCTGCGGGTAGGGTGACCAGACAGCAAGCGTGAAAAATCAGGACCGGGGATGGGGGAGTAATAGGAGCCTATATAAGAAAAAGACTCAAAAATCGGGACTGTCCCTATAAAATCGGGACATCTGGTCACCCTAGCTGCGGGTCTGGGATGCAGGGTTGCTGACGTCACGGCTCCGCGGCTGCAGCGGCCGGCGCCGCTGACTCCGGGCCCCCCAGAGCAGCAGCGCCCATGGGGCAGCTAAAGTTCCCGCAGGGGGATTTATAGCACCGGTCATGGGCAGGCCGTGATTTTTTGTTTATGGCCCGCGACCTCTCCATGACTTTTTCTAAAAATACCCGTGACTCAAGCGTAGCCTGAATCATCATCTAGTGCAGCGCGTCTCACATGCGGTCACCGGGGCTGCCTGCGGCAACCGGGGCATTTTCCCGCGGCCAGGACCGCCTCCCGGGCGGAGATTGGGGATGGGAGGGGGGGAAAGCAGCGCCCTCCTCCCTGCAGTGCCCAGCTGTTGCTCCTGAATGCTCCGCCTGGGTGTTTGCGGGCACTGCCAGCAGGAGATCGGTGCCCTGCACCGGGCAGCCTCCTGGGGGCTCCAGGCAGGACCTCCGCAGACACGAGGGGACAGCGTGTATGCCCAGCAGGAGAGGAAACTTTGATTCTGCAGGTGACCAGTGAGTTTCTGACCCATCTTCTCGGGGCTGGAGGGGCTCCAGGATTCAGGCCCCACCCCGGCTCCAGCCATGGGGCTCTGGGCTTCAGCCCCCCACCCGGCTTCCAGCCGCGAGGCTTCGGGGGCGGGTCTCGAGTTTCAGCCCCTGGGCGGCGGGGCTCAGGCTTGGAAAAATTGTCAGCGCAGCCACCAGCAAGAGTTGGTGGCCGCGCTGTGAGGCCACCCAAAAATTTGTTATGAGACCCCCCTGGTCTAGTCTGACCTCCTGCACGTCGCAGGCCACAGATAGGGTGACCAGACAGCAAGAAAAATCGGGACGGGGGTGGGGGGTAACAGGAGCCTAGATAAGAAAAAGACCCCAAAATCGGGACTGTCCCTATAAAATCGGGACATCTGGTCACGTGCGTCCGTCCGTGTGTGTGTGTGTGTGTGTGTGTGTCGCTGTGCTGCTGGAGGGGGTGAGTCCTGCTGTATGTGTGTGTCCGTCTGTCCGTGTGTCCGTCTGTGCGTATGTGTGTGCATGCGTGTGTGTGTGTAGCTGCAGGTGGGTGATGAGCTGTGGGATGGGGGGGGGGCGCCCCTGGGGGTAGCAGACTGTGACGGGCGGTGGAGCTGCTTTTCCCTTTAGCCCGAAGGCTTTTCTGTTGAAGGACAAACCTGTGCCCTGCCAGTGCCTTGGGCAACCAGCCCTTCCTGCCTGAGCTCATCAGGCAACCTCTTACGAGCCATCAGCCCCCTTGGCCACAAAGCAGCTGCCGCAGCCCCATTGCCACCCGGGGGATGCGTGCGCCGAGCCGCGGGGGATCCTCCTCCTCGTCGTGGCGCAGGGCCGGGCCTGCCCAAACCGCAGCCAAGATTCAGGAACGACCAGTGCTAGGACTGATTCGTATTGGAGTAGCGCCGAGGGGCCCCAAGCATGAACCAGGCCCCCATGGTGCCAAGCACTGTATGTTTTTATTGCTATTAAGGGTATTACGGATCACCGAGGAGTCCCAGTCCTAGCCCAGGCCTCTATGGTGCAAAGCGCTGTATTGCTATTAGGTGTATTACGGTAGCACCGAGGAGCCCCGATCCTAGCCCAGGCCTCCGTGGTGCAAGGCGCTGTATGTTTTTATCACTATTAGGTGTATTACGGTAGCACCGAGGAGCCCCGATCCTAGCCCAGGCCTCCGTGGTGCAAGGCGCTGTATGTTTTTATCACTATTAGGTGTATTACGGTAGCACCGAGGAGCCCCGATCCTAGCCCAGGCCTCCGTGGTGCAAGGCGCTGTATGTTTTTATCACTATTAGGTGTATTACGGTAGCACCGAGGAGCCCCGATCCTAGCCCAGGCCTCCATGGTGCAAGGCGCTGTATGTTTTTATCACTATTAGGTGTATTACGGTAGCACCGAGGAGCCCCGATCCTAGCCCAGGCCTCCGTGGTGCAAGGCGCTGTATGTTTTTATCACTATTAGGTGTATTACGGTAGCACCGAGGAGCCCCGATCCTAGCCCAGGCCTCCATGGTGCAAGGCGCTGTATGTTTTTATCACTATTAGGTGTATTACGGTAGCACCGAGGAGCCCCGATCCTAGCCCAGGCCTCCATGGTGCAAGGCGCTGCATGTTTTTATCACTATTAGGTGTATTACGGTAGCACCGAGGAACCCCGATCCTAGCCCAGGCCTCCGTGGTGCAAGGCGCTGTATGTTTTTATCACTATTAGGTGTATTACGGTAGCACCGAGGAGCCCCGATCCTAGCCCAGGCCTCCATGGTGCAAGGCGCTGCATGTTTTTATCACTATTAGGTGTATTACGGTAGCACCGAGGAACCCCGATCCTAGCCCAGGCCTCCATGGTGCAAGGCGCTGTATCGCTATTAGGTGTACCACGGTAGCACCCAGGAGTCCTGATTCTCACCCGCCCCCACTTGCTCTTCCTACTCAGCAAGCCTCCCTCTCCCACACCTGGCTAGTTCATGGGGCTCAACTACTGCATTGGTTTCCCATCCCTTAAGACACAAAGAAAGGGGCCCCTGGCTGAAGATGGCGAAGGGGGAGGGGTTCTCCCTGAGCCCCCAAACTCCCCAGCAGATGTTGCATTCTGGCCATGTGCAGCCGCATTATCAAAACCATCTGGCCCTTGTTCTGCGTCATCTCTGGTTCTGCGGTCCACAGACCCTCCGCAAAGGGAATGGGGTTGCACAAGAAGGGGTTGGGGCTGGCTGGTGGTAATGACGCTTGTTTACTATAATGCAGCTCTTTCCTTGTGGACGCGGCCTGGTTCCCTATCACTGACTCGGGGGTGGGGTGCTCTTAAAAGGGTCCAGATGAAGCTGAGCACAGCTGTGGGGTCCAGTCCGCTGGAGACCGACCGAGGAGCCACGGCTGGAATCTGGATCCCACAGTGGGGTCAGGGATGGTGAGACGTAGCACTCAGATGGTCCGAGGCAGGAGGAACGGCCCGTGCTGACCACAGAGCCTCACTTAGTAGCTGGGGAAACTGAGGCACACAGGGGACAAGGTCACCCATCAGGGCCAGGGATAGAGCCTGATTCAGCTCCTCCACTCTAACCCATTAGCCCCCACTCCTCTCCCAGAGGCGGGCATACCAGAGGAGCCTGGCTTCTATCTCCCCCTCTGTAGCCACTATACCCCATTCCCCTCCCAGAGCTGGAGACAGAACCCAGGAGGTGGTGGACGGGACCTGACTGACACCAACACAAGTTAAGAAACCGAACGGCATTTTCTACACCAAACTGACCCCAGTGTGCCCCCCATTTCCCTCCTGCCACCCAGTGCCAACCCCACTGCACTACCCCACCCCCGAGGGGCCTGTGCCCACGGGGCAGCGGAGAGCCCCCGAGGGTCCCGTTAGCAGCTGCCAGAGGTCCTGGATGCTGACCACTGGGTTGACTCAGCAAAACTGCCCAGCTGTGCACCACCTGGCCAGGCTCCAGGGCACACACTGTTCACACACACACGCCGACACGCTCCTCCTCTTGCGGTGTGACCCATGTGCCTAACACACACCGGTCCAGCTTTCTACACACACACCGCCCCGATTCTCCCCTGGTCTCTCTCTCTCACACACACACACAGCCTCCATTGTCCCCTGGTCTCTCTTGTAGAGAGGAATCTCTGTATTAAGTATCTCTATGAATCTTTATGATGTTGTATTGTGTGTTGCATTGTGTTACTTTGTATTTCATATGACTTGGCATTGTGCCTCTCTATTTTCATACAACTTTGTATGAAAATCCCCAGTTTGTATTAGATCCCTATATAGAAAACTTTGTATTAGATGTTCTAGCCCCTAGTTGAGCACTGGCCTGCTAAACCCAGGGTTGTGAGTTCAATCCTTGAGGGGGCCATTTAGGGATCTGGGGCAAACATTGGGGATTGGTCCTGCTTTGAGCAGGGGGTTGGACTAGATGACCTCCTAAGGTCCCTTCCAACCCTGATATTCTATGATTCTATGATTCTAAGGACAGTATAGTTAAAGTAGAAGAAACATGTTTCTGTTTGCTAGTAGGATAAGATCTTCCCCCCCACTCTGTAATCAATTGCCCTGTTGACTGACCGAGGTGTGAATGAGTGAGGCTGGGGAGAAACCCACCTCCAGACACTGGAACAGTTGGAGAGGGGATGGGAGCCAGATCCAAGAACAATCAAGTGGCAAAGAAGAGCAGACATACTGACGGCCCTGGGGATTAGAAGCCAGCACCTTCTTTAGGTAACACCCTCTTTGAGCAGCCTGGGGACAACACCCAGAGAAAAGCAGCACAAAGACCAACGGACACAGACCCAGAGTTTGACTCTGGAGTGGATTTGCATAAGAGGGAAGCTGCTATAAAAGTGAGGTGTCTGGCAGAAGGACCCCGGGTCTCGTCTTGTCACCATCGGAGCATCGATCCGGATCGGCAGAAGCCCGGCTCCACCCCTCCCCCATCTAACTCACCTGGCCAGTGCAGTTAAGGGGAGCAACCAGTTGGTAACAACAGCAAGACGGAGTGTGTTTGTGTCTGTGTGTGTGTGAGTGCATGAGTGTGATATATAGATCATATGCATATGCTAGAGTATTAATTAATACCTGTATTACTAATAAATGTGGCGTTTTGCCTTAATCCCCTTAAAAAGATCCTGCATAGTACTTTGAGTACAACACTCTCACACACACACAGCCTCCATTGTCCCCTGGTCTCACACACACACACAAGCCCCGATTCTCCCCTGGTCAGTCGCTCTCTCTCTCTCACACACACACACACACATGGCCCCAATTCTCCCCTGGTCTCTCTCTCTCTCTCTCTCTCTCTCTCTCTCTCACACACACACACACACACACACACACAGAGCCCCCATTCTCCCCTGGTCTCACACACACAGTCACAGCCAGGAGTCTCCCCGGTCTCTTGCACACACACACACACACTCCTGCCTGTTCATGGCACTTCCATACCGAGGTGAGAGGCTGAAAACAGCTGGTCACCCTCTTGTTCCCTCCCAAACGCTCCTCTCCACAGGACCCCCATGCCCGTCTCCCGCCCGCGCCCTGCGCCCTGGCTCCATGGAGGGCTGCACAATTCAGGCCAGGTCTCACTTTCAACCCCCCAGCCCTAGAGCTGGTGGGGCAGGGAGGGGAGGAGACACGAGACAGAGTTTTCGGACCCAGCCCAGGAATCTGCCAGGTACCATCCAGCCTCAATGAGAGCTGCCCAGCCAGCCCCCTTCCCACAAATCAATGTGTTAGTCTCTAAGGTGCCACAAGTACTAATTACAAAAGCTAATTTCCCCTCCCTAAATACACACACCTTCTTGTCAACGGTTTGAAATGGGCGGCCTTGCTTATATTGGCCTCATTAACACTGCAAAAGTGATTCCCACTTCTTCGTGTCAGCTGTTGAGAATAGCCCACTTCCCACTTCATTGAATTGGCTCGTTAGCACTGACCCCCCCCACTCGGTAAGGCAACCCCCATCTTTTCATGTGCTGTGTTATACCTGCTCCTGTATGTTCCACTCCATGCATCTGATGAAGTGGGTTCTAGCCCCGGGCCCAGTTCTCCAGAATTGGGCTGGTGTGGCTCATGCTATGGGGCTGTGTCATTGCAGGCGGTGGAGCCGGAGCCCTGAGATCCCGGGGGTCCCAGAGCCCGGGCTCCGGCCCCCGCCTGGATGTCTACCCTGCAATTGCATGGCCCCGCAGCCCCCGCCCGAGTCAGCTGATTCGGGCCAGCCGCGGGTGTGTGATTGCTTTTGTAGGCGTACCTCAAACACCTAGTCCTGATCTCCCATGTCCCAGGGAGTAAATCCATTTCCCCCCCCGCCCCAAGGGGTAGCGATGCCGAGGGGTTAGACACAGAGTCAGCCAGACCTTAAAAATATTACAGCAGAGATCCCCCGTTTGTCACAGTAGCCTAGTGGGTAATACACCAGCCTCAGACACCAGGGTTCTATTCCTGGATTGGCCATGGGTTGACCTTGGGTAAGTTGCTTTCTGCCTCAGTTTCCCCATGTCTCAGATGGGGGTGATGGTACCAATCTCCTTTGTAAAGCGTGTTGAGACCTGTGGCTGAAAAGCGCCAGATAAGAGTGAGTTGTAATTATTAAGGCTGTTCCCCATAAAGGCTCACCCTCTCCCCATCCTTTGGGTTGGAAACAATCCGGATCGGTTGTGTTTTGGGGCTTGCCTGGGAGAAGTTACCACTCCCAGCCTGTGACACAAACGCTCCCTCTCCCCCCCCCCCCCCCCCCCCCCCCCCCCCCCACACACACACACACACACACACACACACTGTACGAGGCCCACTCCTTGGGGTGGCTACCGAATGTGTCCTAGGGGTTGGAAAAGGCACAGATGAAGCCCTGCCTGGTTAGCAAGTACCCAGATGACCAAAGCTTTCGTAGCCACCCCTATTCCCTGGAAAACATTGACCACCCCCACCCCAGCAGTCCGGCCAGTTTCCTCGTCAATCTGTCCTGCCAATCCACGCTGGGAATGTCGCAGCCGGGCTTTCCAGTCTAGACAGAGACGTTGTAGCTTCTGTCGCACCGAAGATTTTATGTCTGCCGGCGAGTCGTCTTCTGGGAAGCCACCCGATGTCTCTTGAGAAGTCTCCAGCTCATGATTTCATTTCTCATGGCCAGCTCTTAATGCTTTCAGCCACTATCCGCTCCGCTCAGTGTGCACCCCGGCCCCGGGGTCCTCTCCCGAGTCATGGCGCCCCAGGATAGAGTCCCCCGTTTTATCAGGGGCACTGTGATGGGGTGTCCACTCCACACACAGGACTGGAAGGGGTTAAGATGGCCAGACGGGCCAATTAACACCACAGGCTGCACCTGCAGAAGGAGACAGCCAGGAATTGATTGGAAACAGCCTCCTGGCATCAGAAGGGACTAGAGGGATGGGTGGCGTGTCTGGGCCTGGAGGCAAGTTGCCTACAGTTACTCCCTGGGAGGAGGGATTTGGGCTTGGCAGGCCCTGAGAAGGGGGAGAGCCAGACAGGTAGGCAAGGCTTGGGGCCCCATCCCTGGCAGCCAAGGTTTGACCTACTCTACGTTGTCAGTTGTCATGCGCGGGCGCGCTCTCCGGGGGCCGGCCTAGTTCTGCGCAGACAGCCGGCCCAGCAGGCCCGGATAGCGCTACACAGAAAGACCGCGGCCTCGGTTGGGCGGCGAAGGCGCTCGGCCCGGTTTATTGCCGACGAAGCACCGCCCGAGCGCTCAGGTACGCCGACGCATGTGTGCCCACGACAATGGTAGCGGCTCAGTCCGCAGCTGCCCCCTCGCTGCTGGACAAAGGTGTCCCTCCCATGACTTCTCCTTGTGCCCATTGATACAAACACGTCACGTATTACATTCCTGACGTTAGCTTCCAACCCGAGGCCTTGTACCAAACCTCCCAGTGCACCGTCCTGGCCTCCCATCCTGGTCTGACTTGGGGTCGCTGTGTCCCTATGCCATCTCCCAGGAGTGTGTCTATACTGCACATCGGTGCCGGGGTGAACCCAGGCTAACCTTCTGGGATGAGTTTACACAAACACCAAGGCTTAGTCCTTAGGCGTGCCTGGGTCTCAGCCCCGCTTGCCGGGCCTTTGCCAAGTTCATGTGTCGGACGGTGAACTTGTAAGCAAGCGTCTGCTCTAGACAGGACCTGACTTTTGCTCCTAGCATGGCCTGGCTTTGCTGTCTTGCCCCAGGCCCAGGGCTCCAGGCTCTCTTTCCACTACCTCTCTCCACTGAGCCTTGCCCACCTCTCTGGAGCTTCCCCACTGTACGCTTCCCGCAGTGAGTATGCCCGGGCGGGGCTCCTGGGGAAGCCAGATGGCCCTGCACCCCAACTCCGCAGTCAGCCATGACTCTCAGCCAGCCGGGAACACAGAAGGTTTATTATCAGAGGGGCAGCCGTGTTAGTCTGTATCCGCAAAAACAACTAGGAGTCCGGTGGCACCTTAAAGATGAACAGATTTATTTGGGCATAAGCTTTCGTGGGTAAAAAACCCACTTTAGCTGCATGGAGTGAAAATTACAGATGCCGGCATAAATATACTGACACGTGAAGACAATGGATCGTGTGATGTGGCCTGGATGGAAGCTGGAGGCATGTAGGTAAGTATAGCGGTCAGTAGGTTTCCGGTATAGAGTGGTGTTTATGTGACCATCGCTTATTAGCACAGTAGTGTCCAGGAAGTGGATCTCTTGTGTGAACTGGTCCAGGCTGAGGTTGATGGTGGGGTGGAAATTGTTGAAATCCAGGTGGAATTCCTCAAAGGCCTCCTTCCCCTAGGTCCAGATGATGAAGATGTCGTCAATGTAGGGCAAGTAGAGGAGGGGCGTTAGTGGCTAGGGGATGAGAGCCAAGGAAGTGTTGTTCTAAGTCAGCCATAAAAATTGTGGCATACTGCGGGGCCATGCGGGTACCCATAGCAGTGCCACTGACTTGACGGTACAAGTTGTCCCCAAATCTGAAATGGTTGTGGGTGAGGACAAAGTCACAAAGCTCGGCCACCAGGTGTGCCGTGGCCTCATCAGGGATACTGTTCTTGACGGCTTGCAGTCCATCCTCGTGTGGAATATTGGTGTAAAGAGCTTCTACGTCCATAGTGACCAGGATGGTGTTTTCTGGAAGCTCACCAATGCATTGTAGTTTCCTCAGGAAGTCGGCGGTGTCTCCAAGATAGCTGGGAGTGCTGGGAGTGTAGGGTCTGAGGAGAGAGTCCAAACAGCCAGATAATCCTGCTGTGAGTGCCAATGCCTGAGATGATGGAGCGTCCAGGTTTGTGGATCATGGGTAGCAGATAGAATACCCCTGGTCGGGGCTCTAGGGGTGTGTCTGTGGAGATTTGTTCCTGTGATATAGCAGGGAGTTTCTTGAGCAGATGGCGTAGTTTCTTTTGGTGCCCCTCAGAAGGTTTATTAGTCGACGGGAACACAGCGTAGAACAGAACTTGTTAGCCCAGAAATCAGTGACTTTCAGCCAAGTCCATCTTGGGGAGTCCTGGGCCAGGCGGCCTGGACTCCCCCTCTTCCAGTCCCCCCAAGCAGGCTGCCGGCTTCCAGCAACCCGACCTCAGACACCCCCGTTGCTCCTCCTCCTTGTCTTTGTCTCGTTTCCTGGGCAAAGAGTCACCTGGTGGTCACCTGGTTGCATCCCCCACTCCTGGGTCTCAGGTTACGAAGGGTACCGGTCATAGCATACATGCAGAGAGCTGGAGCAGCCTCACCCGCTCCAGAGGTCTCAGCCAAAATCACGCACCCCTATTCCCACCACCGAGGTACTGGTGCAGCACAGAGGGAAACTGAGGCACACACATTATTCATGCAAAACAGTAAAACTCACATAGGCTCAACAGTAAGTCTCACACACAACACAACACTTCATCACAGCTGGGGGCGAAAACCAGAGTGTAGAGGAATCCTATGTGGTCTTTTGGGGAGGGGATGGAAATGCACTATGAATACATGGCATCTGCAAATTCCAGGAAGGCTTGAAGGAAGCATCAAGGGTGGGTCAGAGCTAGTGGGAGCCGAAGAATGCAGAATGGGGGAGAATGTCAGCTGAGTGCCGGAGGAACGTTCCCCACATCATGAGACACTGTTTACACTGGGGGCGGCCTTCCCCAGGGAAAATCTGGAGCAAATGTACTGCAGAGAGGAATAACAGACAGAGGCAGAGGAGCAAGATGGCTTAACAGGACTTTTCCACTGCTGCATCCCAGGGCTCCGTGATGCTAAGAGCAGCCAAGATTCTCAACAGGCGTCTGGTGAGGGTGGGTGTCTCCAGTCTAGGCAGGTTTCCCTGCTTGAGCTGCCTGAAAAGGGGCCTGATTCAGAGTGGTGGGTGGTCAGTGCTTCTGGAACATCAGGTGTCTTCAGCCGGGTGCCGCAAACACAACCAGGCGCCGGCTGATGTCCCCCTGAGATGATCACCCAGAGGGGAAACAGCCTCAAATGTCAGGCCCGAGGCCTTTTGCTGCAGCTACACTAGGACAGCAGCAGCCATGAGCTAAAAAGCAGAAAGTCACAGCCTCACATTCTCCCTAAATTCCATTAAAACGATGTAGAATCGGCCTGTTAAGAAGGCTCCTGTCCTAACAGTGCCCACCATCCCCAGACAAGGAAACAGACATAGGTGCCAAGTCCGGGGCTGGAGCACCCACGGAAAAAAATTAGTAGGTGCTCAGTACCCACCGGCAGCCCCACGGATCAACTCCTCCCTCAGCGCCGTCTGCTCGCCGGTGATCAGCTGTTCAGCGGCGGGCAGGAGGCGCTGGAGGCGGGGGGGGGGGGAAGGAGAGGAGGAGGCTAGGCAGGAACGGGCGTGGCAGGGGTGGGCAGACGTGTGGCGGGGTGAGGGCTTGGGGGAAGGGGTGGAGTGGGGGTCGAGCCCCTCCCTCCCCCCGTGAACTGGGGAAGTTGACGCTTCCGGAAACAGATCTTAAGATGTTTAAAGAAAACTTAGTTTGACGGCATTCTGTCTGCCAAGGAATCGCTTATCAACAGTGTGAGTGTGAAATCCCTACTTCTTTATGGTCCCTACTTCGCTCTTGTTGATCGATCTGGTTTGTGTCTGGTTTTTGGATTGTTTGCTGCATAAATAATTTTGCAAGATTTAAATCAACTAAGGGAGTGGGGTAGGATTGGTTGAAGAATTGTTTCACAGTATGTTAGGATTGGTCAACGAATTATTCTGTAAGATTTTAGGGAAATGATTGGTTCAGAGAGGACTCGAGTTTCACTATATAAACTGGGGTCCAAGAAGGAGACCAGCTGGGAAAGAAAGGAAAAGGAAAGAAGAAGAAGAAGAAGGAATGACCTGGAAGATGATGACAAAGAAAAACTCATCTCCAAGACACAGCCCAAGATCAGAATTGCTAGAATCCTCTGCACCACTGTGACGTGCAATAACCAGAACCCAGATGAGCCCGACCTTGCCTGGCCAACAAGGAAAGTCCACCTGTGTGATCAAGCTGGGTGAGCATTGTATGCTTAGCATGTGGTGATTGTTAATAAATAAAGGTTAAATAGCCCGGCAGAAGAATCTGTCCTATCTCGGGGCCTCTCCTTTTGCCCCTCCAGCCCCACGAACATGATACAGTTCTGCAGTGACCTAGAATCCTACTTTTGACATCTCCGACTCAAGGAATATTTCCAACACACCTCTGAACAGCCCACGAACCCACAGAAACCTTCCTACCCACTCTACAAAACGAAGGATTCAGCGTGAACTCCTCCTGAAGGTCGAAACGACAGACTGGACTTCTACATAGAGTGCTTCCGCCGACGTGCACGGGCTGAAATTGTGGAAAAGCAGCATCACTTGCCCCATAACCTCAGCCGTGCAGAACACAACGCCATGCACAGCCTCAGAAACAACTCTGACATTATAATCAAAAAGGCTGACAAAGGAGGTGCTGTCGTCATCATGAATAGGTCGGAATATGAACGAGAGGCTGCTAGACAACTCTCTGACACCACATTCTACAGGCCATTACCCTCTAACCCCATTGAGGGTTACCAAAAGAAACTACACCATCTGCTCAAGAAACTCCCTAAGCACAGGAACACATCTACACTGACACACCTCTAGAGCCTTGACCAGGGGTATACCTATCTTCTACCCAAAATCCATGAACATGGGAATCCTGGATGCCCCATCATCTCAGGCATTGGCACCCTGACAGAAGGATTGTCTGGCTATGTAGACTCTCTCCTCAGGCCCTACACTACCAGCACTACCAGCTATCTTTGAGACATGACTGACTTCCTGAGGGAACTATAATCCTTTGGTGATCTTCCAGAAAACACCATCCTGGCCACTATGGATGTAGAAGCTCTCTACACAAACATTCCACACAAAGATGGACTACAAGCCGTCAGGAACAGTATCCCCGATAATGTCACGGCAAACCTGGTGGCTGAACTTTGTGACTTTGTCCTCACCCACAACTATTTCACATTTGGGGACAATATATACCTTCAAGTCAGTGGCACTGCTATGGGTACCCGCATGGCCCCACAGTATGCCAACATTTTGATGGCTGACTTAGAACAACGCTTCCTCTGCTCTTGTCCCCTAACGCCCCTACTCTACTTGCGCTACACTGATGACATCTTCATCATCTGGACCCTGGAAAAGAAACCCTTGAGGAATTCCACCATGATTTCAACAATTTCCATCCCACCATCAACCTCAGCCTGGACCAATCCACTCAAGCGATCCACTTCCTGGACACTACAGTGCTAATAAGCGATGGTCACATAAACACCACCCTACACTGGAAGCCTACTGACCATTGTCTACAGCCAAGCTCTAAGATTCAACTGCATTTGCTCCAATCCCTCAGACAGAGACACACACCTACAATACCCACCTGGTGAAGTGAAGAAACAGATTGACAGAGCCAGAAGAGTACCCAGAAGTCACCTACTACAGGACAGGCCCAACAAAGAACGTAACAGAACACCACTAGCCGTCACCTTCAGCCCCCAACTAAAACCTCTCCAGTGCATCATCAAAGATCTACAACCTATCCTGAAGGACGATCCCTCGCTGTTACAGATCTTGGGAGACAGGCCAGTCCTCGCTTACAGACAGCCCCCCATCCTGAAGCAAATACTCACCAGCAACCACACACCACACAACAAAAACACTAACCCAGGAACCTATCCTTGCAACAAAGCCCGTTGCCAACTCTGTCCACATATCTGTTCAAGTGACACCATCATAGGACCTAATCCCATCAGCCACGCCATCAGGGGCTCGTTCACCTGCACATCTACCAATGTGATATACGCCATCATGTGCCAGCAATGCCCCTCTGCCATGTACATTGGCCACACCGGACAGTCTCTACGCAAAAGAATAAATGGACACAAATCTGACATCAGGAATCATAACATTTAAAAACCAGTTGGAGAACACTTCAACACTTCAGTCTCTCTGGTCACTCAATAACAGACCTAAAAGTGGCAATTCTTCAACAAAAAAACTTCAAAAACAGACCCCAATGAGAAACTGCAGAACCAGAATTAATTTGCAAACTGGATACCATTAAATTAGGCTTGAATAAAGACTGGGAGTGGCTGGGTCATTACACAAACTGAAAACTATTTCCCCATGCTAAGTTTTCCCCTACTGTTACTCACACCTTCTTGTCAACTGTTTGAAATGGGCCATCCTGATTATCACTACAATAGTTTTTTTTCTCCTGCTGATAATAGCTCACCTTAATTGATTAGTCTCTTACAGTTGGTATGGCAAACCCCATCTTTTCATGTTCTCTGTATATCTATCTATCTACTGTATCTATCTACTGTATCTTCCACTCCATGCATCTGATGAAGTAGGTTTTAGCCCATGAAAGCTTATGCCCAAATAAATTTGTTAGTCTCTAGGGTGCCACAAGGACTTCTTGTTCTTCTTGCGGATATTACCGTGCAAGGCTTTCAATGGGAAAAGGCCCTGCAAATCCGCAGAAGAGTACGCCCGGAGCCCTAGGAATCTGGGTAAGTCTTGAGGTGCTTAAATTATGCCTTGAGCCCATGGAAGGGTAAAGGTGGGATGTCCCAGAATGTGCGAGTAACAGAGGGTGTCCATGCCCGACTCTCGCAGGTGGGGTGATCCTGGCGCTCTAATGTTGACTTTGGGCCATAGGTCATTAGGCAAACGTCAGGAGAAGCGTTACCGATGAGGCGCAAAGACTGGGCAGGTTGTAAGTGCCCAGTGAGCCACCAGTTCTTCCACCGGCTTTGAAGGAGCTCCCATGATGATGTCTCCAAGGCTGGTCTGGTAGGGCTGAAAATGGCTGGGGAAGTCCTGGTTTTATGCCGTCTGTGTGTCCTACGAGGCTCAATCGCTCCCTCTCTCTTGGCTTCGGTTGCCCTGTCTCTGACACGGGGTTGATGGCCCCTTCTCTGCTTACATTCCTCTTCCACACCTGTCACAGGTGATGTGAGGCAGTCACCCCACGGTCAGGGAACAGGCGCTGTCAGGGAACAGGCGCTATTCACCCCCACGCTAACCCTGGAGGGGTAATATAGGCAAGAGAGGCCAATTAGCCAGAGGCTGCACCTGGAGGGGAGCTAGGACGCAGGACAGGCTCAGCAACTGCGGGACGGGGCATCAGACCATGTGGCGAGCTAATCCCCATTTGGGCCAGTAGGAGGTGCCGGAGTTGGATGAGGCCACGCCCCTGTTACAAGGTGGGAAACAAAAAAATGCCCCGAGGGAGAGAAGGTGAAGACAGCCCAGCCAGGAGGTCAGATCACAGCATTGGCGTGTCCCACCGCCGAGGGGGGCTGGCAGATCCCCAGCCAGATCAGATAAGGTGGAGGGTTCTCCCCATCCCACGAGTCCGTGACCACGCCCAGCGTCGAGACAAGCCAGGAAAGCAGCCCGAAGCGGAACAGCTCACCGGCTTGCCTAGCGTTCTTGTCCCGGTTTGTGGGGCTCCCAGCGGAGTAGTATCTAAGCACCTCGCAAGCACTAATGGTTTATTCTTGTGCCCCCCGGGTGAGTGGGGAGAATTTCCCGTCTGTCCCCCACCCTCTGTCGTTAGATCCGTTTGGGAGTGTTTTGGGGCAGGGACTGGCTCCAACTCTGGGTCTGGGCAGCGTCCGGCACAATGGGGCCCTGGTCTCGGTTGGAGTCTGTGCAGCCCCTGGCACGGTCAGGACCTGGGCAGCGATCAGCACAATTGGACCCCAATCTCAGTTGGGTCTGGACAGTGCTTGGCACAATGGGGCCTTGATCTCAGCCGGGATCTGTGCAGCACCCGGCATGATGGGGGCCCTGATCTCGGGCGGGGTCCGGGCAGCGCCTGGCTCCGTGGGACCCCGATCTCGGCCGGGGTCCGGGCAGAGCCTGGCTCCGTGGGACCCCGATCTCGGCTGGGGTCCAGGCAGCGCCTGGCGCTGTGGGACCCCGATCTCGGCTGGGGTCTGGGCAGAGCCTGGCTCCGTGAGACCCCAATCTCGGCTGGGGTCCAGGCAGCGCCTGGCGCTGTGGGACCCCGATCTCGGCCGGGGTCCGGGCAGCGCCTGGCTCTGTGGGACCCCAATCTCGGCCGGGGTCCGGGCAGCGCCTGGCTCTGTGGGACCCCGATCTCAGCTGAACCCTCTGCCTGTTATCACAATATGGAAAGGGAACGGCCCCTAACCCCGGCTCGTTCCGTCCAGCACTGTGGTTCTTGGCTGGGCCCCAGCAGATTCCAGAGGCGGCTGGAGCAGACGGAGACAGCTTCGTGCGTGCTGCAGGAAACCGTGGAAATCAGACAGCTTGCCGGCCCACGCGGCAGTCTAGAGCTGCCCAGCCCTGGGCAGGACGAGGGGCCAGGCGGTGTTAACCGGGGACATGCTGCCAACGACAACGTTCTGCCTTGGAGCCGCCTGCGACGTGCCCGGCCTGGGCTGTACCGGCTCCCTGGGTAAATAGATGCCTAGCAGCTCTCTGCCGTTTGGGGTGAAAGCTATGGTGGTGGTTTGGACCTACAAAGCCCTGAGTGGCTCGGGGGATCTCCCTGAGAGACAGCCTCTCCCTCTGCCAGGCTGGGGCCAGGGGGGTACTGAGCCGGGGTCCCGTGGGGGGAGATGCTGCCGGCCGGTTGTTCTCCATGCGGAACAGCTTGATTTTACTGCCCTCCAGGACAGGCGGTAAGGCCCTTTGTCTCCCTCATCTACCCCGCACCCCTGCCCCAAAACCCCAGGCCCTGACCCACCCCCATTCACCCCACCACCCCCCCCAGGGCCTCTCACACCCCAGCACCCCTGTCTGCCGGCTCGCCATCCCAGCAGCCGTGCTGGGTCGACCCGCGGCTCCTTCTGGCAGCACTGATAACAGACAGCCCCCGGGGCTTTGCGGGGAAGGTGGGTTGGGCCGTGGGGCTCTCCTTGGGGCCTGTGTGGTGGGCAGGAGGTCTCCCCGGGCTGGGATGGAGGGGGGAGTGGGTACCCCCGGGCTGGAGGGTGGGAGACGAGTGGCCCAGGATACAGCAGCCCCACCCGGTGCCTGAGCCCCTCATCCCCTTCTCTGTTCCCTGGGCACAGCTGGAGCGGGCAGACCCACTCCGGACTGGAGGGGGGGGGCCCACACTGGGGGCTGGGAGCAGCAGCAGCCCCTGGCTAAGCTCGGGACTCAAATCCCCCAGGAAAGGAGGCGGAGCTGGGGGCAGACTGAGCCTTGGGGGACGGTGTGGGTGGGGTGAGGAAGGTGTATAGCTCAGGCTGACTGGCCCTTTAAGGGGAGATGGTCCCAGCCCCTCCCGTGACTGCTCGGCTGCCTCCCAGCTGAGGTTGTGGGGCTAGGGCTCGGGGATGGCTTGAAAGCACCTGGCCCTTATGCAGGTCAAACAGAACTCAGCTGAGCTGGGAGGGTCTTGCAGGAGTCCTGGAGGGGCGGGAAATGCCTCTGGGGATTGCAGACGAAATCGCTGGTTTTGCCTTTTTTGCCCACTGTTCAGTTCACCCAGTACATTGTGCTCGCAGGCAAGGGCACGGGCAGCAGACTGGCCCGGCCCGGATTCTCCCGGGCTGGAGAGGCAGCGGGCAGCAGCCAAATTACATTCCTTTTCCCGTGCTGATGTGGTGAGCATTGCTTATTAGGTGTATTACGGTAGCGCCTCGGAACCCAGGAACCCATTGTGCTAGGCCCTGCACATTTTTAGTGCTCTTAGGTGTATTACGGTAGCGCCTCGGAACCCAGCAACCCATTGTGCTAGGCCCTGTACATTTTTAGTGCTCTTAGGTGTATTATGGTAGCACCTAGGAACCCAAGCCAGGGCCCAGAAACCCATTGTGCTAGGCCCTGTACATTTTTATTGCCCCGGCACCCCAGGTGTGGGCCCCACTGTTGTCCTAACTGAGCCTGTGTATTTATTCCAGTTGTGAGCTCAGGACATCCCTAAGCATGAGGACGTCCCTAAGAGAGTCCCAATAACTCACGATCACAAAAGCTGGTGGGAAAAGTTACACCCAGGAGACAGAAAACCGGAATGAGCCGACACAAAGCCGCTCCCGCTAGAACTCCGGGACGGGGTTAAGTCCAGGCCCGACGAACGAGAAAATGTAAGTCCGGAAGCCAATGAACCGAAATTCGTGGGTCAGAAATTCTGCCGTCTGCCTCTCCACCCCCAGCAGAAGCCATGCCGTGCCGGTCTGCGGCGATGCCCTTACCTGATTGGTGGACAAAATAATGAGGGGAGGGGCTATTCCGCCCATACCTGATTGGTGGACAAAATAATGAGGGGCGGGGCTATTCCGCCCATACGTGATTGGTGGACAAAATAATGAGGGGCGGGGCTATTCCGCCCATACCTCCCTGTTGGGATCCTTAAACAATGAGACTTTGCGGGCAAAATACGGTCGCACAGACGGCGGCTACTGGAGTGAGTGTCACCACAGAGCCATTGGGTTCGAAGGGACTGCCAAGGTCATCTAGTCTAAGATGCAGGATTTGTTGTGTCTGCAAGACAGCTTCTTTTGAAAGTCTCCAGTGAAGGAGCTTCCACATCTGCTCCATTCTCCTACTGCTCTTACAGTGAGGGAGTTTTTCCTGAGATTTAATCTAAATCTGCCGGGCTGTCGTTTGAACCCACTGCCCCTTGTCCCGCCCTCCGTGGCAGGAGAGAACAACTTTTCTCCATCTTTTTTATGGCAGGCTTTCAAATACTCGAAGACCATCACAGCGGCCACCCCTCACTGGGATTCTGGATTTTTCCTGGGATTCTGGATTTTTGTCACCCTAAACCTAATATGTTCTGAGCAGACTGGGCCAGAGAGAGGGACCCAGATGACACCGTGACCTCCTGCTGGTGCTAGCTGAATCCTCAACACCATCCAAGGGACTGACAAGGTGGGTGAAGTAATATCTTTTATTGGACCAACAGAAGATATGACCTCACCCACTCTGTTTCTCTCTTATCCTGGAGCCAATAAGTTATAACAAGTCTCCAAACAGCCTAAGAAACTGTCAAAGAAGGGAGTTTTCCTTCTAAATTTCTCTCCTGCTAAGGGGAATTAGGGATGTTGTTAAGCCTTATTTAATACCTGACATTGCAAATGCTGTCACTGTTTTCCCTTCTTTTCTTTATCTTTAATAAAAGGTTACAAGAGTTTTGAATGGCGTGGTTGCCATGGGACGAAGCAGGCTAACATCTCTGTATACCAAACTCCGAACCTTGTTGAACACTGTATAATGGACAGTGACTGGGTTGTGTTAATATCCTTGGCCCATATATTCCATCTACATTAATACAACAGTGCTGTTTTCGTTGCTGATAGGTAGGGCCAGTGTTTTCCAGCAACGAAAACAAAGTAATTTCAGATTTTCAAAGCTGTATATTTTGGAAATATCAGATATGCATTACATTAATACAAAAAATACACAGATCGACAAACCTGAGCAATATGTAACCCTTTACAGCACCAAAATGCACTAGCCTACATTACAATGTTTACAGACACTTTTGAAATTGTTTTTGACAACCGAAATTGTCAGTTTTAGAACATAACCAATGTATTAAGTGATCATCTTCATCACTATAACAAAATTCTTGCTGCGCAAGACTATGCAATGAAAATAAAAGTTGGGTTATTGTTTTATGCCACCATCTAACAGCACTGGGAAACTTGGAATAATTACATTTCTGCTTAAAGTAAACTAACATTTTATTTTGGGTTTTAGCCCACGAAAGCTTATGCCCAAATAAATTTGCTAGTCTTTAAGGTGCCACAAGTACTTAACGTTCTATTGTATATCACCCGTATCAGCATACAAATATTCATTGACACACACTGATGGCACATTACAACTCATTTGGCCATACGTCTTCATGCTTTCCAATGACATACAGTGACATTGCGGGGTTGGCACTTGTCCAGATTTGGAGAAACCGCGTTCAGTGTCAACTGAATTGCACGGCATCGCCAAAAGATCACGAGCAGTCTGGCTAAGTCTTGGCAACGGTTTGTCCGTGCTTTTACCAAAAACTGGAAAGAGAAATGTCATTGGTACGAGGAAGTTCATTTACAATGCTCAGATAAACGGCCCACTCACCCACAAGTACTGAGCTCAGCAGTGAAATACTCCGTTCCTAGTCACTGCAGTTGTGGGAGAGTACACAAACTTGCTTGAGGACAAGGATTCTCACATTGTGGACAACTTATGCTGGCTGTTTGTCTGTATTTAAGTACCCTGCAATTTCTCTGCACGGCTTTGAAAAACTTGACACTTGAGATTGTTAAGTGCATGCCGTCCTTTGAATTGAAGCATTGCCGGCAAATCAAATGCAAGTTTGTACACTGCTCTTGATAGCGTCAACTCTGATTTAAACTTAAGGAGTGGAGTTGCTTCCGCTTGGATACATTAAATTTGCCACAAGCGATTTGCTCTGCAACAAAACATATTGCTCTTCTAAAACAGCGGTCGCGTCCTCCACGTCGATTTCCCGAGCAACGAACCCCTTGCAGTACTCCACACAATGGTCGTGATAGTCTACGGGCTTTAAACCAAGTATTCCACCTTGTTGCAACTGGCTCCGAAGGTAGTGTTGGGCTTTCAACTCCTTGGTTGATGAGGTAGTCTCTAAAACGAGCTGGTCTGAGTGGGGGTTTGCGGAAAAGCTTTTTTATTAGAGCACACAGACCGTCCACTTCGGTATAGAAACGGTGCCAGAACTCGCCTGGTAAAGCTGTAAGGTGTGCCCAGAAGGCCACAGGAAAGCAGTTGGTTAAAATGCCATTTAACCTGTCTTTGAACGATGTCCGCAGGTATTTTGCATTCCCTGCCACATAAGCCCCTGCATGTGACAAGTCAGTGTCATGTTGCACAAGGGTCTTTGTAACCGCTGTGCAGCTGGGGAGAAGTTAATACGTTTTCGACCCGCTTGGCAGCAGTTGGGCGACCGTCTGAAACCCGCATCCCCCTTGTTAGAATATTTGCAACGTGCCAGTGTAGGCTGTCTGTATAGCCATCCACAATGACAGCTACTGTCTGATCCTTCTGTTCCGCGCTCAGTTGTTGCTTGTTTAGATCAAAGATGGGCGGGGAAGATGGACTCGCATGCGGGATACAGCCCCCGTTTCAGACATGCTCCTTTAGGAATTTTCGCATTTTGGGACGGTCTGGTTTTTTCCAATGGGATGTTTGCACTGCCGCCGGCCTCCACCCGATCCCGGCTAGCTTTTCCCTGTATTTCTGGTTTTCCTTTCGGCATGCATGCACACCAGTAATTGTGAGCCGGGGCTTTGCTGCTGTCACGTCGCCCTTCGTTTTCTGTTTTCCATTGCTGCCAGCCGACGTGAACCTTTCATGTGGCTGCCTGTGCGGTCCTTTTTCACACGGTCAAGCCCTTGGCTGCAAACCGGTACAAAATAACTTCCCTCCGCCCACATGGAGCACATCTTTCCTGAATTCTTTAACTCTCTCCTCGGCTGAACCATTCTAGGCACTGGTAGGAAGCGGCATTGAAGAGCCGAAGCACAAGGTGAAAAACAGGAAGGGATCGGCTTGCGGGAGGATTGGGGAGAGGGGGAACTTCACTGAGCCTGCAAGCAGCCAGGCCGGAGCAAGATGCCTCAAGCCAGCTGTGTACTGGTGGGAAGGCCCGGAGACAGCTGCGTGCAGGGGAAGGGAGACAGACGCTGGGTATAGGGTTCCCAACCCTCCCGGTTTGGCCAGGAGTCTCCCGGAATAGAGCTCGATGGCCCGGAGGCTACTGAAGCCAATCTGGGAGATTTTAGGCCGCTAAAAGTCTGACGGCGCAGCAGGGCTAAGTAGGGTGACCAGACAGCAAGTGTGAAAAATTGGGACGGGGGTGGAGGGTAATAGGAGCCTATATAGGAAAAAGATCCAAAAATCGGGACTGTCCCTATAAAATCTGCCTTAGCCCTAGGGTGACATCTGGTCACCCTAGGGCTAAGGCAGGCTCCCTACCTGCCCTGGCTCCGTGCCGCTCCCAGAAGCAGCTGGCCTGTCTGGTAGCAGCTCCTAGGTGGAGGCGCGGCTAGGGGGTTTCCGCAGCACGTGCTGCCCCCGCTCCGAGCACCGACTCTGCAGCTCTCACTGGCTGGGAACAGGGAACCGCGGCCAGTGGGTGCCGCGGGGGCGGTGCTTGCAGGCAGGGGCATCGCACAGAGCCGCCTGTCCACCCCTGAGTCTGGGAGCTGCCGCCGGACATGCCATCGCTTCCAGGAGCTGCCTGAGGCAAGCGCCGCCCTGCCGGAGCCTGCGCCCCATGCCCCCTCTTACACCCCAACCCCCTGGCCCAGCCCAGAGCCCCCTCCCGCACCCAAACTCCCTCCCGGAGCCTGCACCCCTCAACTCCTCCCCAACTCCCTGTCCTAGGCTCAGCCCAGAGCCCCCTCCCGCACCCAAACTCCCTCCCGGAGCCTGCACCCCCTCCTGCACCCCAACTCCCTGCCCAGAGCCCCTTCTCCCACCCAAACTCCCTCCCAGAGCCTGCACCCCTCACTCCCTCCTGCACCCCAACTCCCTGCCCAGAGCCCCTTCTCCCACCCACACTCCCTCCCAGAGCCCCCACCCCCACCCTCACCCACTCCTGCATCCCAACCCCCTGCCCCTGCCCAGAGCCCCTTCCCCCACTCAAACTCCCTCCCAGAGCTCACACCCCTTCCTGCACCCTAACCCTCTGCCCCATCCCTGAGCCTCCTCCCCCACCACCTCCTGCACCCCAACCCCCTGCCCCAGGCTCAGCCCAGAGCCCCCGCCCATACTCTGAACCCCTTGGCCCCAGCCTAGAGTCCGCACCCCCTCCCGAACCCCAAACCCCTGCCCCAGCCCAGTGAAAGTGAGTGAGGGTGGGGGAGAGCAAGCGATGGAGGGAGGGGGCTGGAGTGAGTGGGGATGTGGCCTTGGAGAAGGGGCGGGGCAGGGCAAGGGTGTTTGGGTTTGTGCGATTAGACAGGTGGTGCCCCTAGCTGGGCCCTGAGGGCTAGAGCAGTGCAGTAGATTAACACACAGGCCCACGGTGCCATGCCCAAGGTCCCCAGCCAATTTGGGGAGCCCTGGAAAAATCTCACGATGCTAGGGCCATCGGGGCGCCGGAACGGGGTGGGGGGGAGGGGCAGGGGGCCATCACTCTTTACTGGCCATAAGGGCTAGCGACGGTGAGGGAGGGGGCAAAGAGGAGCAAGTGGGAGGACGGGGTCTCGGGGGGGGCACGAGCGTGGGTCTTTGGGGGAAGGGGCAGCATGGAGACGCAGCCTAGGGCGGGCTCAAGGGCAGGGGCTTGTGGAGAAGGGGGCGGAGGCTTGGAGGGAGGGGGCGGGGCCACGGTTTGGGCATTGGTGTCCCCCCACTTTTAGGGCACCTCCTTCCTTCCCCCCCCCCGCCCCCCGTGTAGGGCAGGATGATTTAGCTGCTGCACTTTCCGCTCCGCCGCCGCTTCCCCTCCTGCTTGTTGGTTTCTTCCCGCCGCCACCGGTGACGGGCTCCCCCTGCATCGTGCCGGGCGGCCGGGGCTAGGCGGCGAAGGGAGACGGGGGAACGACACCTCCTGCCGCGTCTCCTCCAGCCCCAATCTGCGCGGGAGAGGCCCACTCCCGGCCCGAGCCCGAGCTGAGCCACCAGGACATGGGCTGCAGCCTGCCCCACGTCAGCGACAGGGAGAACATAGAGGGTGCAAGGGCCCCGGGGGAGGGGGGGAGAGCCTGGTCGGATGGGGCGCTCCTTGCAGCCAAGAGCGCCGGGGAAATCCCCTCCCAGGCTGGGGAAATCTCCACTGCCTCAACCCACAGGGGCAGCCTCCAGAGAGATGCAACCCCCACAAGCACATGGGGAGCCAAGTGAGAGGACTCTCTGCTGTCCTGCTAAAAGCAGGAAACTTGGAAACCCCCAACCCTTTCCCCCCCGTCCCCCGCGCACACACCCATCGTGGGAGCCCCCCTTCGCCGCTCCCTTGCCTCTCCGTGTTCAATTACGTCTCTCCCCTCCTCGTCCAGTTCCCCCCCCCCCCCCCCCCCCCCCGCTGTGTCTTTTGGTGTTTGCCAAATATGTGATGAGACACGGGCTTTGTTTGGGGTTTTTTACGCCTCCGTCTGCAGTTTTGAGACCTTTGACTGACCCTATCCCTGCATCCCTCAAGGCAGCATTATTTACCCCATCTTAATATGGCACGAGGTAGCCCCATTTACCCCCCCCCACCCGCACCCCTGCGACGTTGGTGGATCCCACTTCCCCATGCACATGGTTCACAGCATAGGCGCTGACTCCGTGGGTGCCTCGGGGCTGGGAGGGGGTGGAGCTGGGGCCAGAAGAGGCAGAATGAGGGCAGGGCCTTGGAGGAGGGGGATGGAGCAGGGGCAGGAAGAGGTGGCGGGAGGGCAGGACCTTGGGGGAGGGTGCAGACTGCAGAGCAGGGGCAGGAAGAGGTAGAGTGAGGGTGGGGCCTCGCGGGAGGGGGCGGAGCAGGGGCAGGAAGAGGTAGAGTGAGGGTGGGGCCTCATGGGAGGGGGCGGAGCAGGGGCAGGAAGAGGTAGAGTGAGGGTGGGGCCTCGTGGGAGGGAGCGGAGCAGGGGCAGGAAGAGGTAGAGTGAGGGTGGGGCCTCACGGGAGGGGGCGGAGCAGGGGCAGGAAGAGGTAGAGTGAGGGTGGGGCCTCGCGGGAGGGGGCGGAGCAGGGGCAGGAAGAGGTAGAGTGAGGGTGGGGCCTCGCGGGAGGGGGCGGAGCAGGGGCAGGAAGAGGTAGAGTGAGGGTGGGGCCTCGCGGGAGGGGGCGGAGCAGGGGCAGGAAGAGGTAGAGTGAGGGTGGGGCCTCGCGGGAGGGGGCGGAGCAGGGGCAGGAAGAGGTAGAGTGAGGGTGGGGCCTCACGGGAGGGGGCGGAGCAGGGGCAGGAAGAGGTAGAGTGAGGGTGGGGCCTCGTGGGAGGGAGCGGAGCAGGGGCAGGAAGAGGTAGAGTGAGGGTGGGGCCTCGTGGGAGGGGGTGGAGCAGGGGCAGGAAGAGGTAGAGTGAGGGTGGGGCCTCGTGGGAGGGAGCAGAGCAGGGGCAGGAAGAGGTAGAGTGAGGGTGGGGCCTCGTGGGAGGGGGCGGAGCAGGGGCAGGAAGAGGTAGAGTGAGGGTGGGGCCTCGCGGGAGGGGGCGGAGCAGGGGCAGGAAGAGGTAGAGTGAGGGTGGGGCCTCGTGGGAGGGAGCGGAGCAGGGGCAGGAAGAGGTAGAGTGAGGGTGGGGCCTCGTGGGAGGGGGCGGAGCAGGGGCAGGAAGAGGTAGAGTGAGGGTGGGGCCTCGTGGGAGGGGGTGGAGCAGGGGCAGGAAGAGGTAGAGTGAGGGTGGGGCCTCGTGGGAGGGGGCGGAGCAGGGGCAGGAAGAGGCGGAGTGAGGGTGGGGCCTTGTGGGAGGGGGGTGGAGCAGGGGCAGAAAGAGGCGGAGTGAGGGTGGGGCCTCGTGTGAGGGGGGTGGAGCAGGGGCAGAAAGAGGCAGAGTGAGGGCGGGGCCTCATGGGAGGGGGCGGAGCAGGGGCAGGAAGAGGCGGAGTGAGGGCAGGATCTTGCGGGGAAGAGGTGGAGTAGTGGCAGGCCCTCAGGGCGGCGCAGGAGTGAAGCACTACCAGGGAAAACGAGAACTCGATGCCTTTGGTTCCCAGCCATAGGATCTCAGTGTGGGTTCTCGCCATGTCCACTGTGATACGGCATTATTGACCCACCTGCTCCGCTAATATGAGGCTTTCCGTAGTATAGTTCTCCCACCTTAGCAGTGGATGATTTTATAGATCTCAATCATATCTCCCCTTAGCTGTCTCTTTTCCAAGCTGAAAAGTTTTATTAATCTCTTCTCATATGGAAGCAGTTCCAAAGCCTTAATCATTTTTGTTGCCCTTTTCTGAACCTTTTCCAGTTCCAAAATACCCTTTTTGAGATGGGGCGACCACATCTGCACGCCGTATTCAAGATGTGGGCGTACCATGGATTTATATAGAGGCAACATGATATTTTCTGTGCTATTATCTATCCCTTTCCTAATGATGCCCAGCATTCTGTTCGCTTTTTTGACTGCCGCTGCACATTGAGTGGATGTTTTCAGAGAACTATCCACAATGACCCCAAGATCTCTTTCTTGAGTGGTAACAGCTGATTTAGACCCCATAATTTTGTATGAATAGTTGGGATTTTGTTTTCCAATGTGAATTACTTTGCATTTATCAACATTGAATTTCATTTGCATTTTGTTGCCCAGTCACCCAGTTTTGAGAGATCCTTTTGTAGCCCTTCGCAGTCTGCCTGGGACTTAACTATCTTTAGTAATTTTGTATCCTCTGCAAATTTTGCCACCTCCTTGTTTACCCCTTTTCCAGATTATTTATGAATATGTTGAATAGGACTGGGCCCAGTACAGACCATGGGGGACACCACTATTTACCTCTCTCCATTCTGGAAACTGACCATTTATACCTACCCTTTGTTTCCTATCTTTTAACCAGTTACCAATCCATGGGAGCACCTTCCCTCTTATTCCGTGGCAGTTTACTTTACGTAAGAGCCTTTGGTGAGGGACCTTGGCAAAGGCTTTCTGAAAATCTAAGTACACTATATCCACTGGATCCCCTCGGTCCACCTGCTTGTTGACCCCCTCAAAGAATTCTAGTAGATGGGTGAGGCATGATTTCCCTTTACAAAAACCATGTTGACTCTTTCTCAACAAATTATGTTCATCTAATTGTCTGACAATATTGTTCTTTATTATAGTTTCAACCAGTTTGCCCAGTACTAAAGTCAGGCTTACAAGCCTGTAATTGCCGGGATCACCTCTGGAGCCCTTTTTAAAAATTGGTGTCCTATTAGCTATCCTCCAGTCCTCTGATACAGAAGCTGATTTAAATGTTAGGTTACAGATGACAGTTAGTAGTTCTGCAATTTCACATTTGAGTTCCTTCAGAACTCTTGGGTGAATCCCATCTGGTCCTGGTGACTTATTGCTGTTTAATTTATCAATTTGTTCCAAAAACCTCCTCTAATGATACCTCACTCTGGGACAGTTCCTCAGATCTGTCACCTAAAAAGAATGGCTCAGGTGTGCGAATCTCCCTCACATCCTCAGCCGTGAAGAGCGATGCAAAGAATTCATTTAGTTTCTCCGCAATGGCCTTATCGTCCTTGAGTGCTCCTTTAGCATCTCGATCGTCCAGTGACCCCACTGGTTGTTTAGCAGGCTTCCTGCTTCTGAAATTACTTTTAAAAAATGCTATTACTTTTTGAGTCTTTGGCTAACCGTTTCTCAAATTCTTTTTTGGCCTGCCTAAGTGTATTTTTACATTTCATTTGCCAGTGTTTATGCTCCTTTTGATTTTCCTCACTAGGATTTAACTTCCACTTTTTAAAGGACGCCTTTTTGCCTCTCACTGCTTCTTTTACTTTGTTGTTTAGTCACGGTGGCTTTTTTTGGGTTTTCTTCCTATGTTTTTTAATTCGGGGTATACATTTAAGTTGAGTCTCTATTATGGTGTCTTTAAAAAGTTTCCACGCTGCTTGCAGATTTCACTTTTGGCACTGTACCCTTTAATTTCTGTTTAACTAACCTCCTCATTTTTGTGTAGTTCCCCTTTCTGAAATTAAATGCTACACTGTGGGGCCACTGTGTTGTTTTTCCTGCCTCAGGGAGATTAAATGTAATTACGTTACTTTCTGGAATTGCGACTGTTGTCTTTCAAACATCCTCGCTTCCACAGTAGAAAAACTGGATGGTAACAGGATAAATGGGGGTGGGGGGGAGAAAGTGTGTAATGGTCAGTGTGCCACCCCCCAGGGTACCATCTAGCCTGTGGAACCGCTGAGTCCCCTTAAACTCTTCAGCCTGGGCTGTCTCTCACAATACTATGCAAGTGACAAGCAGCAAACCCCTCCAGACGCTGTGATCGCTCGGCCATCACCATGTGGAAACACACACCCAGCTGAGTTGCATGAATGCTCTCTAAGCCACTCATGAATTGTACACAGGGAGACTCTAATCAATGTCTCCCAGCCCCAGCCTTGCACCCCAGTGATGCATCGTCTGACACTGCTCAAGACCTTCTCTTGAACAAGGCAAACTCAGTAACGAGTTCGCCACTTCGTCAAAGGATGGTGGACATGCACCAGCCTTTGTACTCTAGCTGCCCCTGAATGGCTGGCTGGCTAAAAAAAATAATCTTTTTTTGGGGGGAGGGATAGCTCAGTGGTTTGAGCATTGGCCTGCTAAACCCAGGGTTGTGAGCTCAATCCTTGAGGGGGCACTTAGGGATCTGGGGCAAAAATATATATATAATAATAATCTGTCAGGGGGCAGTACTTGGTCCTGCTATTGAAGGCAGGGGACTGGACTCGATGACCTTTCAAGGTCCTCCAGTTCTAGGAGATGGGCATATCTCCATTAAAAAAAAAAAATCTGAGTGGATTCTCCACACCCTTTAGAGAAACTTACTGGTAAAGATAAAACACTAAAATCCCTTTATTGACTGAAGAAAGAGAGACGTTAAGTGGTTATAAGTGCTTGGCCTAGAGGTCAAAGTTGGTTACATATGAAATAAAAATAAAATCGCAGTCTAAATTCTAAACGTTATCAGACTAAACAAGACGTGAATCAAACAGCTTCTCACCCCGCTGGATGTTCCAGGCAGGCTCCAGACTGAATTCTCTTCTCAGCCTGGGATGAGTCTCCCCAGTTCAAAGCTTTTGTCTTCCCAGCGATCGACCAGGTGTTGAGATGGGGGAGGCCAAGAGATGATGTCACTGTCCCTCTTTTATACTTTCTTCCAGCTGCTAGAAAGATCCTTGCTGTGTCACAGGGGTTCGGCCACCTCCATCATGTGCCATTTGGGAGAGTGGATTCACCTTAATGGGCCACCAATGCCTGTCTGTCTGATCTTGATGTAAATCTGTCTTGTCAGTTGCTCCTTTGTTGCCACTGAAAGGCTGGCTGTGGGCTGTAGTAGAAAGAGAGCCTGAGACATAAGGCCTTGTATAAGAGGACCGGTGTGAGGCCTGAACTAAAGTAAGTTTTCAACTAACCACATATTTCAGTGACAGACATAGCAATACTTCATAACTTCCTATACAATGATAGTACACACAATCCAACAGGATATTAATGCCTAATAGAGCAAGACTTTTCAATTGATACCTCACAAGGCCTGCATTGTACAAAACACATCCCCATCATATCGCAGTGGTGAATATGGGGGTTCCAGGGTGCTATTTTGAGGTACAGAGTGTTACCGCCAGGTTTAAGACAATTGGAGGAGATGAAAGAACCACTAGTTGGCCTGTGAACGACTGATTCTAGTAACACCGGTGCTGTCCAGATTAGCAGCGAAGACCTTTGTGTAAGAGTGTGGGATAATATCTAGGCAGATTCATTTTCTATGTGGAAAAATGGAGCCGTTAATTGAGGCCTAACAAGCTGGGATCTGATTTGCTTCATTCTTAATGCAGGGCGTAAACACCGAAAGGAGTCTTCTTATTAATGCATTTTGATACATTGGTGTTTTTAATGGGGGGAGGAGGGGCAAATATTCTTCATGCCCTGGGCCCCAGTAAATCTTAACCCTCGCTGGGCTAGAGCCAGGCCGGCTGTGTGCAGGGAAGGTGAGGCGAGGGGAGAGGTGCTGGGGATGCTGCCGAGAGCAATGTGAGCGCCGTCCACTCTGCAGCATGGTGAGGGAGCCCTGGCATCCCGCCGCCAAGCGCCCTGCCAGCCCAGGGGAAGCTCCGTGGGAGTTTTACTGAACCCAGGCCTGTGCGGGAGAAGTTGGCGGAGAATCTGAATAGCAGCCAGCCCCCAGCCTCTGCCCTGCGCCCTGGGGAGGAGTCGGGTGTCTCCTGGCAGAAATCGGGTGGGGGGGGGCGCTCCACTCACACGTCGCCTCTGGTTGGCGATTCCAGAAATGAGAGCGGCAATCTCAGCAATTTCCAGACAACACTGGCCCTACTGATAGGTGCATTACCGTAGCACCTAGGAATCCCACTCATGGCCCACAATCCCATGGCACTAGGTGCTGTACATTTTTATGGCTATTAGGAGTATTATGGTAGACCGCATTGGGCCAGGCGCTGTGCAAACACAGCACAGAGAGACAGTCCTTGCCCTGGAGAGTGGACAACCTCAGCATGAGGCAAGAGGCAGATACACAGAATGGGGGCAACACACGGGAAGGGGAAAAAAACAAAAAAACAGTTCTGCTCAGCCAGCCCAGCCCAGCAGCGGCCCAAAGAGGGTCCAGTTTCGTGTCAGCATCACAGCAGAGGGCAGATCATTCCTGCCCATCTGCTCAGGGCCTAGGAGCCTGGTACAGGACCCGGGCTTTGAATTCAGAGCAGGATCAGGCAACGACACGGTAGAGTTTGCAGAGCGCCAGGCTGGCTTCTGTGCTGACTCTGGTGTTATGGGCTGTGTTAAACCTCATTGCAATGCACAAGAACATGTCACCACCCAAAACGCAGGCACAAGTGAGGCTGCCCAGGAAACAAACACCACAGAAGGAAACAGAGAAGGAAGCCCCAGACACAACCGCAGTAGCGTGACCCCGAGAAAAAGCTAAGAGAAAGAGAGCTCTTGGGGCAAAGTGCTGGCTGAAAAGAGGCATGGAGCTCTGAGCAAAGAAACTTTCTCCTGTTGTCTGATTTCTTCTGTGTTCAGGGAAACAGGACTTTGTAAAAATAAACAGGATTGCACCAAAGAAACCCCTGACTCCACCATCAATTTCTCCACCTAGTGGAAACAACAACAACACGGCGTGTCAAAAATGAGAGGGAACATTGATCGTGAAGGACTGGAAGTACCGGACACACAAGACGACGCCAAAGAGTGCAAAATTACAACAAGAAACCAAGACGGCTGTAGATGTCGTGCTTCACAGTAGGCTTGAGTAGCCAACTTTAATTTTTGCAATGGTTTTAAAATATAAGTTAAATCTAATAAAATGGTCGGGAAACATTTTTCAGTTTTTACTATGGTGCCATACAGCCCATCTTTGCCCTCACGGTCTCAACCCTCGTTGGCCCTCACCCCCCCCCCCGAATATTCCAACACCCCCCCCCCCCATTTCAATTCCTGGGGAAAACACCGACTGACAAAACAGCTTAATAAAGTGGCCAGCAACCTGACCGACATAGACCAGAAGGTTTCCCAGGGAACGATGAAGACCAGGAAACTTTGGCCAACTTGGAACATACTAACAGAGAGGGGCAGCAGCAAGGAGCTAACGGGGCTAAAATATCAGCTCCAGAAAGAAATCGAAGGGTCACAGAGCACAGGGACCGGCAGCCACCTGGATGGGGAATTGAGCCACTCAGCAAAAGGAAACTCAGACTCAGACTTTAAGGTCAGAAGGGACCATTATAATTATCTAGTCTGACCTCCTGCACAAGGCAGGCCACAGAATCTCACCCACCCACCCCTGGAATAATCCTCTCACCTATGTCTCAGCTATTGAAGTCCTCAAATCATGGTTTAAAGACTGTTTGGTTAAATCATAGAATATCAGGGTTGGAAGGGACCTTAGTAGGTCATCTAGTCCAACCCGCTGCTCAAAGCAGGACCAATCCCCAATTTTTGCCCCACATCCCCAAATGGCCCCCTCAAGGATTGAACTCACAACCCTGGGTTTAGCAGGCCAATGCTCAAACCACTGAGCTATCCCTCCCCCCAATGCTGGTACTGTGTCAGGAAAATCCGTCTTTTTGTGTGGCCACAAAAAGACGGATTGTCATCAAATGAAGGTGGACCAGGCCTGAGTGTCACAAAGGCCCAGAGAAAACCCCTCTCCCAGTTTGGGAAATGGGGGAACACCTTGCTGAAGAGGCCACGCTCAGACATGTAGGGATCAACCCCACCATTTTTGATTGGATCCAGGCAGTTAAAACCACAGTCACGGGAGTTTGGCTGTTGAGTATGGGAAAGGATCTGCAATGTGCGCAGAAATCCTTGGCACAGGCTCAGACGTAACAGTTATTAGGCCAGACTGGCTAAGGATGCTTGGAGATCTCAAACCAAACCACCTAATTGGCTTCAAATGGGGACAGTGACTGGGGCAAGGACACCCAACCAAAAACTGGGGAAACTGGCTTTGAGAACTGTTCTTCGGGAGTTTGAGCAAGGACTCTGGATCACTTGATGATCACCTGTTATGTTCATTCCCTCTGAAGTACCTGGCACTGGCTGCTGTCGGAAGACAGGATGCTGGGCGAGATTGACCTTGGGTCTGACCCAGTGTGGCCATTCTTATGTTTCTCAATACAGTGGCTGAGCTGAGCTAATTGGATTTCATGACTAAAAACTGTGTAGTCGATGCCAGGAAAGGTGTTTTACAAGTTCAGTCTGAAAATTCCTTTTAAAGAAGTGGCCTAGTCAGACAAAGGGCTGGTAGGCGATTGGTTTGCGGAGAACAAGTTGTCCTGCCCCCGGAGACAAAAACCATTATAATCAGGGTGACCATATTTCCCAAAGGGAAAACAGGGGCTAGCCCAAGCCGTCCCCGCTCCCCACCTCACGTGGGGCTGGCCCGAGCCACTAGTCCCCCCTCTCCCCTCGCATGTTCCTCCACTTTTTGCCAAAAAACTCAGGATGGCTGGGACGGGGCTTAAAAAAGGGACGGTCCCGGCCAAAATAGACATATAGTCACCCTAATTATAACAGCCAGATGGTATGGTAGCTGTGCAGCAAGGGAAAATCGGGAGTGGTTTTGACCTACTTTGAGATCTGGGGGCTCGAGGGGATCTTGGCTGCTCAAGCTCTTGTAGATCCGAAGACAGAACTCATCCCTGTTCATTTGCTGAATCTTTCCGACGAGCAGCAAAGAGTCAGAACAGGAGCCAGGGTTCCAAATGGACACCAGTGGAAATGCTGACTCAGAGGAAGCTTACAAAGGGGACGGGGAGGAAACTGAGTTCACAGAACTTCTCTTGGACCTAGTCCAGCACGGTGGAAACACTTGAATGAGAAATAGCAGGATGGACTCAAAGGCTTCCTGGTTAGGCATCAGGAGCTGGGCTCTCCGTTCAACAAAGATATGGGCCGTATCGCCCGGGTCCAGCACAAACTGATACTGGGCGGGAACCAGCCCATTAACCCGCCACCAGTAGCGAAGAGGGATTACAAGCAATTGAGGAAACGGATCAGGAAGGCCTATGTGAGCCTTCAAACCGCCCTTGGGATTCCCCCGTAGTGCTGGTCAAGAAAAGGACGGCAGCACCCGATTCTGTATGCACTATATAGGAAATTAAAAGTCGTCCCTGTAAAGGGCTCTTCTCCATGATCACAACCAGACGACACCCTGGATGCTGTAGCCGGTTGCCTTTGGTTTCCCACACTGGATCTTCAAAGTGGGAGGGAATCCAAAAGAAACGAGAAATTGTCCATGGCAGTTTGAAGTGATGCCGTTCGGCTTGTGCAATGTGCCGGCCACATTTGAGAGGCTAATTAGGGTGACTACATCCTGTTTTTGCCGGCACAGTCCCATTTCTAGGCTCTGTCCCAGCCATCCCGACTTTTTTTTTTTTGACAAAAATGGGCAAAAGCAAGCAAACAAATGCCCAGTTTACCAAAAAAAAAAAGAGTCGGGTGCACCCCCCAGGAGGGTGCGAAGCAATGTTGTGGGGGGCGGCGACGCGAGGTGCCGGGCAGTGGGGTTCAGCCCCAGCTCCAGGCAACATGGAGCTCAGGGGTCAGCCTGAAGCCCAGCCAAAGGAGGCACGGAGCTTGGGCACTGAACCCCAGTCCCAGCTCTGGGTGACGTGGAGCTCGGGTGGGGGGGTCAGCCCCAGCGGCGGGTGGCACAGGGCTCGGGCCCTCAGCTGTGGGCAGCATGGGGCACAGAGCTCGGGTGGGCGGCAGGGATCAGCCCCAGGTGGTGCGAAGCTCAGTGGCATCATCCCCAGCCATGGGCAGCATGGAGCTCGGGGGTGGGGGGTCAGCCCCAGCCCTTGGCGGTGGTGGGAGGGCAGCTCTGTTGAGCCCTGCAGGCAAGCCCCAGGCTGTCCCATTTTTACTTTAGGAAATATGGTCACCGTAAAGCGAATGGCAGAAGGTACGACGTGGCCTTCCCCCCTCAGCCTGTCGGTTATGCCT
Organism: Chelydra serpentina; assembly: GCA_037349315.1. Taxonomy (NCBI): domain Eukaryota; kingdom Metazoa; phylum Chordata; order Testudines; family Chelydridae; genus Chelydra; species Chelydra serpentina. Next base: position 148,975 of record JBAIAC010000172.1, read on the forward strand.
AGATAATATCCTGGTGCACGCTAAAACCTCGGCCTGAGAGCTTTGCTGGTGCTTAGACTGTGTGTCACCATCCTGCCCTGCTCGTCTGGCTGCCTCACCAGCAAACTTCTCGAGACTCTGCCGGTCTAACCCTGGTCTGGCAACATTCAATGAACCCCAAGTTCCCCCAGGAGACCACTCTCTGCAGCGTCCACGCCCTCGCTCTGTGACGCTCGCAGAAATTGTTACGTGCGTTGCCTCCGAAGAGACAATGCACACGCCAGCCTGCCGGGTTAGCTGGGGACCCCCACTTGAATATAACAGCCCAGAGATGGTTTAGTATTAGGACAAGAATTAGTTTTGTGACAGAAAACAGAGATGTTGGTGATATTGAGCAAGAGAAAAGAGACAGGTCTCGTTACAATGGCTTTGTTCACCTGACCCATCAATATCCAGTCATTGCCCCTTGCCTGTGAGCTGGGCAGATGGGGAATCTTCTTTCGTATGTCTAGGGCAGGCTAGGTTCACACCCGGCCTCCCAAACACATTTTAAGAACATATTTCCAGCACACATACAGAACTCTTTGTACACAACCCGCACATACATTCTGCAATGACATGTACAGCCAGTGTGTCTCCAGTTTCCATATGGTACTGTGACGGTGTGGGACTCACCCCATGCAGCGCCTCCTGCTGGTTTCTCTGGGAATTAGCAATTCTACCAGCCCGGAGCGCCCTCTTCAGGCTGATGTCCTGCTTGCCGCTGGCCCCCCCTCCCCCCATGTCCCTCCCGGACCCCGGTACCCTTTCCTACTGGGTGCTGCCCCCTGGCAGTACCCCCAACAGTCTCTCTGGGTCTCCCCTCTCTGGGAAACCACCAACCCTCTTATCCCCACCTTGCCTCAGTCTGGGCTACTGCCAGTCCTCACCAAGCCCCCGTTCACTGAGGCAGACTGCAGTGTAAAAGCCACTCATCATGGGCAAGGGGGTTCGGACCTGCTGCCTTCCTCTGCCTCCCAGTACCGTTATGGGCCTTAGACCAGGCCCTGAAGCCTGGGGAATTGCCAGCATGGAGCTCCCCTGGCTTTCTCCAGCCCTGCTTCACTCCCACTACCCTTTCTGCAGGCAGCCAGGCCCTGCTCTCTCCTAGCCTGGAGAGAGACTCTTGTTGGGCCTCTGGGTCCCACCAGTGCCGAATAGAGGGGAATAATCACGTCCCTCGATCTGCTGGCAATGCTCCTACTAATACAGCCCAATGTGGCGGTGGCCTTCTTGGCAACAAGGGCACACTGCTGACTCATATCCAGCTTCTCGTCCACTGTAAAGGAAACTGAGGTTGGACAGAGCTGCCCAGTTCCAACAGACGCTCGCAGAGGTGCCGGGTTTTGTAGGACTCTGCTCCCATAATAGAAGGTTTATTTGTGGATTTGCCAGTAATGCAAAACCGGTGCATAGGTCGGGTGAGCCGGGATCACCATTTCAGTGGTCAGCAGAGTGGTGTAGCATTTTCAGAGTTAAAAATGGCTCTGGTGACTACTTCGGTCATGCCCTGTCCGCGTGTCAAGCCCCTTCCATATTGGGAACAGATACTAGTGTTTATGATTTGGAGCTGGCACTGGCCCAAGGACATGGACTGGAAAAGAAAATGGTTCATTATAGAAAAAAATCTGAGTTCTCAGGAGACAATTTATTCATCATCAGATCTGGCAGGGGCAGACAGGAAATCATAGAATCTCAGGATTGGAAGGGACCTTAGGAGGTCATCTAGTCCAACCCCCTGCTCAAAGCAGGACCAATCCCCAATTTTTGCCCCAGATCCCCAAATGGTCCCCTCAAGGATTGAACTCACAACCCTGGGTTTAGCAGGCTAATGCTCAAACCACTGAGCTATCCCCCCCGCATCAGGCAGGGAGCATTTTTGTTGTGTGATGTGAAAAACCTTGTGAGAGACATTATGTAGGTAGCCGACTGTATCATCTGCAACCAGTTAAACTATTTGTTTCTTTCTGTCTCTGTTCTTCAGACAACTACCACTGTAGGCGGTATGGGGATGATGGACTAAGCTCAGATGGGGGTTTTACGAGTTGGTGCGAATCCCTTTGAAACTGGAGATGTCACCCCACTGCCCTACAGTTAAGATAGTTGCATGAAGCCATTAAAGCTCCTTTCTGAAGCCAGGTGGCTGAAATAAAAGCAACCTCCACCCAAAACCCAGGCACATGTCCTGACCCAAAACAAAGGCTCATATGAAGCTGCACAGGAACTTTTTTCAGAGAGGTAGTCGTGTTAGTCTGTATCAGCAAAAACAACGAGGAGTCCTTGTGGCACCTTAGAGACTAACACATGTATTTGGGCAGAAGCTTTCGTGGGCCAGAACCCACTTCATCAGATGCATGGAATGGAAAATACAGAAGAGCAGTATAAATACACAGCGCATGAAAAGATGGGAGTTGCCTTACCAAGGGGAGGGTCAGCGCTAACGAGACAATTCAATTAAGGTGGAAGTGGCCCATTCCCAACAGTTGACAAGGGAGGAAAACTCACTTTTGTAATGCTAATGAGTTCAATGTAACCAAGGTGGCCCATTTCAAACAGTTGACAAGAAGGTGTGAGTATCAACAGGGGGGAAATTAGTTTTTTTAGTGACCCATCCACTCCCAGTCTTTATTCAGGCCTAATTTGATGGTGTCTGGTTTGCAAATTAATTCCAGTTCTGCAGTTTCTCGTTGCAGACTGTTTTTGAAGTTTTTTTGTTGAAGAATTGCCACTTTTAAGTCTGTTATTGAGTGTCCAGGGAGACTGAAGTGTTCTCCTACTGGTTTTTGAATGTTATAATTCTTGATGTCAGATTTGTGTCCATTTATTCTTTTGCGTAGAGACTGTCCGGATTGGCCAATGTACATGGCGGAGGGGCATTGCTGGCACATGATGGCATATATCACATTGGTAGATGTGCAGGTGAACGAGCCCCTGATGGCGTGGCTGATGTGATTAAGTCCTATGATGGTGTCACTTGAATAGATATGTGGACAGAGTTCGCAACGGGCTTTGTTGCAAGAATAGGTTCCTGGGTTAGTGTTTTTGTTGTGTGGTGTGTGGTTGCTGGTGAGTATTTGCTTCAGGTTGGGGGGCTGTCTGTAAGTGAGGACTGGCCTGTCTCCCAAGGTCTGTGAGAGTGAGGGACCGTCCTTCAGGATAGGTTGTAGATCCTTGATGATGCACTGGAGAGGTTTTAGTTGGGGGCTGTAGGTGATGGCTAGTGGCGTTCTGTTACTTTCTTTGTTGGCCCTGTCCTGTAGTAGGTGACTTCTGGGTACCCTTCTGGCTCTGTCAATCTGTTTCTTCACTTCACTAGGTGGGTATTGTAGTTTTAAGAACGCTTGATAGAGATCCTGTAGGTGTTTCTCTCTGTCTGAGGGATTGGAGCAAATACGATTGTATCTTAGAGTTTGGCAATAGACAATGGATCGTGTGATGTGGTCTGGATGAAATCTGGAGGCATGTAGGTAAGTATAGCGGTCAGTGGGTTTCCAGTATAGAATGGTGTTTATGTGACCACCACTTATTTGCACTGTAGTGTCTAGGAAGTGGATCTCTTGTGTGGACTGGTCCTGGCTGAGGTTGATGGTGCAGGGAGTGGGGGGGGGGGGGGAGAGGGGGGAAGTTGTTGAAATCCTGGTGGAATTCCTCAAGGGCTTCTTTTCCATGGGTCCAGATGATGAAGATGTCATCAGTGTAGCACAAGTAGACTAGGGGCATTAGGGGACGAGAGCTGAGGAAGCGTTGTTCTAGGTCAGCCATAAAATGGAGAAATACCACAGAAAGAGACAAAGAAGGAAGCACCAGCCACAGAGGCACTGGTAGTTTGACCCTGAGAAAAAGCTGAATGAAAGATCTTGCTGGGCAGAGGGCTGGCCAAAAAGAGGCTAGGAATTGCAAGCAAAAAAACTCTCCCCTGCTGTTTGATTCCTCCTGGATTCAGGGGAACCAGACTTTGTACATTCTTTGCAATCCTGTTTATTTACAGAGAAATGCCTGACTCCATTATCACTTTCTCCTCCTCATGGTGACAACCCGCAGGGCTCCGAATCTTGGCCAACTGTTTGGGTCAAAAAGGGGTAACAGCTGCTAATCCAGAGACCTGTCGGCCTTGCCGGAGCACTAGGCATAGCTAACAGCGTGAACCGAAGTAAGGTGAGAATAGTAACACTAACCAAGTAAGCACATTCCTGGCCCGAAGGGATGGTACAGGAACACCCAGAGTTCTCCAGTAACTAGGTAAACAAGAGAGTGGTACAGGAACATCCAAACTGTGTAAACATAAGGAAGGGATGACAGTATAATGGATGAGGATGTTTTGTTCAAGGTACAAGGCTGGTGTAGCAAGGGGGCGTGGTCTCCCTCTCAGACAGATGGGGAGGAGCCCCTCTTCATCCCCTGGTGGGCGGAGTCAGGCAATGCATGCTCACCCCATTGGAAGCGGAGGGGCGGGACAGGACGTTTAAAAGGCAGACCCTGCAGGTCAGGTGTGCAAGGGTCAGAGAAGGAGACAGATGCCACTTGCCCGCTGCTAAGCCCTACGCTGACGTCTGAGCTCTGCAGTGCCAAGGACTCAGAGGAGATGTCGAGTCTGCCGACCAGCAAGGACACGGGGGGGAAGGCTGTTCTCAGGCTCCTGGCCCCCCACCCAGGAAATTGGCTGCTGGGGAAGGCTGCGGACGCTCCCTGGCAGAAGGGAATCGGGTTCGGAGGCTGCAGAGAGAGGTGGCCCACAGTTATGCCCTTAGGAGGCTGGCGAACCCCAGAGAAGGGAGATGCTGGGTGGCAAGGAAAGGGCTCAGGGGAAGGCAGAACATTCTTGAAGGGACCAGACCTTGACTGCGAGCTAGGGGGTGCCTGAGCTGGGACCCGGAATCGAGGGCGCGCCCAGGTTCCCCTGCCTGCCGCTGAGGGGGTGGAGGGGACGGCTGGCGGGCACTGCTGAAGGAAGACGTTGGCCCCCCGGCAGGGGACGATGTATGCAGGGACTGGCCGGGGGGGCTGAGTCACGAAGAGGCAGCAGCAGCGTGTGGCACGAGAAAGGGGGCTGCAGACCCAGAGAGAGGGGCGGAGAGACGGTGTGTGCAGCCGTGGGATGCGGTGTCGACCTGGTGACTGTTCCCCCCTGAGCGGCCAGGAGGGGGCGCCAGCCTGGTGGTGAGTGGAGCACCCCGTCACTCTGGGGAACGAATATTGAATAATGGGCTCTTCAATCTTGCAGAGGCAGATCTAACACAGTGGTTCTCTACGCAGCTCCCTATGTGTTACCCGGGCCGCAGCCACATGATACGCAACCTGTATGGCCCTGAGGATGTCACGTGGGCCGCAGCTGTGTGCTGATTGGGCCGCAGGTTGAGAACCACCGGTCTAACACGATCCAATGGCTGGGAGTTGAAGCTGGAAAAATTCACACTAGAAACAAGGTGTAAATTAACATGGGAACAATGTACCGAGGGTCGTGGCGGAGGCTCCATCAGTGACGTTTAAATCGAGGTGGGCTGGGTTTCTAAAGGCTCTGCTCTGGGAATTATTGTGGGGCAGGTCTCTGGCCAGGGTTATCCGGGTGGGGGGTGGGGGGTCACGCAATCACAAGGGTCCCTCCTGGCCTTAGAATTTACAAATCTTTTTTCGATCCTGGTCTTGGAGGCGCTGATTCTTATTGAAGTATACAAAGAACTGCAGTTGTCTGAATGCCTTTGGCTTTTTCGGGATGCCGTAATTGGAGCAAGGATGATTTAGCCCTAGGTTGAAGGAAAGTTTTCAAACTTACAACTCTTGAGTTAGCATCACATTCATTTCCTGGAGCACGGGAGACGCAAATACCTCTGTTGGGTCCGTTACATTGTGAGGGAGGAGAGGTGGAAGTACAGCTATTGGGAAGGGAAGTCTGACATCCCAGAGGGGCATTCCCAGTAAACTGCCTAGCTGAGGTCTTTCCAACAGATGATGGGAATGAAAGCCCGAATAACGGTAACAGGAGAAGACATCGAAGAAGTGGAACAGTACATATATTTGGGCCAAGAAGTTAATATGCGCCAAGACCTGAACGGAGAACTCTCGCGAAGGATTCGGGCAGGATGGTGTGCGTTTAATTCCATCAAGGACGTCCTCAAAGGAAAAATTGACAAGACCACACGTAAAAATATTTTCAATTCAGCAGTGCTGCCAGCCATGCTGTATGGCAGTGAAACGTGGGCACTGACGAAGAGAGAAGAGCAACGGCTGTTGGTAGCTGAAAGGGCAATGGAACTAGCTATGTTGGGAATCTCCCTTCTGGATCGTAGACCAAATGAAATCATCAGAGAACGCAGCGGTGTGAAAGATATTGTCGTGGAAAGCAGACATAACAAGATGCGATGGGCGGGCCACACAGCACGGCTCACGGATAACAGGTGGACTGCAATCATTGCTGAGTGGTACCCGCGAGAACAGAAAAGACCCCCCCGGTCGGCCTCCAAGAAGATGGGAAGATGACATCGTTAAACGTTTCGGACGAACGTGGAGAAGAAAGGCAAGAGTGCGAGAAGAATGGCAGACGTGTTGTGATCGGCGCAGTCTTAACGACAGCTGAAGTCCGATCGATCCAGGTGATCCAGGTGATGGGAATGAAATCAGCTCCCAGGTAACTTGGCCTGGGCTTTTCCCATCTGGCTCTGCCCACTCGTGAACAGCATTAGATGAATTCAGACTCCTCTGCGGCATTGCGGGTCAATTCATGCCACTCTTCCCCTACCCCCGGGAGTCCAGACTGGTTAGGGAGGCCGGTTGTGGCGGACCGCTGAGGTTGGAGTCAGCCCATCGTGTTTTGGAAAAATGTCAGTGATGCAGAAAACACATTTGGACACTCACATTCGTGTGTGTAACTTGGTTTATTGCGCTTACCAAAACACATGGAAAAGCTGACGGGAGTGTCCACATGCCGATGTGCACCGGCCGATGCTGTATTTTGCAAACATGTGAATACATTTTCTTTAATTAGCCGTAGCAGATTTTATGCACTGAAAAGAAAAACACCAGACAGCCCAAGCAAAAGAAACAGGTGCAAGATCCAAACAGAACCAGCTGCGATAAAGCCGTATTTTAGGGCCATTTCTAAAATCCAGCCCGGAACCCTTGAAATAGCGCAATGGTGCGATGTCGGGTCAGCGTGTCTGCTTGGCAGATCTGCTGCATATATAATGAATTTCAGCTGCTGGGCCGGTGACTTTTAGCAAGCAAGAGAAGCAGTTTTCTGTTCAAACCAGGGCTCAGGAAGAGGAAACGGCGCTATGCAGTGCACATTTGGACGGAGATGAGAGAAGTCAAATGGGCACCGCATGAGGGGGGTCCGGTTCTGATTTGTCTGTACCGCTAGTTAAATAAAATACTTTGTTCGTTTTCAATAACAATGTGTCCCTTAAGTCTCAATTAAACCCCTCCCACCATTCAGCTAAGATCACAGAAAATAGTTCCATCACACGTCCAGCAGCTCGCTTGGCTTTGTTGGGTATTCCAGGCTTTTTTAATGGTCTGAGAAAATCACTTTAATATTTCTTAACAAGCCAAAGCTTTTGAGAATCATACAAGCCTTTTCTGGAACTTTCCGTTTGATCTAAATGAAACCTCCTTGTGACACTTTGTCCCTCAGAGTAGCATCCTGGTTCCCTCATATTCATAGAATTATGCTATGCTTTGTACAATGCATGCCTTGTGGGGGAGCATTCTCCAAATCTTGATCTGTTGAGCATTAATATCCCGTTGGATTGTGTGCAGGGCCAGATTAACTCTCCTGTGGGCCCAGGGCTATTAATAAAATAAAAATATATGGAGATATGCCTATCTCATGGAACTGGAAGGACTTTGAAAGGTCCAGTCCCCTGCCTTCACTAGCAGGACCAAGTACTATCCCCTGACAGATTTTTGCCCCAGATCCCTAAATGGCCCCTTCAAGGATTGAACTCACAACCCTGGATTTAGCAGGCCAATGCTCAAACCACTGAGCTATCCCTCCCCCACACATTAGATTTTGTGGGGCCCTCCAGTATACAACTCTTTTTCCTAATTTAAAAGCAAATGATCACAATTTTGGCATCGAGGCGATTAATGCTATCCTAAACTTGCCTTTTAATTACCATAAAGCGGTTCTGTGGTTATATGTCAGTCTTAAAATGTGGAATATTAGTTAAGTTAATTCAAAATAGCCTACTTCTTGCCTAAAACAGCCGTTATATTAGTTTCTTTCTGGTCTTCAGGGCTGAGAAATCCTCGATGATGTCACTGAAATCCAGTTGAGGAAGCAAGTCATACTCTCTTGACATTAGAGCCAAATTATTCAGTCTCGTCTGATCCATGCTTGACCTCAGCTTGTTTTTTATTAGCGCCAATTTTGAAAACGATCATTCCCTTCCAGCGTCAGTTACTGGCAGTGTCAAAAAAATCCGTAAGGCAATGTCAACATTGAGAAACACAGACTGCAGACTCCATTATCCTAAAACCTGAAGTAGTGTCTTTGTCATTTTGTTTTCCTCGCTTTTTTTTGTGAACTCCCTAAATGGAACCAATTCATCTGCAAAATCCTCTTGTAAGTCGGTACTATATTGGTTTTGTGGTTTAACAGCTGACTTATGAGGAGAGGCTGAGGGAACTGAGATTGTTTAGCCTGCAGAAGAGAAGAGTGAGGGGGGATTTGATAGCTGCTTTCAACTACCTAAAAGGGGGTTCCAAAGAGGATGGATCTAGACTGTTCTCAGTGGTAGAAGATGACAGAACAAGGAGTAATGGTCTCAAGTTGCAGAGGGGGAGGTTTAGGTTGGATATTAGGAAAAACTTTTTCACTAGTAGGGTGGTGAAGCACTGGAATGGGTTACCTAGGGAGGTGGTGGAATCTCCTTCCTTAGAGGTTTTTAAGGTCAGGCTTGACAAAGCCCTGGCTGGGATGATCTAGTTGGGGTTGGTCCTGCTTTGAGCAGGGGGTTGGACTAGATGACCTCCTGAGGTCCCTTCCAACCCTGAGATTCTATGATTCTATGATTCTATGAATCATGTGGTTCTGATGCAGAAAGTAGATGAAGATGGTTCATAAATCCAAAGTAGCCGCATACCTCTTTGTATACTTCAGACCTGCGATGCAATTCTGCAACAAGGGTTAAACGTCCTGCAAAATAAATAACCCTCAAAAGACATTTGGGGAGATAATATTTGTGTTTTTGTGTAGTTACATATGTATGAGTAGGGTCAGCAATGTAATCAACAGTCCCTGTCTATGCTGTATTCTGATCATTCAGAGGTCAAAAGAACAGCCTAGCATTTAAATTAATTGTAAACACGGGATATCTCGGTATTTATCTCTCTTTGAAATGTACTGTGAATGATGGAGGAACAAGCAAATGGCCTTATGTTAATGTGTATAGTTCAAGTACTGGTGAAGGACCTCCTTCAAAGTTATCCTAATTACCTTTTGTTCCCCGAGGAAATCCCAACTTGTCAAAAGACATGAAATTGTATAAAAGATCCTTGGGTCCTGATTCTGTCATCTCAGATCTGCTTAGGCGTCATCAGGGGACGTTTGAGTTGCAAGACTGAGGTCCCAGTTTTGCTGACTGTGAGATTTGGACATTGGCCTATGACCCATGAACTGAATTCTAAATGAACTCTTTGCAACTACAAAGCTCACCATCGCTGCTGTTTCAGTGTGGTAGCCGTGTTAGTCTGTGTCAGCAAAACGAAAATAAGAAAGAAGAACTTGTAGCACCTTAGAGACTAACAAATTTATTTCAGCATAAGCTTTCGTGGGTTAGTATCCGATGAAGTGGGTACTAACCCACGAAAGCTTATGCTGAAATAAATTTGTTAGTCTCTAAGGTGCTACAAGTTTTTCTTTCTTATTTTCATCTCTGCTGTGATTCTGTACCTGAATGAACTGAACTCATGTCTGTCTGTATATTGATCTTTTAACCATACCGTCTCTCTCTTTTGTTTTTTAATAAATGTTAGTTAATAAGAATCAGCTGTAGCGTGTATTTGGGTAAGATCTGAAACATTCATTAACCTGGGAGGTAATGTGTCCGATCCTTTGGGATTGGTAGAACCTTTTCTTTTATATGATGAAATAAGGTTTTCAGAAATCATCATATTTGACGTGGGTATCTGGATGGAGGCCTGAGGCTGGATCACTTCAAGGGAACTGTGTTGTTTGGACTTATGAGTAACCAGTAAGATAATAAAGAAGCTGTTTTATGCTGGCTTGGTAAATCTAAGGGCAGGTGTACACTACGGGGGGGTGGGGTCGATGTAAGGTACACAACTTCAGCTACGTGAATAACGTAGCTGACGTCGACGTACCTCGCTCGACTTACCTCGCTGTGAGGACGCTGCAATGTCGAAGGCTGCCGCTCCCCCGTCGATTCCGCTTCCGCCTCGCGTCGGGGTGGATCACCGGCGTCGACGGGGAGCGCGTTCTGGGATTGATTTATCGCGTCTACATTAGACACGAAAAATCGATCCCCAAAAGATCGATTGCGACCCGCTGAATCGGCGGGTGGTGTAGACTAGCCCTAAGTATTGGAATATCCACCAGCTTTTTGGGGTTTGGCTGCCCCATTCTTTGCAGTTCATCCTAACTGAGTGACCACAGCTGGCCTCCACTGGGATCTCAGTCACAAAGTCAAGATCAACAACCTGAAGTGCTTGTTGTTTGAAATCTCTGAAGAACTATGTGCCAAGGAAAGCCATTTCCAGCTTGTCCATTTTCACGGCCAGTGATCGAGCATCGTTGCGCATATTCGGGTTCTGATTTGGCTCGTCGGCTAGTTTTCAGAGAGATTCCTGAATATTTTCATAATTCAGCCATAGTGCTTTTATAGCCCGGGCATGTGCAGACCACCTTGTGTCTGAAAGACCTTTCAGTGTCTCAATTCGCGTATTGCCAACTGGCTCTAATCCTGCAGTAACAATTTGCCAGCGAGGGTTGATTTTGAGCCGAAATTAAAAAGGGACTGAACAAAAAAACCATGTTTGGATCCAAGCAGCCGTTTACGCTCGTAACCCCAACTAAATTGGGAGTGTGAGCTGCACAAGATAAACTCTACTAAAGGGTTTATCTCCTGAATTCGTGATTGCAGACCTTTGTATGCCCCTGACATGTTACTAGCATTGTCATAACACTGACCTCTGCAATTTGCTATGTCAATGTCCATCTTCTGCAAAACTGTCAAAACTGAACTACAAAGCGATTCTCTGGTCTGACTTGTTATTGCGAGACATTTAAGAAAACGGTGGTGGTGGTCCTGCTTGGAGCAGGGGGTTGGACTAGATCACCTCCTGAGGTCTCTTCCAACCCTAATCTTCTATGAATCTGCCTCTCTTGCTACACAATGAACGTAAGTTGAGCTACATGGGATATGTCAGGAGTGGAATCTACAAATAATTGAAAAGTGCTTTGCAATCTGCAACTGACCGTTTATTTCTGAAAGCACCCTTTGCCCCACTGAAGTTATAAATTCCTCGCAAATCATTGAAGAAAGGTATGAAGGCCTTTCTTTACCAGCGTTCCCGTATTTTTTTATATGTTCATTTAGAAAAGGATCAAAGTGACTCAATAAATCCAAGGTGTCCAAGTAATTCCTGTTATTGGGGGATGCAACAGTTTCATTGTTTCCTCTGAAAGAAAGCCCACACTCCACCACAAACTTAACAACTGCAGCAACCCGTCTGAGGACCTCTTTCCAATGAGCAAGGTCAGTTTCAAACTGTTTTTTCAGTTCCGAGTCAATTTGCCCTTTGGCTCGTGTCTAAGAAAACCAGGTAAGCCTTGCGTTTCTGTGGGTACGTCTACACTACAGAACTAGGTCGAAATTATAGAAGTCGATATATTAAAACCCGAATTAATGGAATCGATTGTGTGTGTCCCCACTAAAGAGCGTTAAGACCATGAGGTCGATTGTCTGTGTCCACAGTTGCGAGATTAGCATCGACCTTCGAAGCATTGCATTGCGGGTAGCTATCCCACAGTTCCCGCAGTCTCCGCCGCCCATTGGAATTCTGGGTTGCGATCCCAAAGCCTGATGGGGCAGAAAAAAATGTCGCTGGTGGTTCTGGGTACATGTCATCAGGCCATCAAACGTCCCTCCCTCCCTCCTTGAAAGCAATCTTTTTCGCGCCTTGTCTGCGTGCTTTCCATGTTTGCTACAGAAGGCTACAGAAGGCTGCTCAGCTCACAATTACCGTACATCTCCAGCGTACGCCTTCACATTAGGTCTAGTGGAGATTCAGTCACAGTATAATACGGGCAGAGGGATAGCTCAGCGTTCTGAGCGTTGGCCCGCTAAACCCGGGGTTGCGAGTTCAATCCTTGAGGGGGCCATTCCGCCTGAGGCTGGTAGTCGTGGGACTGCACAGCATAAGCTCCTTGCCTTCTAGCTGCAGATCGTGCACTATGCCATAAATGGTTGTGGTCGCGGGACCATACAGGAGAAGCTCCTTGCCTTCTAGCTGCAGATCGTACAATATGCTTGACATTACAGTGCTCCTGGCCGGCGGCCTTTGGTGTGGCTGGCCGGGGGCGCTTTTTTACGTTTTCTTTAAGGGAGATTCAGCACTGCCTGGAACACGGGCAGAGGGATAGCTCAGCGGTATGAGCGTTGACCCGCTAAACCCGGGGTTGCGAGTTCAATCCTTGAGGGGGTCAGTAGAGCTTATTGTACCATCTGCAGCTGGAAGGAAAGGCGCCTAACCTCTGCTCATGGCATATTGTACTATCTGCAGCTAGAAGGAAATGAGCCTAACCCTTGCTCCCCCCTCCCTCCGTGAAAGCACCTGAGGGGGGAGCGAAATATCTTTTCGCGCCTTTTTTCGTGCGGGCGCCATATTGCTGCCACCATTGTTATCCACCAGCCGCTTCTGCTCCCACTCTGCTGTCCTGCAAACAGCGTACCGGGGGAAGCATGGAGCACGATCAGATCACCGCAACTGTTATGGCCGTTATGAACACCACGCGCATTGTCCAGGAGTATATGGAGACCGAGAACCGGGAGCTGCTAGAGCAACAGGAGGCGAGGACGAGACAGTATCAGCCTGAGGAGAGTGATGAGGACATGGAGACAGACCTCTCTCAGAAAAGGCCCCCCCGCAAGGTGGACATCATGGTGGTAATGGGGCTCGTTGATACAGTGGAACGCCGATTCTGGGCCCGGGAAACAAGCACAGAGTTGTGGGACCACATAGTGCTGCAGGTCTGGGATGAATCCCAGTGGCTGCGAAACTTTCGCATGCGTAAGGGCACTTTCATGGAACTTTGTGAGTTGCTTTCCCCTGCCCTGAAGCGCCAGAACACCAAGATGAGAGCAGCCCTCACAGTAGAGAAGCGACTGGCGATAGCCCTGTGGAAGCTTGCAACGCCAGACAGCTACCGGTCAGTCGCGAATCAATTCGGAGTGGGAAAATCTACAGTGGGGGCTGTTGTCATGCAAGTAGCCAGGGCGATCACCAAGCTGCTTGTACCAAGGGTTGTGAGTCTGGGAAATGTGCAGCTCATACTGGATGGCTTTGCAGCAATGGGCTTCCCGAACTGTGGAGGGGCGATAGACGGAACCCATATCCCTATCTTGGCACCGGACCACCAAGCCAGCGAGTACATAAACCGAAAGGGTTACTTTTCAATAGTGCTGCAAGCACTGGTGGATCACAAGGGGCGTTTCACCAACATCAACGTGGGATGGCCGGGAAAGGTACATGACGCTCGCATCTTCAGGAACTCTGGTCTGTTTCAGCTGCTGCAGCAAGGGACTTTCTTCCCAGACCAGAAAATAACCGTTGGGGATGTTGAGATGCCCATAGTTATCCTTGGGGACCCAGCCTACCCCTTAATGCCATGGCTCATGAAGCCATACACAGGTAGCCTGGACAGTAGTCAGGACCTTTTCAACTATAGGCTGAGCAAGTGCAGAATGGTGGTGGAGTGTGCATTTGGCCGTTTAAAAGCAAGATGGCGAAGTTTATTAACTAGGTTAGATCTCAGCGAAACCAATGTTCCTATTGTTATTACTGCTTGCTGTGCGCTCCACAATATCTGTGAGAGTAAGGGGGAGATGTTTATGGCAGGGTGGGAGGTTGAGGCAAATCGCCTGGCCGCTGGTTATGCGCAGCCAGACACCAGGGCTATTACAAGAGTACAGCAGGGTGCGTTGCGCATCAGGGAAGCTTTGAAAACAAGTTTCATGAATGGCCAGGATGCTGTGTGAAAGTTCTGTTTTTCCCCAGTAATGAAAAGCCCCGCCCCTTCATTCGCTCTACTTCCCTTTACCCAAACCGCCCTGCCCTCCCCCCCTCAATCACCGCTTGCGGAGGAAATAAAGTGATTCTTGTTTAAAAATCATGCATTCTTTATTAATTTGTAAAACACAGAGGGGGGACTATGGTGGTAACTGACACAGTCTCCCGGGATAGGTGGTGGAGGAAGGGAAGCACCAGGATGGGTGGTGGAGGAGGGGATGAGGGAAGGACAAGGACACACAGCACTTTAAAACTTATTGAATGCCAGCCCTTTCTTGCTTGGACTGTTCTCTTGGCTTGAGTGGCTGGGAGCACGGAGGCCACCCAAACGCGTTCTTGGGCGTCTCGGGGATGAGGTTATGGGACTCGGGAAGGAGGGCTGTTGGATACACAGGGGCTGTAGCGGCGGTCTGGGCTCAGGCGGCCTTTCCTGAACCCTACGCCTGTCCTCAGCCATAAGCCGGAGGATTTCCGTTTGATCCTCCAGTAGCCTGAGAATTGCATCCTGCCTTCTCTCTGCACGCTGACGCCACCTACTCTCTTCATCCCGCCGCTGTCTCTCTTCAGCCCGCCAGTCATTGTCCTCAGCACGCCACTTGTCCGCGCGATCAAATTCTGCCTTCCTGGACTCAGACAGTGTCTGCCTCCACGCATTCTGCTGGGCAGCCTCAGAGTGGGAGGATTCCATGAGTTCTGAGAACATATCGTCTCGACTCCTTTTCTTTTTACTTCTTATCTTCGCTAGCCTCTGGGATGGTGATGAAAGGGGTGGCGTTGAAACATTTGTAGCTGTGGGAGGAAGCAAACGGGAGACAAATGTAAAAGACACATTTTGTTTGAACAAAACATTACATATCACATGTGCATTTTGTCCAAGGTTGCACTGGGCCTCTTATATTGAGGGTCTGCCGGTTTGCTGTGAGAGATCACACAAGCAGGTCCGGCGGGCAACAGAATTCGGCTTGCAGACAGCCATGGTAAGACACTCTATAGGCTTCTTTAAGCTTCACAACAGGCGGGAATGTTTTCAAACAGCAACCCCCTCATTTCCCATAACAAACATCCCGAGGGCTGGCAATTTAAAACAAATAGGTTAGCAATTGAAAAGTTAGGTGGGGCGGCGGTTTTCGGGTTAACATGCAGGGAGAACCTAATCGCCCCCCCTCCCCCCCCACACACACACACCCAGGCAAGATGTTCGCTGTGCCCCCTCCCCCCACCGCGTGGGTCCCAGCGGGGAAGATTTCCGTTCAGCCACAGGCAAACAGCCCAGCAGGGACGGAGCCCCTCTGAATGCCCCCGTACTAAAATTCCCCTATTTCAACCAGGTTCCCATGAATGATATCACTCTTCTGAGGATAACACACCAGATAAAGAAAGGATGTTGCTTGAATGCCAGCAAAAACCGGGACCGTACGCCGCCATGCTTTGCAAAGCACTGATTCCAGACTACGTGCTGCTTGCCTGGCGTGGTAGAGTGTGTTACCACGGAGCACAGGATAAGGCTGCCCTCCCCAGAAACCTCATGCACAGGCTTTGGGAGCACATCCAGGAGATCTTTCTGGAGATGTCCCCGGAGGATTTCTGCTCCATCCCCGAACATGTTAACAGACTTTTCGAGTAGCTGTGGCTGTACTGGCCACGAATTAATCATTAAACACGCTTGCTTATAAAACATGTATTAATTAAACAGAGGTACACTCACCAGAGGTCCCTTCTCCTGCATCGAGCACGCCTTGGGAGGGTTCGAACTGTACTTGCTCCAGGGTGAGAAAGAGTTCCTGGCTGTCGGGGAAAAGGGCTTCTCCGCTTCCTTGCTGGGTCTGTGTGCTATTTTCAGCATCATTATCATCATCAGGCTCCTCTGTGGGTTCTGATGATCCACATACGGAGTCAAACCACATGGGAGGGTCTGTGCTGGCTGCACCTCCTAGAATGGCATGCAGCTCATCATAGAAGCGGCATGTCTGGGGCTCTGACCCAGAGCGGTTGTTTGCATCTCTGGTTTTTTGGTAGGCTTGCCTGAGCTCCTTAATTTTCACGCGGCACTGTTGCGCGTCCCTGTTGTAGCCTCTGTCCTGCATGCCCTTGGAGACTTTGGCGTATGTCTTGGCGTTTCTTCTTTTGGACCCTAGCTCTGCTAGCACGGTTTCGTCTCCCCAAACAGCGATCAGATCGAGTACCTCACGCTCGGTCCATGCTGGAGCTCGTCTTCGGTTCTGGGACTCCATCATGGTCACCTCTGCTGATGAGATCTGCACTCACCTGCAGCTCACCACGCTGGCCAAACAGGAAATGAAATTCAAAAGTTCGCGGGGCTTTTCCTGTCTACCTGGGAGGAGCATTCGAGCTCAGACCGCTGTCTAGAGCGGTCAGCTGATGCACCGTGGGATAGATTTAGGAGGCCGATACTGTCGAATTGCGTCCTCACTAGCCTACATCGATTCGGCAATATCGCTTTAACGCTAATTCTCTCGTTGGGGGTGGAGTGGCGAGATCGATTTTAAGAGCCCTAGAAGTCGATGGTAAGGGCTTCGTCGTGAGGACGGGTGCACGGATCAATCGAAATAACGTTAATAAATTCGACCTAAACTCGTAGTGTAGACCAGGGCTGTGACAAATGTTGCTCTTGAGCTCAACAACACAAACTGCAGCATGTTGCCAGTCATTAAAGCCACAACCACTAAATGCTGTTGTATGAGAGAACGAATCTCCAATGAATCGACACACAAAACAAAAAACAGATGGAGAATAAAGAAGCTACTCCCGAGGTACAGATTCCCCATTTTGAAGGGTACGTGTGAAAAGGGTTTTCCGTAAACACCTTTTCTGATGTTTGTATTGTTTTTCAGACGCTGAAAAAAAATCACAATTTTTGTTCTGACATAGTGTTGGCCCTTTTGTGATCCAATAAAATTGCACTGTTTCATTTATTGGGCCCCAGCAGGCTCCATCAGTGCTGTATAGGTCAACATTAGCTGCATTTTTACCTTCATCACATGCAGCTTTTCCACTCTCATCCGAAACTGGCTGACTGACCGTGTCTGGACTGTCTGTTGCGGCAGCTGTCATTCGCTCGCGTGGATTTGTGACACTAGTTGACTTATTTTCCGACTCATTAATATCTGGTGCATTTTTTGGTGGTTTACTGAGGGCTGGTCTACACTACCCGCCCAAGTCGGCGGGTAGCGGTCGATCTTCTGGGGATCGATTTATCGCGTCTCATCTAGACACGATAAATCAATCCCAGAGCGCTCCCCGTCGACTCCGGTAATCCAGCTCGGCGCTAGGCGTAAGCGGAGTCAACGGGGGAGCGATCCTGCACCGTGTGGACCCGAATTAAGTAAAATTAATTCGATCTAAGATACGTCGACTTCAGCTACGCTATTCTCGTAGCTGAAGTTGCGTATCTTAGATCGATCCCCCCCTCCCCCCCTAGTGTAGACCAGGCCTGAGATAGCCTGTCAATTTTGGTATTTTGTTTAACAACTGTTCCTCACGAATCGTTTTTAACTTCTGCACTTTCCTCTTTTGAGCTCCGCTGTCATATTTTCTAGGTGCAGGGGCACCAACACCCAACATTTTTATGAAACCCCAAGCACAGACGCACAGATCCAAGTAATAAAAAATGGCATGTGATTGGATTTTATCACATGATAATTATGATCAGGAAGGAAGTTGTTAAGATATGTTGGTAAAATAGATTTGTTTTATGCTCCTGTTTCTTTGGCTATTTGCACGTCATTGCAATAATTGCCCATGTAAATTGGGTATGCAAGGACACATGCATTTTGCATGCAGAATTGTCCCATCTATGTTTTTAGAAATTCACCCCCTGGCTTCAAGGTTAACATGTCATTTAGATAAATGGGGATGGGATGGGGGGGGGGGAGGGAATTTCACATCTCTCAAAGCTGTTGCTTCACTCTATGACCATGCTACATTGCTTGATGTTTGTTAGGTTTTCTTAGTGACCGTATGAGCCAGAAAGTTTCTTTGTTTTGTTTTTAAATAAAATCTGGAATTTGGCAGAATCTTAGTCTGTTGTGAGGACCTAATAACGTAAACAAGCTGTCTCGAGGCCCGCCAACTGATTACCCTGATGGGCCACATGCCAAAGGTTGTTGCCAATCCCATTTTTTCATCTACATAATTGGATTTATTTTTTGAGGGGCCAGGGCCCCCCTTAGCCCAAAGCCCCTGGGCTGAAGCCCCTAAAGCCCCTGCATTAATCCGGCCCTGGTTGTGTGTGCTCACACTGTATGTGAGGTTGTGAAGTATTACTGTATATGTTACTGAAATACGTTGTGAGGTTGGGAACACCCACAGCCAGCCTTTCAG
Organism: Chelydra serpentina; assembly: GCA_037349315.1. Lineage (NCBI taxonomy): Eukaryota > Metazoa > Chordata > Testudines > Chelydridae > Chelydra > Chelydra serpentina. Next base: position 167,581 of record JBAIAC010000172.1, read on the forward strand.
GTACAACAATGGAGTAGCCAGACAGTGTTAATGGCTCATCTATGCCTGCGGCGCCCCCGGGCAAGCCCCACAGAACACCCGTGGCCAGGGCCAGTGCAAGGAAGTTTCCCGCCCTAGGCGAAACTTCCTTACACCAGCCCTGCGCGCCCCCCTCCCCCCGCGGCAGCCAGCTAACGCCTCCCTCCCCCCGCCCCGCAGCCAGCTCCCCCGCCCACAGCAGGCGGCTCCACCCCCCCGAGGCAGCTCCCCACCTCCCCGCGGGCAGCGGCAACTCAGTCCCCCACCTGCGGCAGCCGGCTCCCCTTCCCCCCTCGGCGGCTAGCCCCCCGGCTGTGGCAATCTCCCCCCCACCTGCGGTGAGCCACCTCCTGCCTCCCGGCTCCACGCTCAGCCGCTGAGCATGGAGCCGGGAGGCAAGAGGCAGCCTCCCGCCACCCCCCAAATCCTGGCGCCCTAGGTGACTGCCTAGGGTCGCCTAGTGCAAGCACCAGCCCTGCCCGTGGCCCCCCAGCCCAAGTCTGAATTAGGGGTATATAGTACAAGTCATGGACAGGTTACAGGCTGTGAATTTTTGCTCACTGCCCGTGACCTCTCCATGACTTTTACTAAAAGTACCCGTGACTAAAACATAGCCTTAGTCATGAGTGGCTGGGAGGTCATTAATGGATCTCTGTAATTACAGTGCCTATCAGAGGTTTGTAACTTGACAGCAGCATCAATGTGAGGGTCAGCCCAGGGTGATGGGATAGAAGGCTCAGCGGTCTCACGGTCCAGTTTGCACCTCAGGGACCCTGTCACACTCACTCTCTGGCCTATTAAACTAATTCCCAGCAATAAATCACTTTAGAAAGCCATGTTCCGAAAGTCATGTTTTCTGCAGCTCAACTGCGTCTGCCGTAACTCACAGTGCCTGTCTCATAATCAGGGGGGTCGCCATGTTAGTCTGGATCTGTAGAAGCGACAAAGGGTCCTGTGGCACTTATAAACTAACAGAGGTATTGGAGCACAAGCTTTCGTGGGTGAATCCCCACTTCATCGGATGCAAGCAGTGGAAATGTCCAGGGGCAGATATAAATGTGCAGGGAAGAGTTAGGCTAGAGATAACGAGGTTAGCTCAATCAGGGAGGGTGAGGCCCTCTTCTAGCAGCTGAGGTGTGAACACCAAGGGAGGAGAAACTGCTTTTGTAGTTGGCTAGCCATTCACGATCTTTGTTTAATCCTGAGCTGATGGTGTCAAATTTGCAAATGAACTGAAGCTCTATTGTTTCTCTTTGGAGTCTGGTCCTGAAGTTTTTTTGCTGCAGGATGGCTACATGTAAATCTGCTATTGTGTGGCCAGGAAGATTGAAGTGTTCTCCTACAGGCTTTTGTATATTGCCATTCCTTATATCTGATTTGTGTCCATTTATCCTTTTGCATAAGGACTGTCCAGTTTGGCCGATGTACATAGCAGAGGGGCATTGCTGGCACATGATGGCGTATATTACATTGGTGGATGTGCAGGTGAATGAACCGGTGATGGTGTGGCTGATCTGGTTAGGTCCTGTGATGGTGTCCCTGGTGTAGATATTGTGACAAAGTTCCTCCTCTACCTTGGTGAGTCCTGCGCTTATTGACGGATTTTGATCGCCTCAGAGATCTTCCCCTCTGGTAGAACCCACAGTCAAATTCCTCCTGTGTCTGATCAGGAGTTGGGAGGTTTGGGGGGAACCCGGGCCCGCCCTCTACTCCGGGTTCCAGCCCAGGGCCCTGTGGATTGCAGTTGTCTATAGGGTTTCCTGTAACAGCTGCGTGACAGCTACAACTCCCTGGGCTACTTCCTCACAGCCTCCACCCAACACCTTCTTTAGGCTTACTGCAGGACCTTCCTCCTGATGGTCTGCTGATGCTTGTACTCCTCAGTCCTTCAACTCTTCTCACTCTCAACTCCTTGTGTGCCTCTTGCTCCCAGCTCCTTGCACGCAACACCACAAACTGAAGGGAGCTTCTTTTTAAACCCAGGTGCCCTGATTAGGCTGCCTGTCTTAATTGATTCTAGCAGGTTCTTCTTAATTGGCTCCAGGTGTCCTAATTAGCCTGCCTTAAATTGGTTCCAGAAAGTTCCTGCTTGTTCTAGTGCAGCCCCTGCTCTGGTCACTCAGGGAACAGAAAACTATTCATCCAATGGCCAGTATATTTGCCTTCTATCAGACTTCTGTACCCCACTTGTCTGGGTCTGTCACAATATGTTATCTCTAACCTAACTCTTCCCTGCACATTTATATCTGCCCCTGGACATTTCCACTGCTTGCATCCGATGAAGTGGGTATTCACCCACGAAAGCTTATGCTCCAATACCTCTGTTAGTCTATAAGGTGCCACAGGACCCCTTGTCGCTGTCTCATAATATTTTCACTGATATTATTGCCATCAGAATATAAAACACTTGTAAAAAAAATCAACACTTCTTAATATTCACCAGGCGATCTAAGTATCACATTTATTCCCCAGTCTATGAAGAAGTAGCTATCCAGCATTCTGAGCTAAGAAGGGTATTGCTAAAGTGCTCTGATAATTCTACACGATTTCTCTTTCAGGTACTCTATGGCTGATTTCTGTTGGCAAATGCTTACACTTTAATGGAGACCACTGCAGCATTGTAAATAAATAGTGGATAGCAACCAGCTTATATTTAAATAGTTTCATTGAATGGATATGATCATTTCTCACTTTAGGAATATGGATCGAGTTTAAAAGAGCCTTTAAATCTAAATCACCCCCCCACTGGTATCAAGTAAAATTGAAAACGGGATGAGACCACATTTCTAAACTGACACATGCCCACGGGGCAAATTTTGTCATGGTGCCATGGATACGTGACGTGTTTGTTAAAACGGTGTGAAGTCTCATAACTGCTGTTGCCCGACGTCTCAGAGAAAACTGACGGGTACGATATTAGCCAGGTTTCGAATGTGAGTTTCTTTGTCTTCTGGGGACGTCACGCACCAGATGGATTTTGGAGACTAGCTCATGTGACAGAATTACCACTTGACCTAATTTTTGCAGGGCTCCTGTGCTAGAAAATTTGAAATTTACATGACTGGGAAGAAGCCTGTTACAGCCCCAGCTAGGGAACTTAAAAGCTTTCAGTTCTTGGGGGGGACTTTGTTCAATCCCCAATATGGCAGCGGACATGGTTGCTTAGAGCTGATTTCCTTCTCAGATGGCTAGTGGGCAGGTGGCTTCTAGAATTCAGGGTTCTAGCCCCTGATCTGCTGAATGATCTTGACCACTAGGTGCCGCAGTTTCCCCCTCCCACCGTCTGTTGAGACAGGAAACTCTTTGAGGCAGGGATTGTCTCTCGTAAGGCGTGTGATTTCCACAGGAGCTCAGTGTTGATGCCAGGCTAACGAGACAGTGGCCTGCCACAAAGGGGGCTGTTTTTATGAACTATCCGCCTGACCAAAGTTCCCTCTAATTTTTTACATCCATGTGCTGAATGAATTTTATTATGTGCACAATATGGAGGTGATGTGTGGCGGGGGTGGGGCCGAGGGGTTCAGAGTGTGGGAGCAGGCTCAGGGCTGGGGCAGAGGGTTGGGGTGCAGGAGAGTGAGGGCTCTGGCTGGGGGTGCGGGCTCTGGGGTGGGGCCGGAGATGAGGGGTTTGGGGTGCAGGTTGCCCCGGGGCTGCGGCAGGGAGAGAGGACTCCCCCCAGCTCCCTCTCACCGCAGCAGCCCGGGGCTGGGGGAGAAGGGCCTCTCCCCACAGCCCTTGAGAGCTGCACAGCTTAGAGAGAACTTAGCTCGGTACCTAACCTCTAGGCAATGCTACCCCATTGGGGGAGGGGAAGAATTGATTTCCGCCCTGGGAGGTGGGAGACCAGGTGTTTCGGACATAAAGCTGTTGGGTCTGTCTGGGCTGGAATCGACACATTGGAATGGAAGCCTCAGTGACTAAAATTTAACTCCTAGAGCAAGTTGCTTCCCTGCAGGGAAGTGTATAGAATGCTTACCTGTACTATACTGTTGAGTCATTGGTAGTACCCTGGGTGACGCTGGCCCGAGCTGCCCCTGGATGCTGGCCACCCCGTCAACCGGCTGGACCAAGCTGCCTCTGGCTGCCGGCCAGCCCGAGCCACTGGCTGATCCAAGCCCCAAGCTCCAGGCCGCCATCCCGAGCTGAACCCCCACTGGCTTAGAGGGAGAAGAGGAGCAAGAGCGGAGGCCTTGGGGTGGAGTGTGGGCAGAGCCATGGCCTGGGTTTGGGGAGGCTTAGCCTCCCCTGATCTATTATATCCACCGCCCATGGGTAGTATTACGTGTAACATACCTTATCTGACAATAGATCAGCCATACCTGGGCAGTGAATTAAAGGATCTTATAATGAACATACATAGATTCATAGATTCATAGATTCTAGGGCTGGAAGGGACCTCGAGAGGTCATCGAGTCCAGCCCCCTGCCCTCATGGCAGGACCAATTACTGTCTAGACCATCCCTGATAGACATTTATCTAACCTACTCTTAAATATCTCCAGAGATGGAACCTCCCTGGGCAGTTTATTCCAGTGTTTAACCACCCTGACAATTAGGAACTTTTTCCTAATGTCCAACCTAAACATCCCTTGCTGCAGTTTAAGCCCATTGCTTCTTGTTCTATCCTCAGATGCTAAGATGAACAAGTTTTCTCCCTCCTCCTTATGGTCCCTTTTAGATACCTGAAGACCGCTAGCATGTCCCCTCTCAGTCTTCTCTTTTCCAAACTAAACAAACCCAATTCCTTCAACCTTCCTTCATAGGTCATGTTCTCTAGATCCTTAATCATTCTTGTTGCTCTTCTCTGGACCCTCTCCAATTTTTCCACATCTTTCTTGAAATGCGGTGCCCAGAACTGGACACAATACTCCAGTTGAGGCCTAACCAGCGCAGAGTAGAGCGGAAGAATGACTTCTCGCGTCTTGCTCACCACACACCTGTTAATGCAGCCCAGAATCATGTTTGCTTTTTTTGCAACAGCATCACACTGTTGACTCATATTTAGCTTGCGGTCCACTATAACCCCTAGATCCCTTTCTGCCGTGCTCCTTCCTAGACAGTCTCCTCCCATTCTGTATGTGTGAAACTGATTGTTCCTACCTAAGTGGAGCACTTTGCATTTGTCCTTATTAAACTTCATCCTGTTTACCTCTGACCATTTCTCCAATTTGTCCAGATCATTTTGAATTATGACCCTATCCTCCAAAGCAGTTGCAATCCCTCCCAGTTTGGTATCATCTGCAAACTTAATAAGCGTACTTTCTATGCCAATATCCAAGTTGTTGATGAAGATATTGAACAGAGCCAGTCCCAAAACAGACCCTTGCAGAACCCCACTCGTTATACCTTTCCAGCAGGATTGGGAACCATTTATAACTACTCTCTGAGTATGATTATCCAGCCAGTTGCGCACCCACCTTATAGTAGCCCCATCTAAGTTGTATTTCCCTAGTTTATTGATAAGAATATCATGCGAGACCGTATCAAATGCCTTACTAAAGTCTAGGTATATCACATCCACCGCTTCTCCCTTATCCACAAGACTCGTTATCCTATCAAAGAAAGCTATCAGATTGGTTTGACATGATTTGTTCTTTACAAATCCATGCTGGTTATTCCCTATCACCTTACCACCTTCCAAGTGTTTGCAGATGATTTCCTTAATTACTTGCACCATTATTTTCCCTGGCACAGAAGTTAAACTAACTGGTCTGTAGTTTCCTGGGTTGTTTTTATTTCCCTTTTTATAGATGGGCACTATATTTGCCCTTTTCCAGTCTTCTGGAATCTCTCCTGTCTCCCATGATTTACCAAAGATAATAGCTAGAGGCTCAGATACCTCCTCTATTAGCTCCTTGAGTATTCTAGGATGCATTTCATCAGGTCCTGGTGACTTGCAGACATCTAACTTATCTAAGTGATTTTTAACTTGTTCTTTTTTTATTTTATCTTCTAAACCTTCCCCCTTCCCATTTGCATTCACTATGTTAGGCATTCCTTCAGACTTCTCGGTGAAGACCGAAACAAAGAAGTCATTAAGCATCTCTGCCATTTCCAAGTTTCCTGTTACTGTTTCTCCCTCCTCACTGAGTAGTGGGCCTACCCTGTCCTTGGTCTTCCTCTTGCTTCTAACGTATTGATAAAAAGTTTTCTTGTTTCCCTTTATTCCTACATCTAGTGTCTCTCTCTGAGAAGGAAGCTCTGGAGTAGCTAGTCCATATCTGGTACAGAAGCCTGACCAGCTAGTAGGAGCCCTCCAGCCCACCATGTACAAGCAACACATGACATGGCGTCAGAAGTAAACGAGTGCCAGAGGAGAGCAGAAACAGAAGGACAACAGCAACAAAGGTTGCAATCAAACAGAAGGAGCAAAGCAACAAAGCTTGCAGGTTCTCATCAACACGCCACTCTTCTCTTCCCTAGAGACCCCCCAGCCTTCAGAATGGACAGGTTTATAGGCCTTCAGAATGGGCAGCTTGGAAGCAGTAATTAGCAAAATTTCGCATTGCTACAAAACTCCACCAGGACTCTGGAGATATTGCGGTATCTTCTTTCATGTATGCTATGGGGAAGCAGGCCAAGCAGATCTTTAAATCTTTTGCCTTTACTGAAGACAGTCACAGAGAGGACGATGAAAGGGTTCTGGCTGTGCTTGGTGCATACTTGATACCTCAGAGAAATGCGGTTCATGAAAGAGCATGTTTTCACTGGAGAATTCAAGAACTAAGGGGAAAATGTTGAATCTTGTATAAAAGTTCTGCAGACGCTGGCTGAAAACAGATTTATTGCGGGGGGGGGGGGGGGGCTGCAAAACATGAAAATATCAGAAACAGGCTGGTTATTGGGTTAACAGCCAAAAGCCTCTCACAGCAACTACAGCTAAAGACAGACTTAAATCTACCCCCAGCTATACAGAGAGCAAAGCAATCTGAACGACTCAAACAGCAGAACAAAAGTCAGGAGCAACATGAAAACCATAAAGCTAGCCGAGAAGTTGTAAACAGACACATCATCAGTCCTAAAGGTCATTACTATAAGACCTCTGAGGCGAAGAGGGACAAATTCCAGGAAAACTACCAAGTATTTCAGACTACATGCACACTTGGAAATGTGCATGCACAGACTACATGGAAAATGTCATAGCTCAGCAGATTCATGTCCAGACAATGGCAATAAATATACAAGATGTGGACATTTTTGAAGCGGTTTGCCCCATTGAGGCAGTCGGGGAGTTGACTCATTACAGACAACCAAGAGCCATTGTTTCTGGGATCTATCTCTGGTGATGACGTAGATCATCGTAGATGACGTAGACCTGGAGAGTGAACTTGAATATTCATGGTAAGACTGATGACTTTAAAATTGTCTCAGGAGTTGACCTCATCTCAGAAGGGACTTACAATCTCCTTTATCCCCTCACAGAGCTGAAGTCACCTGACACAGATATCTGAACTAGAGATCAGGGCCAGCTCTAATTTTTTTGCCGCCCCAAGCGAAAAAAAAACTTAGCGCCGCCCCGCCAAAACAACCCTCCCCACCCGAGTGCCACCCTGCCGAAACCAAAAAAACCCAAAACCCCGAGCGCCGCCCTGCCAAAACAACCCCACCTCCCCCGAGCGCCACCCCCCCGAAACAACCCCCACGAGCGTAGGTTGACCAGACAAATGTGAAAAATCAGGACGCGGGTGGGGGGAAATAGGAGCCTATATAAGAAAAAGACCCAAAAATCGGGACTGTCCCTATAAAATCAGGACATCTGGTCACCCTACCCGAGTGCTGCCCTGCCAAAACAACCCCCACTCCCCCGAGCACCTCCCCCCGAAACAACCCCCCCCCAGCGCCGCCCCCCCGAAACAAAACCCCGTCCCTGAGCCCTGCCCCGCCGAAGTAAAAAAAACCAACAAAGCCAAGCGCCGCCCCAAGATTGGCCACCCCTTAGGAGATGCCGCCCCAAGCATGTGCTTGGTCAGCTGGTGCCTGGAGCCGGCCCCGCTGGAGATATCTGAAATGCATGGGCCAGCTGACCACAGAAACAACTTCCAAAGAAAGAAGCTTTGAATTCGAAGCACACGTGATCAAAGGATCAACAGTCAATGACCTTCTCAGCCACAGCGTGGCAGCTGTGATGGGCCTAGTGAGAAAGGTGGAAGAACTCGACGGAGGCTTAGATGATATTGGCCCTTTGAAAACAGATCCAGTACAAATAACCTCAAGTGACAATGCTGAAACCTACGGAACATCACCACCTCTACCAGACAGAGCTTGGGAAGAGACTAGCTGCAGATTTATTCAAATTCAGAGAACATCATTACCTGGGTCTACAGTAGAACCTCAGAGTTACAAACACCTCAGGAATGAAGGTTGTTCGTAACTCTGAACAAAACATTACGGACTTCAGACATAGCGGGAGGGTGTCGTGGCTGCAGCCACAGGGTGTGTGTGTGTGGGGGGGGACCAGGGTGTGACATTACTGACATAATCTGTAATCGCACAGATCACTGTTGCAACCACTGTTATAGATCTGCAGAAAATATTGTATAAAGGTTATCGTGTGAGGTGTCTATGGAAAGGTGATGATTTGCTGGGTATATTATGCTATCTGTATGTGTGTATCATTTTCAAAGTTATGAATATTGTCTATGTACTTGTATATCAATATACGTGTATATCAATATACAATACTTGTATATCAATACTTGTATATCAATGTGTTTTGATTCTGAGAAAGGAATGTGCAAATTAAGTGCCGAATCAAGAAACACTTAACTGACAATGGATCTTGGAAGACGCCAATCCACATAAAAAGTCTTCCTGGGAACATGCAAGGTAGAATGTGAGCAATGGCTGCCGCCTGTAAAAACGGAGTCATGCATGGACATGTGACTTGCCCATGTGACTCCAAACTCCATTTTTGCTGTAATTTTCCACAGTAAGAACAAACAGGTGTTCTTACGCCTGGAACAGACTATAAAAGGCTGAGGCCTCATCTCCATCTTGTCTTCAATCCTGCTTCATATCTCTGGAGGGACTTTGCTACACTGAAGCTCTGAACAAAGGACTGAATGACCCACCCCAGCTGTGGATGTACCCCAGAGACTTGATTTTAACTTGCAGTTTATTCTATCCCTGCTACAAGCCTGAACCAAGAACTTTGCCATGACTGTATGTAATTGATTAGGGGGGAGGGATAGCTCAGTGGTTTGAGCATTGGCCTGCTAAACCCAGGGTTGTGAGTTCAATCTTTGAGGGGGCCGTTTAGGGATCTGGGGCAAAAATTGGGGATTGGTCCTGCTTTGAGCAGGGGGTTGGACTAGATGACCTTCTAAGGTCCCTTCCAACTCTGAGATTCTATGATTCCATTTAAACAATTCTAGCTCTCACCCATATCTTTTTCCTTTTATGAATAAACCTTTAGATTCTAAAGGATTGGCAACAGCGTGATTTGTGGGTAAGATCTGATTTATATATCTGGGTCTGGGGCGAGGTGCTTTGGAATCAGGAGAACCTTTTTTCTTTTACTGAGGCATTGGTTTTCATAACCATTCGTCCCTATAACGATTGGCACTGGTGGTGATACTGGGAAACTGGAGTGTCTAAGGGAATTGCTTGTGTGACTTGTGGTTAGCCAGTGGGGCAAAACTGAAGTCTTCTCTGTTTGGCTGGTTTGGTTTGCCTTGGTGTGCATAGAAACCCCAGCCTTGGGCTGTAACTGCCCTGCTTTCGGCAATTTGTCCTAAATTGATACTCTCAGTTGGGTCCCACCAAGGGTAGCATCGTTACACAGGGTTCAAGGTGGGGGAGCTGGGCTTGGGGCTTCTGACTCTCGGGGTGCTAGGGCTCCAGGTGGGGGTCTCAGGGCTTAAGACCAGGGGGGAGCACTGGGGCTCGGGGCCTCATCCCCATGGCTCTGCTCCTGGTTTCAGCCCCGTGGGTTTTAGCTTAGGGTTTTAGCTACGCGGGGCAGGTGGGAGCGCTGCGGATGAAACTGGGAGCAATACTGCAGGAAGCCTCGGCACCCCGTAGCTAGAACCCCGAACCCCAGCACCACCCCCTCCACGGTGCTGAAGCTGGGAACAGAGTCACAGTGCTGAAGCCCCGAGGCCCTCCCTTGGGCCCTGGAGTTTTTATAGTATATTGGAAGGGGGCATTAAAAAGAAAAAGGCTGCGAATCGCTGCAGTACAATATTTGCTGTTTGTTTTTTTGTCTCTGCCGCTGCCTGATTGATTACTTCTGGTTCCACATGGTGTCCGGTTGACTAGTCAGTCCGTAACGCTGGTGTTTGTAACTTTGAGGTTCTACTGTATTGGACTATTTTCCCAGGTATATAGAAATAATGTGCTTGAAAGACACAACACGTCGCAGTGTTATGAAGAAGCTGACGTGCACTTTTGCTCACTTGGGTATGGCAGAATGGCTAGCGCTGGACAATGAACCACAATTGCTGCAGAATTTGTCATTCCAAATGAAATATGATTTGGGTCATATTCCCAGCAGCCCACACTTCGCAGAAGCAAAAGGAGAGGCTAGGAGAGCTCAACGGACAGCCAAAAAAAAAAGAAAAAAAATCCTACAGCAGGCAGACCCATTCCTTGCTCTTCTGGGCAGATCAACACCAATAACATCCAGTCCAGATGGGAAGACAACTCAGAGCTACTGTTCTGACTTTGGAAAAGAGTCTCTCTCCAAAGTGGCTGGACATGAAGAGTAGCCAAATCAGATAAAAAAGGCTAAAATAACGTATGCATTCTTTTACAACAGACGTCACTTGGTTAGAGAACTGCTGGATCCAGAGGGGGATTACCGTTTTTTGGGGCCATGGGCCAGAGCAAGCTCGGGGGTGCCCAGTTTTCTGGAGCCTCCCAATTGGCTGGGGCCCCTGGGCACTAGCCCCGTTGGCCCAGTGACTAATCCCCCACTGTCTGGATCTATAGCTGGGTGGCCGAGTTTGTGCCCAACGGGATGGAGGAAAAGGAAGGACAACTCCAGCTGCCGTAAAGAAAAATAATTCAGCGCCCAGATCATTTTTGATCAAGACCGACAGTGGAGAGTTCAACAGAAACCATCAACAGCTTCCTGAAGGAACAAGAACAGAGCAAGCTCGGATGCAGAACAAGAAGACAACGACTCAAAGATTCCAAACCGGCTGGAGACCGTCATTGCAACCTATCGACAGCCGGCTAACCGAGGGGTTCGCGTTTGGGTTATGTAATTAGAAAACCTGTACGATTCAGAGATGCTTAACAGACCAGTACGTCCTGAACTTCACAGACCGTGTGATCGTGTAAATATTGCAAAGGGTAGGAATATAAAACTTAAAGGGGGAAGATGGCTCGGAATCCTAAAATGAATTATACTGTTCGGCCACTAGGTGATGCTGTGTGTAACATACCTTACCTGAGACTACATTGGCCATACATTGGCCTGGGCAGTGCATTAATAGTGAACATTATACCCCTGAAAAAAGAATGAGGAGTACTTATGGCACCTTAGAGACTAACATTTATTTGGACATAAGCTTTCGTGGGCTAGAACCCACTTCATCAGATGCATGGAGTAGGAAGATATACAGAGAACATGAAAAGATGGGGGTTGCAATACCAACTCTAAGACACAAACTGATATGTATTTCTCCATGCTAAGTTTCCCCCTACTGTTACTCACACCTTCTTGTCAGCTGTTTGAAATGGGCCATCCTGATTATCACTAAGTTTTTTTTCTTCTTCTGCTGATAATAGCTCACCTTAATTGATTGGTCTATTAGATTTGGTATGGCAACCCCCATCTTTTCATGTTCTCTCTGTGTGTGTATATATATCTATCTCTATCTATCTTCCTACTGTATGTTCCACTCTATGCATCTGATGAAGTGGGTTCTAGCCCACGAAAGCTTATGCCCAAATAAATGTGTTAGTCTCTAAGGTGCCACAAGGACTCCTTGTTCTTTTTGCGGATACAGACTAACATGGCTACCACTCTGAAAACTGGCATTATACCCCTGGTATGTTTCTCTGAGAAGGAAGCTCTGTAGGCAGTCCCTATCTGGTACAGATGCCTGATCTGCTAGTAGCAGCCCTCCAGACTACCATGTACAAGCTGTACGGGGCAGAAAGCACAGCCAAATGCCCCGAGCTGGAGAATAAAGGCAGAAGGTGGCTAGTGTCTGTGTTAAGAGGAATAGGTTTCTCAGACACACAGCAGCTCTTTGGGGACTGGAAGACAAAGAGGACAGAGAGAGCAGGGTCAGGGGAACAGGCCATGTTCATGCCCTGGCTTCCACCATCAAGAACCCTGTCCTAAGCCTGCCTTTCTCATGCAACCCACAGGATCTCCTGCAGGAGCCTGGTTGGGCTGAGTTCTCTGAAGGGGGGGAGGGATAGCTCAGTGGTTTGAGCATTGGCCTGCTAAACCCAGGGTTTAGCTTTGAGCAGGGGGTTGGACTAGATGACCTCCTAAGGTCCCTTCCAACTCTGATATTCTATGATTCTAAGCTGCTCGATCCCAGAGAAATCCCAGCCCTCGAGCCTTGGGCAGTATCCAGTCTTCCTCCAGCTCTTGCATCTCAGGGATTTAGAGTCTCTTGGCAGGGGCCCACTTGGGTTCACTGCACCCCAACTTTGGGTGTGCCCAAATCCCACTTTGGGGGAGGTTCCTCCGCTGGTTTCCCTCCCCATGCCCAGGCCAGTCCACTTTGGGTTTTCTTTCCTTGCTGGATCTACTGTCCACAAACTGCCCTGCCAATCGCCCTGTGCCGCACAGAGTCTTAGGCTCCCGCTCCACTAAGCACATCTGAAGCTCCGGATCTGTATTTGGTAGAACTGTTCCAAGCCAACCAGTTCTACAAAGATCCCAGCACCTTCACCCCCACTGGTGTGGGGAGCTCTCCATTGGTGTAGCAGCCGACAAGGGTGTCACACCTGAGCTCTTTTGCACGCCCTGAAACCTGGTCCTACAAGCCTCAGGTGTCAATGCAAACTTCAGCAATAAGGCCCCTTTGAACCGTTCCCTGGATCAGTCCCATCAAGTTGGCTAGAAGCCAAGTTAGCCTGGGAGCCTGGAGGGGAAGCGAGATTACACAGCCAATTTGCAGGGAATTGAGTTTGACTCACAAACTTTCTTGGAGGAGGCAGCCATGGAAGGGGGCCAGTAATTTAACATTTCTGTCCCGATAGGGCAGGCATCCCGCAATCTCTCCCTGCTTACCGCTTGTGACGTTCCCCTCTGGTGTTATCTGGACCGGTGATCTGCTAGGTCACTCCAATCTTGACTCTGGGAGCCAGCCTTACCCTGCTCTGCTGTGAGAACCCCCACTCCTGGGCTGTTAACGCACAGCCTCTGGCATGTAACCTGCTCCTTGGATTGTGCAACCGAATGACACTAGCTAATATCTCCGGTCCCAGACACAACCCTAGGAACCTCCGTTTTTCAGTGTTCAGTTATACCCGCTGGACTCTGCAAGCTCATATGAGTTCATCAATTTAAGAAAGAAATTGATATGTACCAGGCTTGTTATCCCAAGGGGAGCTTCTGACACGCTTTAAACCAAATGCACTGCTTCAGGTAGAATACCCAAACAAATGTGTTAACTATGAAACATAGATTTTAAGTGATTATAGGTTAAAACATAAGAAGTCATATTTGGTCAAATGAAATAAAAGCAAAACACATTCTAAGCTGATCTTAAAACTTTCAGTGCCCTTACAAACTTAGGGCGCGTCACACCGGCAAAGGTACAGCACCGGCAGTCACAGAGCCGCTCAGAGAGCGCCGAAGGGAAACCGCTGTTGTGTGTTCACACTGACAGCTGTCTGTGCAATAGCATATTCACACTTGCAGCACTGTTTGGAGTGGTGCACTCTGGGCAGGTATCCCACAGAGCTCTTTCACTTTTGCTGCTAAGACTTGTGGGAAGGCGGAGGGGGTCACAGGGCATCCTGGGTCCAGTCCCAATGCCCCATGATGCATTGCTTTGCATCCCAGCAAACACCTGCGCTTCTGTCTGCATTTGGTGCCATCTTGTGTACTGCACGCCCTGCCCTGCCTCTTTCAGGCTGCAGGAATGGATCCCGAACTGCTGACCAGTATGCTGCTCACTCTGACCAACACGTCACAAGTGGCAGTGGAGTTATTGCTTAAACTACAAAGGCAAGAGGAGTGTGATGTTGATCTCGCCACGCATAGTAGCTACGATGCGAGATTGCTTGTGGCTTTCATGGAGGTGCTGACCACGGTGGAATGCCACTTTTGGGCTCAGGAAACAATCACTGAGTGGTGGGCTCACATCATCATGCACGTCTGGGATGACTAGCAGTGGCTGCAGAACTTTCGCATGAAGAAAGCCACGTTCATGGGACTGTGTGATGAGCTCATCCCAGCCCTGCAGCTCAAGGACACAAGAATGAGAGCTGCCCTGTCCTTGGAGAAGCGCGTGGCGATTGCACTGTGGAAGCTGGCTACTCCAGACTGCTACCGATCGGTCGCTAACCAGTTCGGAGCGGGAAAGTCGACCGTTGGACGTGTGTTGATGGAAGTGTGCAGGAGCATCCTCCTCCGAAAGACCGTGACCCTGGGCAACGTGCGTGACATTGTGGATGGCTTTACACAAATGGGCTTCCATAACTGCGAAGGGGGCAATAGATGGCATGCACATTCCAATTCTGGCACCAGACCGCCTAGCCACCGAGTACATGAATCTCAAGGGGTATTGCTCAGTGGTTCTCCTGGCGCTTGTGGCTCACCGTGGGCGTTTCACGGACATTAACGCAGGCTGGCCCAGAAAGGTGCATGACGCATGCATCTTTCAGAACACTGGCCCGTTCAAGAAGCTGGGACTTTCTTCCCAGACCAGAAGATCACCGTAGGGGAAGTCGAAATTGTGATCCTTGGAGACCCCACCTATCCCTTAATGCTGTGGCTTATGAAGCCGTACACGGGACAACTTGACAGCAGCAAGGAGCGGTTCAACAACAGGCCGAGCAAGTACAGAATGACTGTTGGGTGTGCATTTGGCTGTTTAAAAGCCCGCTGGCGATGCCTGTATGGGAAGCTGGACATGGCCGATGACAATATTCCTATGCTTATAGCCACATGCTGTACGCTTCATGATATTTGTCAAGGGAAGGGTGAAAGCTTCACTCAGGGCTGGACCGCAGAGGCTCGGTGCCTGGAGGCTGAGTTTGAACAGCCGGAGACCAAGGTTATTAGAGGGGCACAGCGCAAGGCCATAAGGATCAGGGATGCTTTGAGGCAGCAATTTGAAGCCGAGAGCCACTAATATTTGTTGCTATGCTCGGGATTGCAGCGCTTGTAATGCTAGGAGGTGATTGGTGCACCTGCTGGCTCGGTCCACTCTCGACTGGCACGCGAGCCAATGAAGTAGCCACAGAGGCCTTCACAGTGGTGGTGGGGTTGCCGCTGAGTATCGCGTCCAGCTCTTTGTAGAACCGGCAGCTCGTGGGCACAGCACCGGAGCGGCAGTTTGCCTCCCGCGCCTTGTGGTAGGCGTTCCGCAGCTCCTTCACTTTGACCCTGCACTGCAACGTGTCCCGGTCATGGCCCCTTTCTATCATGCATCGTGAAATCTGTCCGTAGGTGTCATAATTCCGATGGCTGGAGCGCAGCTGTGACTGCACGGCCCCCTCTCCCCAAATACCGATGAGGTCCAGCAGCTCGGCATTGCTCCAAGTGGGGGATCGCCTGGCGCGTGGAGCAGGCATGGTCATCTCGAGAGTCGGCGCGGCAGAGGCTAGCACTGGAGACACAGAAATGCAGAAACAGAGGCTGGAAATCAAGGCCTGGTGTGACGGGATCCCCACAGGGAGCAGCCTGGGACTGCTGTACTGCCTTCACTCTCCCCAGCCGGGGCTGTCTCTCAGGCTACGTCTACGCTACCCGCCCGATTCGGCGGGTAGCGATCGATGTTCTGGGATCGATTTATCGCGTCTCGTCTAGACGCGATAAATCGATCCCAGAGCCGCTCCCCGTCGACACCGGAACTCCAGCTCCGTGAGCGGAGGAAGCGCTGCCGACGGGGGAGCCTGCCGGCTGCCGTGTGGGCCGGGGTAAGTACTTTTAAAAATCGATCTAAGATATTCGACTTCAGCTGCGTTATTCACGTAGCTGAAGTTGCGTATCTTAGATCGATCCCCCCCCCCAGTGTAGACCAGCCCTCACAATGCCTTGCTAGTGACCAGCAGCAACCCCTCCAGGAACTGTGATTACTCAGCATAACTGCATTGGGTGGATCTCGGCCTTCCCTGGCTGAAGCTGGTGAGTTGGGACATGCATTCTGAATCCTGCCTGGGATTGGACTCTGGTTCCAGGCCTGGTTGTCCTCCTTGTGCTGTTTGACTTGCTGCATCTTGGTTAACTTTCCAGCTTTTAACCTCTCTTTGCCCAGCTCTACAATCCTCTTTTGAAAGAGCTGATCATACCTCTTATGGTTTCTGTTGACAAACCTTGTTTTTCCTTCTGCAAGTCACTTGTTGCAAAGTACCACTGTTCTATGCAGTATCCCACCTCTCCCACCAGCTGTCACGCATTCCCCGAGTCTGATTTCTGATCCAGCCTTTAACCAGTTTCCTGGTGCGCTGGACCCCAAGGATCACCAGTGTGCCACATGACCTCCATGACTATGCCTTTGGGATGCCAGAAACCCCTGTTTCTCTGTGGGCCCCCTTCATAGAATCATAGAATATCAGGGTTGGAAGGGACCTTAGGAAGTCGTCTAGTCCAACCCCCTGCTCAAAGCAGGACCAATCCCCAATTTTTGCCCCATATCCCCAAATGGCCCCCTCAAGGATTGAACTCACAACCCTGGGTTTAGCAGGCCAATGCTCAAACCACTGAGCTATCCCTGTCCAGCCAGGAAGCCAGTCCGTCTCTCAGCCTCATAGAATGAACTATGTGACTGAACGTTGGGAGGAAAGCAGTGATGGAGCCAGATCCTCTGGGGAGCAGGGCCCGCTGGATACCGTGCGCTCATCCCCGGGGCCGTGCACAGGTCCTGGGTTACTCTCATGGGCTCAGAGTCCTCTGGTCCCCAAGGGACGGAAGGTGATAGTTACCGGGGAGACATTCATGGGCTGGAGAGGTGCTGGGCCCCATGCAATAAAACCCCATCAAAGGTGGCTAGGATGTGTGACTTGGGGTGAGCTTCCAAACGCGAAGCCGTCGGCCCTGCCTATGGCTCTGATCCCTATGCAGACACAAAGAGCCGGTCAGTTGGCAGTGGGGGTTCTCCAGGGCCTCCCATCTTGCTTGGAAATGGCTGCGTCACTTGAACACAGAGCCCGGTGTTACTCCCTGGAAAAACCACGGGCCTGGCTCAAGCCCTGGCAAGGAACCAGAAGGCTGCAACTGGCGGCATGGGATGAAAATAGCAATGGAGCGGCTGGGAGGGAGGAGGGGGAAAACTGCAAAGTTCAGGACCTCTTGCCGCTTGTAAATGGACCCCTGAAGCTAAGGGGGGGAGAGGAAGGGCCCCCCCAACCATTGCCACACAGGAGACACAAGTCACACTGGCTCTGGTGTAGATGCACCATGAAGGCCGGTTCTGGGACCAAGGATCCTGCCCACCCTTACTAGAGAAGCAGAGGCAAAGCTGAGCCCAGTAGAAGCGGAGACCCCAGCTCAGCATGGGAATATGCAGGCAGGGAAGGAGCACTGCTAGACATATTTACCCTGTCATTGATTCATAAGTTCCCAGATCAGAAGGCAAGGACCACTGTGGGTTATACGTGGATCATCCGCCCCCGCCCCCCCTGCACCTCCCGTACAACCCAGGCCAGAGAACTTCCCCTCAGTAATTCCTTTTGAACTAGATCATTTCTTGCTCTCAAAAAAAAATTTTTTTTTCCAATGTTTGATTTATACATTTCTGGTGATGGAGAGTCTGCCCCCAGGGCCTTGGTTAATTATTTCAATACTCCCACCCCTCTCTGCTTAAAAATGTACATCTGATTTCCAATACAATTAGTCTCGGAGTGGGAAAAGTTCCAGGGAAGGGGAAAGCAGCAGGGGAGGCTGGTGGGTGGCTCTGAAGGGAAGGCTCACCGTGAACATGCCTTCCTGACCCAAATGTTCACGGTGAGCTTTCCGTGAAGGCTCTGTGGGTCCTTAATGGGCCATCAAGCAGGCTAGGCAGAGCCAACACCAACTTGTCTGGGGTGTCACCCAGAAGCACAGCATAAGTTTGAAATACAGACAGTATAGAGCCAATATCCATAACTTCAACCACAAAAATGATCCACACATACGGATAGCAGAATCATAACCAGCAAACCATAACCTTGTCTTAGACCTTATTTGACCCCCTTTATACAATATTTGGTGCCACTACAGGACCTTGGTTGCACCAATGATCTATACGGTCCCAGTTCATGTCAATAACGTCACACCTGGGAAATGTACACACCACCCCTGGGCCCCTCTGAGAGGCAATGCTTCCCCACTCGCAAGCACAGAGTCTGAGTGTAGAAAAGAAACTTTTAATAAAAGGAGGAAAGTAACTCGGCGTTAATTTGGGAAAACACCACAAACAGGGTTGATAAACATAAACCATGAGTAAAAGGCCCAACCCCAAGTAGGTTGGGCAGTGTCCTTTTCCCCTCAGGTTCTTAGGTTCCGCAACCCCAAAAGTCCCTTTCACATGCCCAACCCTTCTCTGCACCCCACTCACAGTTGCTGTCCTTGGTCAGTGGAAACCCAGAGTTCAGAGGTGCATCTGCAGAGTTCACCTCCCCCCCTGGGTGGGGTAAAGAGATACCTTACTCGCTTTGCTGCTCAGGCACTTGCTCACTGCTCCCCTCTGCCAGCCACCCTGCTGGCCATTCACCGACCGCTCCTGCTGGTCACCTGCTCACCATGCCTCTCCACCAGCCATCCTGCTAGCCACTTATCATGCCTCTCTGTCACACCGGCCACCAGCCGACTGTCAGTTGCCTTTTGCTGCCACCTACCTCTCTGCTATGACCTCTGCACATCAGTCTCTATTTTCAGTTCTTTGCAGGCTGGGCAGAAACACAATCAATTTCAGCTCTGATTGGGAATTTAACATAATAAAGAGGCTTCTAATGAAACCAATTTATTTGAACAGTGCAGGGAATAGGTTAAACCAGTCTGGGGAAGAACTCTTAAAAATATACAGCCTCCTTGTTGGAAATACCTGTCCCCATCTCTCTTATTTTCACAGGGCTCTAACATTCGAGCCCCTGGCTTAACGAGGTTCTTTCAACTGAGGGTGGCCCCCTCATTTGGGACAGGTTAAGCACAGTCCTGCTTTCCTCTATTCCTACAATAATTACAACATTGGTAACCATATTTCACTACCCCTGAATTCAGTCCTAAGGTGATTTGTACCTAACACTAGCTAAAGTTGATCACTTTGATACCGCTGTTTCTGCTGAATATGTAAGCAGAGCAGGAGCAAACTGTATTTACATAAACACACCCAAACTCTTTCCCCCTCCCAGCTAGCCATCAGGGAAGCATTCATTTAGACCCTGCTTAGACTTATATGGAGTAATTATCTTTGCATCTTTTAGATCATAGGTGCTAACTCTTTGGGTGCTCCAGTCCCAGAGCACCCATAGAAAATTTAGTGGGTGCTTAGCACCCACCAACAGCCAGCCTCTCTCCCTCCACAGCGCCTCCCGCCTTCTGGTGGCCCTGCCAATCAACTCCTCCCCCTCCCTCCCAGAGCCACCCACCTGCCACGAATCAGCTGTTCCGCTGTGTGCAGGAGATGCTGGGAGGGAGGTGGAAGAGGGGGGCTGGAGTTAGGGTGACCAGACAGCAAGTGTGAAAAATCGGGACAGGGGGTGTGCAGGGGTAATAGGAGCCTATACAAGAAAAAGCCCCAAATATCGGGACTGTCCCTATAAAATCGGGATATCCGGTCACCCTAGCTGGAGTGTGCTCGGGGAAGGGGTGGAGTGTGGGAGGGGTCTGGGGCTGAATGGGGGTTGAACAGCCTTGGGGAAAATTGGAAGCTGGTGCCTGTGTTTCAGATCCTGGGATATGTGGCTTTTTTCCCAACAGGTGCAGAGAAGTCACTCATAAGTTTTCTCCCCTCTGCCTTCAGGAGCTCCGGAGGTAGATGGTCATTACCTGCTTCTGTCCCAGACACAATCTCTTTGATAACCTTCTCTGCATATTACAAAATAACCCCTTCTTTTATAAACCGGTTCCACTTTGGATCAAACATTGATTTGTAAAATTATAATTACAAAAGAAAAACCTTCTTTTATCTTAAGCATATAGGAAAAAGAAAACAGTACTTGCTTATTTTTGAAGGTTTGCACATTTTGTATTTCCAAATTGGGATTTACAAATGTTGTTTCCACAGATCAGCACTGTGATCATCTTGTCATGCTCCCAGCATCATTTATGCTACAGCTTTTCCCCAAAATAATTCCTGTTTGAATTGGAGCAGCTCTTTTTGAAAAACATGCAATCTTGATTTTAAAATTAGAAGTGGTTAATTACCCTTACCAGGAACAAATTATGCCTTATTTTTATTGGATTAGATGTTACAGGTATCACAGTTAAATCTTCCAGATGTTAACAAAGCTAAGAATTTACCATTTACTTTATTTGTAACGCAAAACTGCTGTTCTTTATTTGTAAGATGTTTTAAAACATACCAGCTGCTATCACTTTTTGGCTGTAGGCCGGAAAGGGTAAGGATGGGAACAATTTTGTTAGTGTTTGCACATTGGTTAACGTTGGAGAAATATTTAGCCTTTGAGGCATTTGTACTTAAGTGTACAAACCTCTCTTAAAAGGAAGCAGCAAAACCCAGATGTTTATTGGAAGCATTTTTGCATTCGCAAGCCATTCTCAACAACCCATGGTGTTCAAAGTTCACAAGCACTTTTAGTCTCTTCTCCCCTAAAAAGGGCAGTTATTACCCTCTTTAATACCAGTTAAAAGACAGAGAGACAAGCGGGTGAGATCATATATTTTATTGGATCAATTTCTGGCAGAGAGAGAGACAAGCTCCGCAGTGGATCTCTCTTCCTGACAGAAGTTGGTCCAATAAAAGATTTGACCTCCCGCACCGTGTCTCTCTCATATCCTGGGACCAACACGCCTACACCAACAGTGAAACCAGCGAAAAGACTGTCAAACAGCATTTTTTTCTCATTTACAAAAACTCTCTACAGCAGGGATACTCAGACCTCAGTGATTCAGTAGCCAAATTAGCAATCAACCCACAGGAAGACCCACAGGAGTTTCATTTACTATAGTCTATAGATTCATATTTAAACAGTAGGATAAGGGAAATATTTTGTGTGTGTATATATATCCCTGAGGGGGTGGGGCAAGCTGCCCTGGAGGGAGGCAGTGGGGGGGGCTAGTCCCTGAGGGGGTGGGGCAAGCTGCCCTGGAGGGAGGCAGTGGGGGGGGCTAGTCCCTGAGGGGGTGGGGCAAGCTGCCCTGGAGGGAGGCAGTGGGGGGGCTAGTCCCTGAGGGGGTGGGGCAAGCTGCCCTGGAGGGGGGCAGTGGGGGGGCTAGTCACTGAGGGGGCGGGGCAGGGGCTCTTTACCTCGGGCAGGGGCTCTGGGCTCCGTCTCCATGGGGGTTCCCTGGCCCGCCCAAGTGGCACCGACATGCCCCATGCTATATATATACACACACACAAAATATTTCCCTTATCCTGGGTTAGTATTTTTGCTGTGTGCTGTGTAGTCTCTAAGGTGCCACAAGGACTCCTCGTTGTCAGACTAACAACTGACACTTCCAATCTTTTGGAAGTTACCAGAGTCTTTACAAGCCAGCAAGTTGATTCTGCCACGGCTACAGCCCTGACATAAGAAAATTGGCAACAAGTGTACATAGATGAGATGATCGATGATCCATTTTAACGCTCGTCTTCTTTTCGCTTATAAATAAACCTGCAGAGCGGAGTTCTACACTGGCCAGGGCAGGTGGCTGATCTCTGGGGATCAGAAGAACCCTTTGTTTGATGACGCTGGTTTTCAGTATCCTCTCCTTAGAAAGTCTAGTGTCTGGGCGGTGAAACAAGAGCTGGAATGCCGAAGGAGACTTCTTGTTAAGCAGTGTGGTGAGACCAGAGGCGACGCACTGGGGGGCACGCAAGGTCAAGTGGACCCCCAGCAGCCGGCCCGGGCGGGGAGCGGAAGGGGCGGGGCCAGAGCTGGAGCAGAAGGGGCGGGGCCAGAGCTGGAGCAGAAGGGGCGGGGCCAGAGCCTCTTCCGGCTGCTGGGACGCGGCCCGGGAGAGCGCCTGGCTGCAGAAGTAGCAGGGAGCCCCCTGCCCAGGCTTGGCTTCTGGGGACAGGGGCCGAGCGAGCCAGAGCCTCCCTTCCCTCCAGCATGCTTGGCCCCTGTCCCCAGACGCTGAGCCCAGGCAGGGAGCAGGCTGCCACTGCCGCCCCTCCCCATCCAAGCTCTCTCCCAGGCAGCTGGCTACAATGCACAGAGCAGCGACTGGGAGCTGCTCCGTCCCGCTCCCTGCCCGGGCGCAGCTGCCAGGGAGAGCAGTCAAATGTGCTGGGGGGAGCCGGTGCAGTGGGAGGACAGGCGTCCCCACCTCCCCCCATAGATAACATGGGGTGGGGAGAGGGTGGGGGCCCCAGGCTGGGGGCAGGGCAGGGAGGAGACATGGGGAGGTCACGTGTACCCCTCTTTAGTTTGTGCCCCCCCCCCCAGTATGGGGAGGCACCAGCCGTTTACGGGTGAGACAGACATTTACTTTCGTTACTGGCTTGGTATAATCTAAGGATGGAAGAACCCAGCCATTTGGGGCCTATAAACAACCCATGAAACCCTCTGGAAACACCCTCATTCAGTGATGATTCCCCACTGAATCGGGTGTTCTCAGCTGTGACCCACTGAGGCCCGGTGATTATTATTCTATCAGCTACAATTGGTACATAACATGGTAAAAGCATCCTGATTGGTTACTCGTTAAATCGCGCCTTGTTTTAATGTGATGCGCTGCAAAGAGCCGCAGGAGACGCACTAAAGAGCTTCGGGCTTGCGACCCTCCGGCTGAGCCTCGCTGCTCGACAGCTAAAGGGAAAGAAAATTAGGGATAATTCAAAGGCAAGAAACGACACCCCAAACCGCCATCAGGACCAGGGCCCAACCTAGAGCCAGAACCCGACTCCCTGCTGCTTTGGAGGACTCTTTTCCTTTTCACCCTGAGCTTTATGGAGACCAGGGAAAGGGTGAGCTACCAGAAGGCAGAGACGCATGCTAGTGACCGATGGTCAAATGGGGGCATTGGCTAGACTTGAGAAAAAAAAAATTTGAGCTGACTCTTTCTGGCTTCTTTTAATGTGTGTCTGAAAACAGAAAATGGGGAAGTAAGATCTGCTCTAGGCATTATTTGGGGCAGTTCTCTGGCCTGTGTTAGATGGGATGTCAGACTAGATCAGCAGTGTCCAATACATTCACCACTAGCCACATATGGCGAATAGGCTATTGGATTGTGGCTAATGTATGAGCAACGGTACTGGAGGACAGGTTATGTGCTTTGATATACAGCTTGCTAACGTGGCTAGGATATAGTGATCTTGCGTTAGTACCTATTCATATTTTTTTTGCAATATCTACTTGTTTTTGATATTTGAAATGTCATTTGTAGTATGTTTTTTAATCCTTTTTTATAATGTGGCAAATAAGAAAAATTCAAAACCACAAGCGTAGCTAGCATCGAATTTCTGTTGGACACCGCTGGACTAGATGATCTGGGTAGTCCCTTCTGGCCTTAGGATCTGTGAATAAAATGGCTCTGTCTTCACATGTCTTTAAGTGTTTGGTAAGAGTCTGTGAAAATTCTTTTAAAAAGGTGAACCCCAGAGTTGGCTGGCTGGGCAGTTGGGCCGAGAAAAGACACGGGTTCGCACCTGATTTCAATTTTTTTTTTTTTTTTTTTTTTTTTTTTTTAACTAATGGGCTTCAAGATGTAGTCCAATTCTGAGACATGCCCTGAATGGCTCCGATTCCCATGCTGAGCAATACTAATACCCCTTCCACTAGTAAATATGCTCTCGGACCAGATAGCTATGAATACCATGGCTATTGTAATAAATAAAGGGGGACCTTTGATTGACACCCAGGAAGCCATTAGCTGTAAAATCCCTCTTGGTAGCTGTTCTTTACTTGCTTTACCTGTAAAGAGTTAAAAAGTCCCCCAGGTTAAAGAAAGAGAAAAAGTGGGCACCTGACCGAAAGAGCCAATGGGAAGATAGAACTTTTTAAAATTGGGAAAGAAACTTTCCCTTTGTCTGTTGTTCTCTGGGCTGGAGGGACAGAGCAGCCGTGCTATAAACTGCTTAAGCCAGGAATGATCATAATTCATCAGATTATGTCTAAAACTGCTTATCTAAACTCCAAATGTGTAAGTAGATCAGAATGTTTAGCTAGACGCGACTAGGGTTTTTCTTTTATTTCTTATGGGCTTGTGGGCTCCTCTGTGCTAACCCCAGATGCTTTTGTTTGCTTATAACCTTTAAGCTCAACCTCCAAGAAAGCTATTTTGGGTGCTTGGTTTTTGGAATTGCTCTTTTAAAATCTAGCAAAAGTCTAAGTTCCAGATGTATTTTCTTTCTTTTGGTTTTTAATAAAATGTATCTTTTTTAAGAACAGGATTGGATTTTTGATGTCTGAAGAGGTTTGTGCATGTTGTTGGATTAGTTGGTAGCCACAGCTAATTTCCTTTGTTTTCTTTCTCGGCTCATTCCCTGAGGGGGGGAGGGTGAAAGGGCTTGAGGGTTGAATTCCCAAGTGCTCCTTCCTGGGTTCAAAGGGTTTTTTTTGCATTGGGGTGGTGGCAGCATTTACCAAGCCAAGGTCAGAGAAAAGCTGTAACCTTGGGAGTTTAATACAAGCCTGGAGTGGCCAGTATTCATTTTTAAAATCCTGTAGGAGGAAGCTAGTCTATGTTCATACTTTTCAAACCCATTATGCTTTCTCGGGAACAAGTATTTTCTTATATACTGTTTATGCATTTAAAGTGTGTATTCATGTTTCAATTTCAATTCAAATTTCCAACCAATGACTAAATTGGCAACACTGCATGTAACGGGGCGGGGGGGGGGGGAGGAAATTCAGGGGGGGGTGTACACCTCCCCTAAAGGGGGTCTAGGGAAATCCCTGGGCTGGTGTAAGTTTTAAGGGGAGTTTTTAAGCCTGGGAGCAGTACTAACAATTTTTTATCTTGGTCCTATCTTGTTTCCCACAAAGGCCGGGACGCTCTGCTGGCTGATGTCATGAAAATAAAATTGTGAGGGTTCCGTTTGCTTCTTGTTCTCATTCCGGTTTAGAATTCACACCCACACCGCATTTCCTGCTCCCAATTTAACCACCCTGACCCACTCTCTTCACCAACCTCTCCTTTTCCCCCAGGCACCCTGTGAAAACCCCGCTCCCACCCGGCTGCACGAACCCCCTTTTGAACTGCCCAAGGAACAAAAGAAGTTGTAGCACTGGGACAGGTTCATCACTACATGGACATGACACCATTAACAACGCTGCAGCAAAGGCAGAGGTGTTCAGCGGCTATTTCTTGGAATAGAATTTGGAAAGAAGTGGATGGTTGTTCTCATATCGCTGGTGGAAGGTGCGGGGGGCGGGGGGGGGGGGGAAGGAAGTACTTCTGGTTTCCCGTGATTCAAAGTGGAGCAGGTGCAGAAAAAGGCAGCTAGGATGCGCGGGGGACAGGAGAAACAACAAGGAGTCCGGTCTTTAAGGTGCCACCGGACTCTGTCCTTGTTGTTTTCGTGGATACAGACTAACAGGGCTACCCCTCTGATACGGGGGACTGAAGAGCCGATCTCACGAGAGGAGAATGAAAGAGCTGGGCTCGATTAGCCTAAAACGCAGGCTGAGAAGGGATCCGATTGCTTTCTAGAAACACATCGGTGGGTAAACACCAGGGAGGGAGAAGAAATATTGACACTAAAGGACAATGTTGGCACAAGAACAAATGGGGATTACTGGCCAGGGATCAGCTGGCACTGGAAATAAGAAGAAGGTTTCTAGCTATCTCTGGGGGTATGGGGGTGGGAAATAACCTAACTAGTTTGAAGATGAAGCTTGATCAGTTTCACCGAACTTTAACCCAAGAGTCCTAAAAGAGTTGGCCAAGGAGATCTCTGGCCTGCTGATATTCATTTTGAATAAATCTTAAAATACTGGGGAAATTTGAGAGGACTGGAAGACTGCTGGTGATGTGCCATTATTCAAAAAGGACAAGCAAAATGACCTGGGATAATGATAGACCAGTTACACGGACATCGATCCTGGACAAAGAAGTGGAAAAGCTGATACGGGATTCAATCCATAAAGAATTAAAGGACAGGAATATAATTAATGCCACTCAACATAGTCTCATGGCAAATAGGTCTTGTCAAACAACCCTGATTTAATTCTTTGATGAGATTACAAATAAGTTGATAACGTTAACTGCGCAGAGGTAATAGACTTTAAAGGTGCTTGACTTGTTAACTACACGACATTCCAATTAAAAAAACAGCACTATACAACATCAGTAAAGTGCACGATTAAGAACGGGCTAGCTGACAGATCTCAGTGGGGAATCGTCACTGAATGAGGGTGTTTCCAGAGGGTTTCATGGGTTGTTTATAGGCCTGACCATAGACGCCGACTCCGTGGATGCTCCAAGGCCCCTCCCTACCCCACCTCACCTCACCTCTGCCTCCTCCCCATAGCGCCCTGCATCCCCGCTCCTCCGCCTCCCTCCCAGCACTTGCTGCTGCAAAGCAGCTGTTTCACGGCGTAACAAGCTCTGGGAGGGAGGGGGAAGAGCGGGAACGCGGCGCACTATGGGGAAGAAGTGGGGAAGAGGCGGGGCTGGGGCGGGGATTTGGGGAAGGAGTCCAATGGGGCAGGGAGGGGGCGGAGTTGGGGCAGGGACTTTGTGGAAGGGGTTGGGATGGGGGTGGGGAAGGGCTGGGAGGGGGTGGGGCAGGTGGTAGAGGGGGGGTCGAGTACCCACCAACGCCAGCAGAAGTTGGAACCTATGGGCCTGACTGTGATGTGTTATTACATATTCTTTATGAAAATATGCTTATGATATGAATATGACCTAACTGAGATGTACTTTATGCCAGATGACTCATGTGAGATATAAGAACATAAGAACATAAGAAAGGCCGTACTGGGTCAGACCAAAGGTCCATCCAGCCCAGTATCCTGTCCGCCAACAGTGGCCAATGCCAGGTGACCCGGAATGAGTGGCACTGGTAATGATCAAGTGATCTCTCTCCTGCCATCCATCACCCACCTCTGACAAACAGAGGCTAAGGACACCATTCCTTACCCATCCTGGTTAATAGCCATTAATGGACTTAACCTCCATGAATTTATCCAGTTCTCTTTTAAACCCTGTTATAGTCCTAGCCTTCACAGCCTCCTCAAGCAAGGAGTTCCACAGGTTGACTGTGCGCGGAGTGAAGAAGAACTTTCCAATATCATTGGAAAGGTTAGGATTTACTGAATGCGATGATCCAACGTGTAGGCCTGTATCATTTCTGTATCTGAAGTTAGGAATATTGACTATGTATCTGTATTTCAACTATGCTACTTTGGGCGACGCCCACTGCTCCCACTTCAGGTACAACAATGGAAAAGCCAGACAGGGCGGATGGCCCATCAGCGAGAACAATAAACCGTGAAAAGGCTTGGTCTTCCTGCGGATGCTCCATACTGCCCCGACTCATGGACGCTGTGATCCTACAGAGTCAGGTGGTCTTGTCACTTGATACTAAAACATTACCTGGGACTTCTTGTAACTTTCCACTGTAATGGAAAGGGGGGGGGGGGTGTCAAGTTTGGGAAACAAAAGATTCCCAACTTATGTAAATCCTATTGAAGGGTGGGGAGGAAAGCAAACAGGACTACTCCTCTCCGTGGTCTATCTGCCCAGGAAGAAAGACTGCAAAAGGGAAGGCCAGGGGGGAGTCCAGACTGAGTCAGGGGCCCAGTCTGAAAAGGAATATAATTGGAACTCTGAACCATAGAAGCTTTACAAACTGCCTGCAACAATATCTAGGGTGAGAAATACTATTTGTAACCAATAGTTTCTTTCGTGAAACTAGCTTAGTTTGCACGTTTGATTTTGTTTGCTTAGTAATCTGCTTTGTTCTGTTTGTTACCCTTTTTGCCACTTAAAATCTGACTTTTATAGTTAATAACATTTGTTCTGTTTATTATTAAACCCAGTTTCTGTAATTTCTAACGTGGGGGGAGGGGGGGAAAGAAGTGTGCACAACTTGCTCCACATTGAGGGAGGAGGCGAATTTCATAATATATCTTTGGGTCTGTACTCCAAGGGAGGTGGACATCTGAGTGCTGGAGCAAGTCCCTTAAGCTGGAAGAACTGGTAGACTCAGTGGTGGCTTAGCACATCAGGTGGCTTCCCAAGAGGTCCAACCTGTCACACTCCTCATGGGTTGTTTCTAGGCCGGACGCCATCAGCAGCAACTCCGTGGGTGCTCCGGGGCTGAAGCATCCACGGGGAAAAATTGGTGGGTGCAGAGCACCCACCGGCAGCTCCCCACCCCCCACCCCAGCTCACCTCCGCTCCGCCTCCTCCCCTGAGCGTGCTGCCGCCGCCGCTCCGCTTCTCCCCCCTCCCTCACAGGCTTGCCGCCAAACAGCTGTTTCCGGCAGCAAGCCTGGGAGGGAGGGGGGGGAAGCAGAGCGGCGGCAGCACGCTCGGGGGAGGAGGCAGAGCGGAGGTGAGCTGGGGCGGGGAGCGGTTCCTCTTCCCCACCCCCCACGGTTACTTCCTGTGGCCCTCCCCGCGCCCCTCCCTGCCCCAGCTCACCTCCCCTGAGCGCACCGCAGCTCCGCTTCTCCTGGGAGGGAGGGGGGAGGAGGGGAAATGCGGCGCACCCAGGGGGAGGAGGTGGGGCCGGGGATTTGGGGAAGGGATTGGAATGGGGGCGGGGAAGGGGCAGAGTGGGGGTGGGTGGGCGCACACACCCACTAGCGCCGGGTAAAGTTGGCGCCCATGCCTGATGCTCTTCAGTATTTTTATCACCGACCTGGAAATAAATATAAAATTGGCAGCTGGCACAAAGCCTGGCAGAGTGATGAATACTGATGAGGACAGGATTGCTTGGTAAGCTGGGCCCCTTCAAACCAAAGGCATTTTAGTAGGGCCAGATGCAAGGTCATACAGCTAAGAGCAAAGAATGCCATCCATGTCTACAGAATGGGGGGCTGCACCCTGGGAAACAGGGACTCTGGAAAGGTTTTAGGGCTCATAGCGGACAAACAACTGAAGACGAGCTCCCAGTGCGATGCTGGGATAGAAAAGACTCATACGATCCTTGGGTGTTTCTCAGGGGAGTAAGGAGGAGCAGGGAGATGTCTTTCCCGCTGTGTACTGCCTTCATAGACTATCAGGGTTAGAAGGGACCTTAGGAGATCATCTAGTCCAACCCCCTGCTCAAAGCAGCACCAATCCCCAATTTTTGCCCCAGATCCCTAAATGGCCCTCTCTAGGATTGAACTCACAACCCTGGGTTTAGCAGGCCAATGCTCAAATCACTGAGCTATCCCTCCCCCCAAAGTGATGCCTTGCTGAGCCCGATGCTGGTGCCGGGTTTTAAAAAAGGATGCGGAAGATTTGTCACGGGTGAGGAGAAAAGCCACAAAAGTGGTTCAAGGGCTGGAGAAATTGCCTGGCGGGGAGATCCGTGTCACTGATCACAGAGAAGATGGGGGTTCCGGTGTCTAAGTCCCTTCGTGGGGAGAAAATCCCGGGTCCTGAAGGGCTCTTTAGCGTAGCAGAGACGGGCCGAACAAGAACCAGCGGCTGGAAGCTGACGCCCGACACTTTCCAGTCAGAAACAAGGCCTGGATTTTTACCAGTGTGGGTGATTAACCACTGGAACAAATCACCCGTCTCTTGGTGTCTCCAGACCCATCCCAGATGGCTTGCGCAGCTGTCTGGCCAGCGCTATGCAAGAGCTCAGCCTGGAAGGCCTAATGGCCCCTCCTTGCCTTAAACTCTACAAATCTCAGTAGCTTTCCTTGTGCAAAAGTCCAGGGGTCATCCCGCCAAATGCCCTTGTATGGCCAGGGAGACCCCCTGTATGGGGACAGGTTCTCAGGGGGCCAGTCCTGCCCCCTTTTTAGCCCCCTCCATACTCCCAGAGGAGTTGGGCATGTCAGGCATGGGAATTCCCACCTACAGTGCCCTGACCAATGTTAAAGAAAGCCCCTGGGAACCATCAGAGCTAGCTAACCCCCAACCCAGTGTCAGACACCCCCAGCCAGCCTACTTCAAACTTCTCTATAAGGAGCCAGGGGTCTAGAACCTGGAGCAGCAGAGGGTTGGGTGCCTGACACCTCCATGTCACCACTAGGGAGCCAGCCAGGCACCAGCCGACCATTATCGGAGGGTGAGGTCTGCAGGATGTCCCTCCTGCGGAGACCACGCGACAGCCCGGCAGTCTCGTGACTCCAGGAAGTTGCCCCAGGGAGCTGTCTGAGCAACAACGCAGACTCCAGCTCGCCTCCTGGCCCATCTTGCGCTGACCCTGGCCTTGGTATCCGTCTCCTGGCTTATCTCAGAAACTAGTCCTGACACTCAGGCTGGCCGCCTACCCCCCAGCTATTACATCATGTACTTGAAGCTGGCATGCTGGACTTGGCTCAATCTGGATTCAGGCCAGGGCATGGAACTGACTCATCCGGAGCGGCACTGGGGATTGACTGTCTGCACATAAGTTTTGACGCACATTAAGTGTTATGTTTTTGAATGTATTTTTTGGCAAGGTTTTTTAAAGCCATACCGCTGGTAACTTTAACAGACTTGGCTTTTGCCCTTGCTTCACTTGCCTTAACCCGTAACATAGAATTTATTTGAATTTTAAAGCTTTACTAGCTTATGTAATAAACTATAACGACTGTTATAGAAGGCGTTCCGTCACAGAAACAACAAGGAAATAACACCCCAAACCGGTTTTATACCTAGTTTAATAAATTCCAAGTAAATGATAGAGGGATAGGGACATGTTTCCCTCTTTTTCCTCGATGGCTTGTAGCTGATTGAGAGGTTTTTTCCCTCTGTTGGGACCTGCCGAACAGCTGGGGATCCTGAGGCTGATGGATTAGAGGTGCAGCCCGGGATAGTTGTGGGGACTGAAGAACTGCACAAGTTCTGAGTCATTGCGGCCTTTTGGCAGCAATTTAATACATATATTTATTAACTCCCCTGCCACCACTAGTGTGGGTCATCGGGCCCGATGCTACTGCTTATATTTTATTGGTACCATTTGTTGCAACTTTAACCTTTAATAAAGCCCTTTAAACGCGCGTATTACTTTTTAAAATAACAACTTTAAATAATATTAGTACTTTATTTTGCAAAATTAAATTTAAAATTTTAAAAGTAAAACTTTACGTTAAACCACAACACGGAACGGAAATACTGAGCTTGCTGCCAAGCCTCAGCCATAGGAAATTAGGTTCCTGAGTTCTTGAGAGGGAGTTAGCAGGACACACAGTTTTTAACTTTTTGTAACTTTAACTTTTTACTTATGCCTTAGGTGAGATTTTCAGGGGTCTAAGGATGCCTGGAATCCCTGAAAATTCCTGTTACACACTTTTTGAGACTCCTGGCTGGCTCACCAGTCTGTAGCCTGATTTAGAGTGTACTAATAATAATGTAATTTATTAATTTAATTTTATTAATTAATTAACAATATTAATAATAGTTGCTTATTATTATTACTAATAGCATGGGTTTCAGGTTCACCAGCTTGTTTGATTAGAAGATAAAAGCTTTTGTCCCGAATTAGGCTCCACCGAATTTGCAAAGGCCCCTCGGGTGTATGACAGGAAGCTCACACTGAAACAGATATAGCCTTAACGACCTTTTATTAAACTCAATAATAGTAAGTAAATGGTAAAATACCCAGAGTTACAATTGCATTACTGCTATTTAAAAGATACACATGCTAATATGCAACAAAGCTTTGGTTAATATACTTACACCTTTTCTTGACAACCTGGTGATAAGAGACACAGGACCAGCCTTGCCGGTTTTTGAGTGAGGGATGCACTGCTTAGAAAAAGCTAAGAGCTATTAAAGCGGACTAGGGATTACTTGACTAATTTAAACTTAAAATCAAAACCTAATAAACAAACTAAGAATAAAAGCTTAGGGAAACCAAGCTTAGCCTAGTTTCCTTTAAACTTAAAGTTTAAGAAGAACAAGTACAGCCTACTAATAGTAGTAGTTATAGTAGATAGATAGAATAGAATAGAAGGCGTGAGTGAGAGTGAGTAAGTTAGAGTATGTGGTAAACCCAGGACAGATAGCTACAAAAGGTGGAGGCAGTAAGTGGTCCCAGGGGGTTAAAACCCCTCTCCCTATCCACTAAGGAGAGAGGACTGTGGGGAAATAAGGTTCAGCTGGGAAAGGGGTTACCAGGGAACTAATTAGGTCCAGCTGGCGGCGATTGCTGGAGACCTTTTTAAACCCTCCCTGCTGTGCATGGAGGGGAGGAGAGAGACTGAGAGAGACGCAGAGAGAGACGCAGACGCGGCACCAGTGTGGCTGGGTGCCCCAAGACACTGAGCCCTTCCCAAAAGGAAAAGGGAAAAACCCAAGGGGTTTACCTTGCCCAAGCCTGAGTCTCCGGGGCTTAAAGGACCGAGACCGCTGAGGAGAAGGAGGTACTTTGCCACAAGTAGAAATAGAATGATAGAGCGGAGTGTTCTAGCGAGGTGAGTCACCTCTTTTATAGGGCACAAGTGCTGGAAATCCTTCCTCCGATGCCCAAATTTTATTTCTTACCCACAGAATGTTAGGGGACGCTTACCCCATGGGCTAGTATGTTTGTGCGTATTGATGACACGTATATACGCACATACGTTTTCTTGTGGTGTACCTGTTAAGTCTATGGGTACAACATTAAAAAAAAACCTGTGCCATTCTTCATTGCCCATTGGTCTCAATAAAAGGTCTTAAACATATGCGTGGGTGCTTATCTATTTAGGTAACAAGCTATAGGTTCACATTGCTTTTTGGGTAAAAGGTTTTAATATAAATATGCTAACTGTGCCTTAGCTTAACATACAAAATATAGCCTGTAGGTCGAAACACAATTTCACTAGGAGGGTGGTGAAGCACTGGAATGGGTTACCTAGGGAGGTGGTGGAATCTCCATCCTTAGAGGTTTTTAAGGCCCGGCTTGACAAAGCCCTGGCTGGGATGATTTAGTTGGGGTTGGTCCTGCTTTGAGCAGGGGGTTGGACTAGAAAACCTCCTGAGGTCTCTTCCAATCCTAATCTTCTATGATTCTTAACAGCCCAATGTATTACATTGTTTTGCTGCAATTTAGATGGAATGTGAAGATGTGACTTCCTGCTTCTTAGCTCATGGTTTCTGCTGTCCTACTGCAGACCTTATAGGGTGACCCCTAGTTCTTGTGTTATGAGAAAGAGTAAATAACAATTCCTTTTTCACTTTCTCCACACCAGTCAAGATTTTATAGACCTCTATCATATCCCCCTTAGCCGTATCTTTTCCAAGCTGAAACGTCCCAGTCTTATTAATCTCTCCTCATTTGGAAGCCGTTCCATACCCCTTATATTTTTGTTGCTCTTTTCTGAACCTTTTCCAATTCCAATATATCTTTCTTGAGATGGGGCGATTAGATTTGCATGCAGTATTCAAGATGGGGGCATACCATGGATTTATACAGAGGCATTATGATATTTACTATCGTATCTATCTCCTTCCTAATGGTTCCTAAAATTCTGTTAGCTTTTTTGACCCCCACTGCACACTGAGTGGATGTTTTCAGAGAACTATCCACAATGACTCAAAGATCTCTTTCTTGATTGGTAACAGCTAATTTAGACCCCATCATTTTGTATGTACAGTTGGGATTATGTTTTCCAATGCGCGTTACTTTGCATTTACTTTCCTATGTCAGTTTTGGAGCCTAAATACAAGAACTAATCACTTTAACCGGTAAATAAAATTTGTGCAGAATATTAGCTCGACATCACTGTTCTTACAGCGTCACATCAGTCACCCTCAAACACCCATAGACATACCTTTTTTTATTCCCTTCTGAAAAAACAAGCAAACATATGCACTCAATTTGTAAATCTCCTTTCTCATTAAACAGTTATGAAGTCTGAAATAGTTGAGTTTCCCCTCAAACATTCTTCTAAAGCAGGGGTGGGCAAGCTATGTTCTGGGGGCCACATCCGGCCCTCGAGGTGTTTTAATCCAGCCCTCGAGCTCAAGCCGGGGAGTGGGATCCGGGGCTTTCCCCACTCCGGCGCTCCAGCTGGGGAGTGGGGTCCAGGGCTTGCCCCGCTCCGGCACTCCAGCTGGGGAGCGGAGTCCGGGACTTGCCCCGCTATGCACGGCTCCTGGAAGCAGCGACATGTCCGCCCTCCGGCTCCTACGCATGGGGCAGCCAGGGGGCTCCGCACACTGCCCCTGCCCCAAGCGCTGCCCCCGCAGCTCCCATTGGTCAGGAACCGCGGCCAATGGGAGCTGCGAGGCAGCACCTGGGGACAGGGCAGTGTGCAGAGCCGCCTGGCCACACCTCCGCGTAGGAGTGGGAGGGGGGATATGCCGCTGCTTCTGGGAGCTGCTTGAGGTAAGCGCCATCCGGAGCCTGCACTCCTGACCTCCTCCTGTGCCCCAATTCCCTGCCCCAGCCCTGATCTCCCTCCCACCCTCTGAACCCCTCAGTCCCAGCCTGGAGCACCCTCTGGCACCCCCAACCCCTCATCCCCAGTCCCACCCCAGAGCCCTCCCCCTGAGACGGAGCCCTCATCCCCTCCTGCACCCCAACCCCCAATTTCGTGAGTATTCATGGCCCGCCATACAATTTCCAAAACCAGATGTGGCCCTCGGGCCTAAAAGAAGCGAGGGCACGGCAGGCTCAGAGGAGGGGCCGGGAAGGGGTGGAGTGGGGGCAGGGCCTGTGGCAGAGCCAGGGGTTGAGCAGGGAGCAGCCCCCAGCACATTGGAGAGTTGGCACCTATACAAGGAGCCGCATATTAACGTCTGAAGAGCCGCATGTGGCTCCGGAGTCACAGGTTGGCCACTCCTGACTTAGGGAGAGAGAGAAAATGAGTCTGCTCTCCAGCCTTCGCTAACAGCCAGGTGGCTTTTAGCTCATGCGGTAGAGACTCATGCACTGAGGTCCCTGGTTCAATCCCCCCTCGCTGATGACCGGGGTCTGTTGTAGGCATTACATGTACACAATGCATTTGATGTATCTCCAGCACAAACGAAAACACACTCCAGTTCAAGGTACTAAAGAGATGAAAAGTATCAGCGGGGGAGCCGTGTTAGTCTGGATCGGTAGAAGCGACAAAGGTCCTGTGGCACCTTATAGACTAACAGACGTATTGGAGCATAAGCTTTCGTGGGTGAATACAGATGCATCCGAAGAAGTGGGTATTCACCCACGAAAGCTTATGCTCCAATACATCTGTTAGTCTATAAGGTGCCACGTGACTCTTTGTCGCTTCTAAAGAGGTGAAGTTTCAAAACATACAAATTAATTTTAAAAAATTGAACTTGCATTTACAAAAGACTGATCAAAAAGCACGTTTTAGCCCCTGGAAACTGTTCAGTTGTATAACGTAATAGAGGAATCCTGAGTATGTATTTACCGTGACCCAGCTGGCCGATTCTTAAATGTGCCTTAATGAAAACAATATGACACTATACGTCAAACTTTTCTAAGAAAATTTGCCCTCTAAACAATGTTATTTCAAGGGTATAGTCAAATATTAAGGAAGGTAGTAAACAGACCTGTTCCCAGGCTGTAACAACCTGGGAGGATTAAGAACCCTCCAGGAATTGTAAAACAAAAACAAAAAAAAAGTCCCAGGGGTCCATAGACTAATTCATGAAAGAAAACGGTTTTATTTTCCAATTGAGAATTGCAGAGTAACCAACACCAGCGTTACGAACTGACCGGTCAACCACACACCTCATTTGGAACCGGAATTATACAATCAGGCAGCAGCAGAGACCCCCCCCAAAAAAAGCCAACACAGTGCAGTGCTGTGTGAAACGTAAACTACTAAAAATAGAATAAAGGGAAAGCGGCATTTTTCGTGGGCATAGTCAAGATTCGAAGCTGTATGAAGCCAGTGTTCAATTGTAAACATTTGGAAGAACAGCCGGAATGTTTTGTTCAGAGTTATGAGCATTTCAGTGTTGCCTACGCGCCAACTTCTGCTGGCGCCGGAGGGTGCTCGACCCCCCCTCTGCCCCCCGGCCCCGCCCCGACTCCACCCCTGCCCAGCCCCCATTCCAACCCCTTCCCCAAAGTCCCTGCCCCAACTCCGCCCCCTTCTTGCCCCTATTCCAACCCCTTCCCCAAATCCCTGTCCTGGCCCCGCCTCCTCCCCTGTGAGTGCCGCGTTCCCGCTCCTCCCCCTCCCTCCCAGAGCTTGTTATGGCACAAAACAGGCGTAACAAACAGCTGTTTTGCAGCGGCGAGCGCTGGGAGGAGAAGTGGGGACGCAGCCGCGCTCAGGGGAGGAGGCGGAGGTGAGATGGGGCGGGGGGGACGGAGAGGGGAGTTGGCTGCCGGTGGGTGGAGAGCGCCCACCAATTTTTTTCCCGCGCGTGCTCCATGAAGCACCCATGAAGTTGGCGCCTAGGTTCTACTCTATGGACAATAAGTTCCTCTGGTTTCCAGCAGGAGGTACTGAAATGGGTGAGGGCAGCAATGGCTGCGACACAGAAAATAAAACAGACCAGCTGTGTGGGAGAGACCATGAAGATCAGCATTCAGCAGCTCTCCCCTGGCTCTCCTCCCATCAGCCTGGCGAGGAGGAGATATTCACCCACACAAAGTGCTTTGAGGGCCCCTCTGGTGCTAGTCACCCCGCCGGAGGTGAGATTTGGCTGCCTCTGCGCCGGGGTGGGGACGGACAGAGCGAGACAGATGCCTCCCCGCTCCCGGCACGGAGCAGCCGGGGAATATACATTTCCCACAGCCTGGAGCGGCGGGGTGGAGGGTCTGGGGGGAAGCGGCGGGTTCAGCTCCTCCGGGACAGGCTTGTCAGCCAACAGCAACTTCTGACTCAGAGCCCAGTTAAGGGCTGCGGGTTTCTCTTGCGGCCAGAGCACGGAGCAGCAGCTCACTTTCCTGTTTGCGCTCCTCTGTGGTCGGAAATTGGGGGGGGGCGAGGGGGAAAACAGGTGCCCTCCCCCGCACTTCCTAAATGGCACCCCTGTAAAGAGCCACCGAGGGAGCCCAGGCTGCTGTGGGGAGCCCCGGACCCTCCACCTGCACTGGACGGGGGACCCGAGAGCAGCCCCCGGCCCGTGTCCCCACCCCCAGGGCAGGCAGTGGGTCTCTTGCTTCCTGGGTGGCTCCCGCTTCCGGCCAGGTGGCAGGGCCTGGGGGAGAAGAGGAGGAGCAGGGGGCGGGGCCACAGCTCCCCCCCCCACACACACTTCTACACAGGTTCCGGCGCTCCCGGGGTCCCCAAATTTGCCGGGGCCCCTGGGCCCCGTATGTTCATCCACCACTGGGCGGAGGCGATGCTGGAGGGCAGAGGGAAGGATTTTGAGGCGTTGGTCACACGGTGCAGCCTCCTTTGGGTGAAGGTTCACGCCAACGATGGGCTAATTCAGCCGGTGGTCTCCTCGCTGAGCTCCCACAAAGCAGCGTCCGCGAGTAACGTTCGATGCCCGGCTGGGAGGCTCCGCCCCACCCCTGGCGGACAGTGACCTGGCCTCAGTTTACCCATCTGGCTACAGCAATGCCGTAGGCCTGGGCCTGGAGCCGTCAGCCCTTGGGAAACTCCAGCAGGTGCCGAACGCTGCCGCGGCCGCTCAGTGGCTGCTGCTGCGAGCGCTTCGTTACTGTCCTGCGCGCGGGGAACAGAGTCCAGGACTCGAGCCTGGCTCCAGGGATCTAAACCTCCGGGATGAGGCTGGTCGACTGCTCCGCTCCTCTGACCCAGTGTGTAGTAACACGAGCGCACGACTCTACGTGGAGTAAAAACTCCAACTCTGCACGGCCCCTCCGGGAAGCCAATGAGAGAACATGACACAGACCTTAGTCACCTCGGTTAAGGAGCTACTGGAATACGCTCGGGGGTGGCACTCACAAGAGGGAGATGAGAACCAGAGGGAAAGAAGGAACCCCCTGGGTCATCTCGTTCTAGTCTGACCCCCTGGCAAGGTGCAGGATTTGCTGTGGCTAAACCACCCAGGATAGATGGCTCCGGCCTCCTTGTGAAACCTCCAGTGAAAGAGCTTCCACGAGGCCTTTGCTCCATTGTCCTGTTCTTACAGCGAGGGAGATTTCATCTAAATCGGCTGGGCTGTGGTTTGAACCCACTGCCCCTTGTCCTGCCCTCTGTGGCAGGAGAGAACAACTTTTCTCCATCTTTTTTATGGCAGCCTTTCGAGTATTTGAAGCCCGCTAGCTATCATGTCCCACATTAATCTCTTTTCCCAACTAATCATACCCACTTCCTTCAGCCTTTGCTCATATGGCTTGTGTTTTCCATCCCTTTGGATAGATAGATAGATAGATAGATAGATAGATAGATAGATAGATAGATAGAGGGGGTGTATGGGGATAGATAGATAGATAGATAGATAGATAGAGGGAGTGTATGGGGATAGATAGATAGAGGGGGATAGATTAGATAGATAGATAGATAGATAGATGGGGTGTATGGGGATAGATAGATAGATAGATAGAGGGAGTGTATGGAGATAGATAGATAGATAGATAGAGGGGGTATATGGGGATAGATTGATAGATAGATAGATAGATAGAGTGTATGGAGATAGATAGATAGATAGATAGATGGGGTATATGGGGATAGATAGATAGATAGATAGATGATAGATAGAGGGGGTATATGGGGATAGATAGATAGATAGATAGATAGAGGGGGTATATGGGGATAGATTGATAGATAGATAGATAGAGGGGGTATATGGGGATAGATTGATAGATAGATAGATAGATAGATAGAGGGGGTATATGGGGATAGATAGATAGATAGATAGATTAGATAGAGGGGGTATATGGGGATAGATAGATAGATAGATAGATAGAGGGGGTATATGGGGATAGATTGATAGATAGATAGATAGATTAGATAGAGGGGGTATATGGGGATAGATAGATAGATAGATAGATAGAGGGGGTATATGGGGATAGATTGATAGATAGATAGATAGGGTGTATGGGGATAGATAGATAGATAGATAGAGTGTATGGAGATAGATAGATAGATAGATAGAGGGGGTGTATGGGGATAGATAGATAGATAGATAGATAGATAGAGGGGGTATATGGGGATAGATAGATAGATAGATAGATTAGATAGAGGGGGTATATGGGGATAGATAGATAGATAGATAGATAGAGGGGGTATATGGGGATAGATTGATAGATAGATAGATAGATTAGATAGAGGGGGTATATGGGGATAGATAGATAGATAGATAGAGGGGGTATATGGGGATAGATTGATAGATAGATAGATAGGGTGTATGGGGATAGATAGATAGATAGATAGAGTGTATGGAGATAGATAGATAGATAGATAGATAGAGGGGGTGTATGGGGATAGATAGATAGATAGATAGATAGATTTTAAAATATTGGATTTAGCCCATCTTGTGTCTTCTTTACAGTAAATTGTGTCAAGAAATGGGCTTGTGGGGAGGTTGAACATAGGCCCTCACACACCCGCAGCAAGACTCACACTCCTAGATAAGCCGCACAGCTGGGAGGCCGGGCAGCCAGCAAGTGACCTGCTATAATTGTCACCACATGGAGAGGTCTTCGCTCAGCAGATGGGTCCTGAGCGCCACCTGTTGGCAGAAATGCATCATCTCTCGACTGTGTTGTAGTAGCAACATTCGCCCCAGGACATTATAGGGCAGCGGTGTCCAATACGTTCGCCACTGGCCACATGTGGTGAATAGACTATTGAATTGTGGCTAATGCATGAGCAATGCGTTGGTGTATTGAAGACAGCAGTACTGGAAGACAGGTCGCGTGCTTTGATATACAGCTTGTTAACGTGGCTAGGATATAGTGATTTTGCGTTAGTACCTATTCATATTTTTTTTGTAACATCTACTTATTTTTGATATTTGAAATGTCTTTTGTAGTATGTTTTTTAATCCTTTTTGATAATGTGGCGAAGAAGAAAAATTCAAAACCACAAGTGTGGCTAGCATGGAATTTCGATTGGACACCGCTGTTACAGAGAAAAGCTCTCAGCAGCTTTGTCGCTGATTTCTGAACCCTTTCCAGTTTCTCTACATCCTTTCTATACAATGGTGACCAGAATTGGACACAGGTCTCCAGCTGAGGCCCGATCAGCGCCGAGCAGAGCGGTGCTATCACCTCCCGGGACTTGCCGGCGATGCCTCTGTTAATGCAACCCAAAATTGCACTTGCTTTTTGCAACAGCATCGCGTCGCTGACTCACGTTGAGGCTGGGATCCACCACAACTCCCAGCTCCTTCTCAGCAGTGCTGCTGCCGAGCCAGGTACCCCCCGTTCCGCATTTGTGCAGTTGGCTTTTCTTCCCTAACTGAAGCACCTTCCATTTGTCTGTGTTGAATTTCATTGTATTGTCTAGAGCCCAGTTCTCCAATTTATCAGGGTGAAGGGTTCCTCTGAATCTTACTTCTGTCCTCCAAAGTGTTGGCAACCTTCCCCTCTCTCCCCCTAAACTTTGTGTCATCTGCAAATGTGATCAGTCTGCTCTTTTTTCCTACATCCAAGTCATTAATAAAGAGGTTCAATAACACCAGACCCAGAACAGATCCCTGGGGAACCCCACTGGAGACCTCCCTCCAATCCGACATCATTCCATTAATAGTTACTCCTTATTTGTGGTGGTTTAACCAATTATGTATCAACTTAATGGTATTTCCGCCGACCCGCATTTCTCCAGCTTACCAGAATGTTATGTGGGACTGTGTTAAAAGACTTGCTGAAGTCCAAGTATATTGCATTCACCTAGGGCCAGCTCTAACTTTTTTGCCACCCCAAGCAAAAAAAAAACAAAACCGAGCGCCGAAACAACCCCCCCCACACACCCCGAGCGCTGCCCTGCTGAAACAACCCCCCCTCCCGAGCGCCGCCCCCCCAAAATAACCCCCCCGAGCGCCGCCCCACCGAAACAAACTCCCCCGAGCGCTGCCCCGCCGAAACAACCCCCCGCGCGCCACACCGCCACACCGCTGAAACAAAAACAAAAAACAACACCCCCCCCCGAGCGCCGCCCCGTTGAAGTAAAAAAAAACCCCGAGCGCCACCCCACCTTCCCAAGATTGGCCGCCCTTTAGAAGGTGCCGCCCCAAGCACGTGCTTGGTTGGCTGGTGCCTGGAGCCAGCCCTGTGTCCACCGCATTGCTTTCATCCACCAAAGCAAAGAAGGAAATCAAGCTAGTTTGGCATGATTTGTTCTTAATAAATCCATGCTGGCTGCTAGAAATTACTGTGACAGTCTGTACCCTTATGTTCACCCTTTTTACAAGACTATGGTCATCTTGGTACAAAGTATGCCTTGTGAGGTATCATTTATAAACCTCATAATTTGCTGATCATTATTGTCCTCGTAAAATATGTGTGGCAACGTTGTATGTAAAGTTATAAAATTCTACTGTATTAGACATGTTCCAAGTCTGGGGAAACTGCTTCAAACTAGTTCCCCAGAGACAAAAGGCTAGCCAACACCTCAGCCAGATGTCAACATAATCAAACGGACCATCACCTGGTTAAATGAACATTTTTTAGCAGGGAGGAGGGCGTGAGTGAGAAATTTACACTTTGGCAACCGAACAGCTGAGGCTTTCCATGCAAACAGACTTGCTGTCACCTGAACCCCAGATGGAATCATAGAATATCAGGGTTGGAAGAGACCTCAGGAGGTCATCTAGTCCAACCCCTTGCTCAAAGCAGGACCAATCCCCAACTAAATCATCCCAGCCAGGGCTTTGTCAAGCTGGGCCTTAAAAACCTCTAAGGATGGAGATTCCACCACCTCCCTAGGGAACCCATTCCAGTGCTTCACCACCCTCCTAGTGAAATAGTTTTTCCTAATATCCAACCTAGACCTCCCCCTCTGCAACTTGAGACCATTGCTCCTTGTTCTGTCATCTGCCACCACTGAGAACAGCCGAGCTCCATCCTCTTTGGAACTCGCCTTCAGGTAGTTGAAGGCTGCTATCAAATCCCCCCTCAGTCTTCTCTTCTGCAGACTAAATAACCCCAGTTCCCTCAGCCTTTCCTCGTAAGTCATGTGCTCCAGCCCCCTTATCATTTTCATTGCCCTCTGCTGGATGCCCTCCAATTTGTCCACATCCTTTCTGTGGTGGGGGGACCAAAACTGGACGCAGTACTCCAGGTGTGGCCTAGCCAGTGCCGAATAGAGGGGAATAATCACGTCCCTCGATCTGCTGGCAACGCTCCTACTAATGCAGCCCAATATGCCGCTGGCCGTCTTGGCAACAAGGGCACACTGCTGACTCATATCCAGCTTCTCGTCCACTGTAATCCTCGGGTCCTTTTCTGCAGAACTGCTGCTTAGCCACTCGGTCACCAGCCTGTAGCAGTGCATGGGATTCTTCCAACCTAAGTGCAGGACTCTGCACTTGTCCTTGTTGAACCTCATCAGAGTTCTTTGGGCCCAATTCTCCAATTTGTCTCGGTCACTCTGGACCGTATCCCTACCCTCCAGTGTATCTACCTCTCCCCTCAGCTTCGTGTCCTCCGCGAACTTGCTGAGGGTGCCATCCATCCCATCATCTAGATCATTAATAAAGATGTTCAACAAAACCGGCCCCAGGACAGACCCCTGGGGCATTCTGCTTGATACCGTCTGCCAATTAGACATCGAGCTGTTGATCACTACCTGTTGAGCCCAACAATTTAGCCAACTTTCTTTCCACCTTATAGTCCATTCATCCAATCCCTACTTCTTTAACTTGCTGGGAAGAATACTGTGGGAGACCACATCAAAAGTTTTGCTAAAGTCAAGATATATCATGTCCACCACTTTCCCCATATCCACAGAGCCAGTTTCTCGTCATAGAAGGCAATCAGGTTGGTTAGGCATGACTTGCCCTTGGTGAATCCATGTTGACTGTTCCTGATCACCTTCCTCTCCTCCAAGTGCTTCAAAATGGATTCCTTGAGTACCTGCTCCATGATTTTACTGGGGACTGAAGTGAGGCTGACAGGTATGTAGTTCCCCGGGTTCTCTTTCTTCCCTTTTTAAAATATGGGCACTATATTTGCCTTTTTCCACTCGTCCAGGACCTCCCCCGATCGCAGGGGCGGCTCTAACGTTTTTGCCGCCCCAAGCACAAAAAAACAACAACCGCAAACACCGCCCCCCGCAAACAAAAAAAACAACCGCCCCCCCAAAAACAACCCCCCGCCTCTCCCTCTGGGAGCGTGGGTGGCATGCCACCTGCCCCACTCTCCCCGGCCAGAGCACTGGCGGGGAGGGCAGCATGCCTGGGAGGGAGGGGGGACGTGAGCTGTGGCTGCTCACGTTCTCTTCTCCCCGTCCCTCCCAGGCTGTTAAGCCTGGGAGGGAGGAGAGAAGCGGCGCGCAAAAGCACGCCACAACTCAGGGAGAAGCCGAGCCGGCGGCGGCGTGCGAAAGCGGCGCAGATCAGAGGTGAGCTGGGGCGGCCGGCCAGCCGGGGTACATTTCTAGGGGCGGCATGGCCAATGCCAGAATGCCGCCCCTAGAAATGTGCCGCCCCAAGCACCAGCTTGTTTTGCTGGTGCCTGGAGCCGGCCCTGCCCGATCGCCACGAATTTTCAAAGATAATGGCCAATGGCTCTGCAATCACATCAGCCAACTCCCTCAGCACCCTCGGATGCTTTAGATC
Source organism: Chelydra serpentina (assembly GCA_037349315.1). Taxonomy (NCBI): domain Eukaryota; kingdom Metazoa; phylum Chordata; order Testudines; family Chelydridae; genus Chelydra; species Chelydra serpentina. Next base: position 211,501 of record JBAIAC010000172.1, read on the forward strand.
TGGACCCATGGACTTGTGCTCGTCCAGCTTTTCTAAATAATCCTTAACCTGTTCATTCACCACGGAGGGCTGCTCACCTCCTCCCCATACTGTGTTGCCCAGTGCAGCAGTCTGGGAGCTGACCTTGTCTGTGAAGACCGAGGCAAAAAAAGCATTGAGTACTTCAGCTTTTTCCACATCATCTATCACTAGGTTGCCTCCCCCATTCAGTACGGGTCCCACACTTTCCCTGACCTTCTTCTTGTTGCTAACATACCTGTAGAAACCCTTCTTGTTACCCTTCACATCCCTTGCTAGCTGCAACTCCAATTGTGCCTTGGCCTTCCTGATTACACCCCTGCATGCTCGAGCAATATTTTTATACTCCTCCCGAGTCATCTGTCCAAATTTCCACTTCTTGTAAGCTTCCTTTTTGAGTTTAAGCTCACGGAAGATTTCTCTGTTGAGCCAAGCTGGTCGCCTACCATGTATGCTATTCTTTCTGCACATCGGGATGGTTTGTTCCTGCCCCCTCAATAAGTCTTCTTTAAAATACAGCCAGCTCTCCTGGACTCCTTGCCCCCTCATACTAGCCTCCCTGGGAGGCCAATTCAATTTGGGTGGATGTGGTAACTGTTCGGGTGGGAATGGGCCACATCCCAAAAATTAGGGTAGATGTGGCCACTGTTGGGAATGGGCCACATCCACCCTGACTGAATTGGCCTCGTTAGCACTGACCCCCCCCCCCACTCAGTAAGGCAACTCCCATCTTTTCATGTGCTGTGTATTTATACCCGCCTACTGTATGTTCCCCTCCATGCAGCCGATGAAGTGGGTTCTAGCCCACGAAAGCTTCTGCCCAAATACATGTGTTAGTCTCTAAGGTGCCAGAGGGACTCCTCGTTGTTTTTACTGATGCAGACTAACACGGCTCCCCCGCTGAAACGTGTTCTATGATATAATTAATGGATGGATGGATGCCTATACCGCTCATTCAGGATAGCTGGGGGTGATTTACGTGCTGGAGGCTGTGTGTGGGCAGACCAGGAGTGGTTGTTCTCACAATGAAGCCGTGTAAAGGCTGGAGAATTGAGGGGACGCAGACATTCACCAGTCCACGTCGTACCCACATTAAATCCTCGCTGGCTGCCAGTGATTACCCCTTCATCCTCCAGGTGTTCACGGAAGGTGCTGGGCCCTGACGTAGAAGCTCTGGGGTCAGCCCTGCCACAGATGCCTTGTGTGATGCAAGTCACCCCTTCTCTCTGCGTTTGGCTTCTCTGATCTGTAATGTGGGGACATTGGAGCCTTTCTTTGTCTATTGAGACTAGAAACTCTTCAAGGCAGACCCTGATCTCGGTCACTGTGTGTCTGGGCGACGCCTGGCCTGACGGGGCCCTGATCTCGGTCACTGTGTGTCTGGGCAGCACCCGGCCCCACGGAGCCCTGATCTCGGTCACTGTGTGTCTGGGCAGCGCCCGGCCCGACGGGGCCCTGATCTCGGTCACTGTGTGTCTGGACGGCACCCGGCCCAACGGGGCCCCGATCTCGGTCACTGTGTGTCTGGGCAGCGCCCGGCCCAACGGGGCCCCGATCTCGGTCACTGTGTGTCTGGGCAGCGCCCGGCCCGACGGGGCCCTGATCTCGGTCACTGTGTGTCTGGGCAGCACCTGGCATGACAGGGCCCTGATCTCGGTCACTGTGTGTCTGGGCAGCGCCCGGCCCGATGGGAGTCTAATCTCAGTTGGGATTGCTGCCATAATACAAACAAAAATCATGTTGTTTTTCTCAGAGCCAAGCTGAAGTCCCGCCAGCGGCTAGATGTGCTATTCTCCTGAGTCCAAACACCAACCTACCATCGAAAAACAAGTTCTGCCTCTCGGAGCCGCATCACGCGAAATTGCTCGGCAGCAAGGAGCCGGGATAGGGGGCCCGTTGGCACAGCTGGGCAGGCTCTCGATGGCTTTCGCTGCTTTAAATACACTCGTGCATCCGCCCCCTACCCCCACCCCCTCACCCCGACTCGCCAGCCACCTCTGAGTCCTGCTGGTGGAGCAGAAACTGACGTGAGATCCAACAGGCCCCTGCATTGCGGGATCCCCGTACGGTCCAGCCACAGCTGTTAAAACCAGCTGCAAAACACTCCCCCCGGCCCGGGCCAGGGCCTCGGTGGGTGTAAATCAGCATTGCTTCTCCACTGGGGCGAACGCCGATTGACCCCAGCTGGGGAACTGGCCCCGTTGATTTCTGCCGCCGCCCCCTGGGGCCTGAGGATCTCAGCACAGGGGAAGGTCGGACACTCTGGGTTCTGCGACCCTGCTTGGCCGTTCAGCTGCAGCTTAGCCCGTTCCCTCGCCTCTTCCCCTGAAATGGCTGCTTCCCCTCAGGCCCCGCCGGGGCGCGGACGCTGCTGTCGAAGGGCCGAGCGCCTGCCTCGGTTTCCCCACCTGCCGAGCGGGACTGATGCCGCAGACGCAGCTCTCTGGCCAGCAGGGGCCGGGTCCCCTCACTTCAAGGGAGGAGCCAGCCTTGGTGGGCTGGGGGTGGGGAGGGTCCGGATTAATGCCGCTAATCGGGCCGGGATCTGGTGGGGAGAGGGGGGCAGCCCATTTCTACCTGCATTTGGCTTGGTAGCACAGGTGCCCCGGGGACGTCTGATCCCCCAGCCCTGTGGAAAGACTCCCTCAGCCTCCCTGGGGTTTTGATCCAGCCCCGGGTGGGGGAGGGTGAGTGCAGGCCCCATGGTGCTGGCTCCCTGCAGCGCCCCATCCAGAGCCCCCGGGGATGCCCGCACCGGGCCCTTGTCCTTGCCATGCTGCGGGAGGGTCTCATGCCAACGACGGCGCAGTGGGCCTGGGGGGAGGAGGGGGGCAGAATCGGGCCCTGCAGATCTGTCCTGTGGTCCTGAAGGATTCGGGAGCTGAGGTCAGTGCACAGAGCTCAGAAACCTCCCCTCCCCCACCCCCTCGAGGCTTCGGGGTGGGTGGCACCTGCCCCAAGGGGCCCTCGATTCTGGCCCCGCCCTGCATCCTTAATCCGTGGGTCCCCCGGGGGCCGGCTGGGCAGGATCTGGGGCACCCGTGCCCTGGCGTTGGCACACTCTGTCCTCCCCCCGCCTCCACAGCGTCGGCATCCTCAGCCCAGCCTGCCGGGTCCAGCCCATGTGGCCCTGGCTGATCCCTGGCAGGCAGCGCTGGGATGAGCTCACACAGACTGGGAAAGGGAAAGGGGTGGGGGGGGCGGGGAGGGGGGGGGCGCGGAGATTCGGCTCTAAGGTTGCCAACCCTCCAGGATTGTCCTGGAGTCTCCAGGAATGAATCGTTCCTTGCAGATTATGTCACGTCATGAAACCTCCAGTTAAAACGTCCGACCGAAAAGGGGCCACCCTGGGTGGAGATCCGGGACCCACCCTCGGCATTCGCCAATATATAGCCAGGGAGCTGCCTGCCAGCTGCAGAGCTCCTCAGAGAGCCATCCTGGCTTGGAGATCCCTGCCATGGCCCAGGTCATGATGATCCTAGGTAAATGCTGCCGGCTGATCCTGCCCGCCTGGCACTGGGGAGAGCAGTTCAGTGGGGCCGTGGCACTCACCCCTCTTCTCTTCTTCCCCCCCCCCCTTAGCTCTCGGCATCGTCCTGACCAACGTGACCCAGGACACACCTTTGCCTTGGCCTTGGAACCCAGGTAAGATGTGGGGAGCAAAGAGATTCCCAGGTCCCTTTCCCGCCCCCCTTTCCGTATTGGGGCAGGATCTCCGGGGGAGGGGGGGTCCCCAGCCCCACCACAGTCGGGGGCTCGATTTCTGCAGCTCTTCCTTGAGTCTCTAGCAACCTAAGGCGCTACTGGGAGGACACCAGCTTATGGTCCCTAGATAGGTTTGCCTGGAGGGCTGGGGATGGGGCATTCTGAGGGAGGGAGGGAGGGTCTGTAGCCACCCAGGGGTGTCTGGGGAAGGCTGGGCTGGCAGGTGCTGCTGGTCGGGGAAGAATTAAACGTGCTGGGAGGAGCCCAGGGCTGGGATAGCAAAGGGGCTGCAGATCAGGATTTAGGAGCCTCAGAATTATGATGTGTGGAAGAGGAGCTTGGAGCTGGGCTGGCAGGGGGCTGCAGGTCGGGAGTGAGGGGCACCGGCAGAACTTGTGGGGAGCCCAGGGCTGGGATAAACAGGGGGCTGCGGGTCAGGAGTGAGGGGCACCGGCAGAGCTTGGGGGTTGCCCAGGGCTGGGATAAGCAGGGGGCTGAGAGTCAGGGCTGAGGGGCACCGGCCAAGCTGCGTACCGGGAGCTCTGTCCTGCAATAACCACTCCCTGTGAGACCCAACGGCTAATTAGGGGAACCGGTCGAGCGTTTAGGCTGATGGGCTGGTCCCACCCGGGTCCCCACGGCTCCGGACGTGTGTTACTCATCAAAAGAAACGTGACTCTGGCTCACTTGTAGAAATTGTATGAAAACCATTGGCCGACCCCAAAGAAACCCCAGGAAGCCGGTCCCCAGAACTGAGCGGCCCGGCGCTCCGCTGAGCGAACGCTCCCGCACTCCAGCCAGCCAGTCCGGGTCACATCTGTTGTCTGGGAATGAAATCAGGAGATCGGGTCCATGCAACACATGCTCCGCCCTTCCCCCTTGGCGGGCAGAAACCCCGGATCCTCTGCCCGTCTTACGGGCAGCCCCAAACCTCAGAACTTCTCCCAAGTCAGTCCAATCCGGGCTGGTTGCCGCTGAATTCTTTGGCTGGAGAAACCAAATGGTTGTGCCGTGTCCAAACCGCAGCCCCGAGCCAGTTGGAAAACAGTTTGACTGCAGGGCTAGTGCGGCGGTTAACCCTTGCCTGCCCCCCCTCCCCCCAGAGAGATGGCCGTTGGGGCCCGGCTCTGCTGAGCAGAAGTCGGCCAAGTCATGGGCAGCTTTCAGTGGTGTAGGCCGGGCAGAAAGCAAAGCTCAGCGGAAGCCCTGGCTTTGGCCCAAAGGCATTTTAGGCACCGGATTCCCTAATTACCTTTGCAGATCGGCGACTTTGAGGCTGTCGAGGGCTGTTTCAACCCAGGGGTTTTCCCTGGCAGGCCCATAAACCCCCTTTCACCTCCTAACAGGAGGGAGGAAGAAGGCTGGGACGGTGCCGGCTGACGGAAACAAGAGACGGAAACCGGCTGACAAGGCAATATAATACTTGCAATCGCCGGGAGGGTTCTTGCTCCCCAGGCGTGGCCGTGCCATTTCGCTGGCAGGTTCCCGTCGGGTGCAGGGAGACCGGCGAAGGCTGGTGGTTGCTGGAGCTGTTGGCTTCTCTCCCCGAGGCAGCCACTTTTGGGGCTCTGGGGCACCCCCTTTCTTTGTGCAAGGCCGCCTCCAACAGTCTCCTGTTTGGCTTCACTGCGTCGAGGCCTTCGGGGCAGTCAGGGGTGCGGCTGGGCACCCCGTGACATGGGCCTCTCGGGTTGGACGTAGATCGTTAGCAGTCCTTGAGTGAGAGACAGGTCAGCCCAGTGGTTGGGGACGTGAGCCAGCAGAAGGGGTCGACCTGGATTCAAGTCCCTCTGTGAACTTGGCCAAGTTCCCGTGCCTCAGTTTCTCCAGATGTATTGGGCAGATCGTGAGTTGCTAGGCTGACGGGTGCCGGAGATGTAGCTGTGGCAGACAGAATTTGGGGGAAAGTCTTCCTGAAGCCAGCAATTTGAAACCAATATTTGTTCACACCGAGGCAGCGTCCCCACAGCGCCCCCTCCAAAATACAGAGCAGAGCCCCCTTTTAGGGAAGTCACCATAGCAGCAGCCGGATGAAAAATGCCACCGCTTTACGGAAAATCCATCCCCAAACCCTTATGAAAATTGAAACCTGCTTAGCAACGAGTGGCCACTCGGCGTTCCTGTGTCTGCCGAAGGAAGCGTGCCTCTGAACAGCATTTGTGCAGATGGCCTGTTTTTCCTTGGCCCCTAGACAACTCTCGAGAAACGTTATGTGGCAGAATCAGCTGAGAGGTCAGCCAGTTTCTCTTGCAAAATTTCCATCTCGCTGGAAAAGAGTTACTTAAAAGTTGATCCGAGAAAAATAAACAGAAACATAAAATGTAACAACAAGCCCTCGCTCTTAGCGGCAGATCTCAGTGGCAACGGCCCCATTGTGCAGCTTGGAAAACTGAGGCAAGGAATGAGGAAGTCACCCAGATCGCGTGAGCCCCCTGCAGTGCCTCTCCCGTCCCGCTGGACTCCAGGCCCAGCCCCGATTCCTGGAAATATACGCTGATTTCTGTGCCAGTTCTTAGCTGCTATAATTTGTGGCTCCCGGAGAGCGGCTCAGATGGACGGGACTTAGCTGTGGAGAGATGATGCTCTCACGGCGAGGAATGGGGATCCCAATGGGGATGGAATGTGCATTTCAAGTGTCAGGGATATTCAAGTGTCAGGGGGAATAGTTCTAAAGCGGAACAAAAAGCCGAAAATGTGAAATTTTCCACCAAAGGACCGATCTGAAGTTCTTCATTCCGAGAGGGACTTTTCCCTTCCTCCTGTTTAGACTGTAATGAGTTACGAGCAGCCAGGACCCGGCCCTTCTGAACCTGGTTTGTTCAGAATCTAGAAACTGGAGGTGGGTGAGATTTTTCAGACAGATTGTTTATTTGATGAACCATGCGCTCTCGGTCAATCTGACACTGTTCGTGGATTTGATACAAGTAGATTCAGCTACTCGCAAACAGGCCATAGGATGAGGAGCAGCCAGGCATACATAGCTCTTAGGGTGGGTGTGCCCCCCTAGGGGGGCATGGAGGAATGTGGAGGGGGGGGGGGTGTCCGGGACAGCCCCCGCAAGGGAGCGCGACCCAACCCTACTCTCTGCTCCAGCCAAGTTTGGGGACCACTGCGTTAGGAAGTGGAGGGGGGTGCCACCTGGCCCTTTTCTGAATTAACCTTTATCCCAGTGGTTAGCACCTGCCCCTATGATGGGGCGGCCCCCACTTCCAATCCCTGCTGTGGATCAGATACCAAATGAACGTTTTCCAATTCACCAAAAATTCAGAGTTGGGTCGACCGGCGCCGACAGGTTGTTGGTTTTTTTCCAATTTTTCAGACCCCTCCCTGCCCCAGAGAATCACTGACTCCCCCAGCGCCATTGGGAACGGGAAAGCCCAAGTTTGAAATGTCCCGCCAAACGCCACGTTGACGCTTGTTAACGCTTTCCCAGCCCACGATCCGTTTAGAAAGGAAAAGGCGTTTGGCCAGAAAATAGCCGAAAGCTTCCGTTCGGAAAGCGCGGAGTCTTTCCATCTTAACAATACGCTTTGGGCCATTTCTTTCCCCCCAAACAAAACATTGATGAAATTGGCACATTCCCATGGAAAATAGCCATTTTAAGCAGCCAGCATTTTTCAATGCCAAAAAAAATTCCATTGGCAATTTTCCAGCCCTGTTCCAAATATAATATTAAATATTATTAGACTTGGTGTCGGGTAGGTGGGGCTCGTCAGCCTTGGAAGGCAGCCCACCTAGGAGAAGGAAAACTCTGATTTAAAGCCTCCGCTGCCTTGTGGCAATACCCACTCATGGGAAAGGCTAAAGGAGTCAACCCTGAAACCAAATCCGGCGTCGGAGTCCCGATGGCGGTCTGACATTGTCCTCAACGTCATTCCGGCAACTCCCGCCACGCCACTGGTGCCAAGTTGTATCGACATTGTCTTTCCCTTGGATCCATCAGCTGCGTGGAGAGGGGGGTTCTGCTGCATGGGCAACAGCTGTTCCTACATATCACCCTGCCCTGGCTTGCGCCCTGGAGAGGACACTCCAACTTCACAACATTCCCCATGGGCGCATATCCATCGTCTCTCAAGACTAACGGACGCCAACAAAATTAGACTTGGTGGAACTTGGTGGGTTTTCTTTAATAATTGTGACCGATTATATCCATGTTTATTTTTAGGCATTTATTTTGATTTCGGTCACTTTAAATTTTCACAGGAAATTAGGGGGAGGTCAGACGATTATTTAAGGACCGTCTCTAATAATTCTGGCTCCAGAACCATTTTTCTTACTTTGCGTATCTGTAAGTGTCGATTAGTATTGAGGGAAACATTTTTTTCAGTGATTTGGGTATATACCGTGAAATTGATGTTTATTGGTCTGGACTGATAAAAATCTATTCCTTCCAAAACGAAATAGTATATAAATACACTAGAACCTCAGAGTTACCAGCCGATCGATCAGTTAAACACCTCATTTGGAACTGGAAGTACACAGGCAGCAGCAGACACCAAAAAAAAAAAAAGGCAAATACAGTAAAGTGCTGTGTGAAACGTAAACTGCTAACAGCATAAAGGGAAAGTTTAAAGCAAGATTTGACAAGGTCAGGAAACTGGTTCTGTGCTTGTTTCATTTAAATTAAGGTGGTTAAAAGCAGCATTTTTCTTCTGCATAAAGTCGATGTGCAGTGGTCAACGTTTGACAGCACAATCCTAACGGTGCGTTCGGAGTTATGAACAATTCAGAGTCACGACCTCCATTCCCGCGGTGTTGGTAACTCGCGGGCACTGTTCCCTCTAAGCTGTGCGCGTGTGTGTGCGCGCACACAGATCCTAAACCCCGCGCACGCGGCAAAACACTGCGCGCACAAACATTTGCACAGAAGCACAACAAATTGCATAGAAGACATTTTTTGCGCACACGGCCTGTCAAAAATTAGAGGGCACATTGCTCGCAGGTTCTACTGTATGTAGACCACTCTGAGGTTCTACATATGTAGACCACTAGGTTAATAGGAAGGTGGTAATTTGTATATTACATACCACATCACATTAATATTTTAATATAAAACTTGAAATCAGATCAGTGGAAATGACACTGTCTAAAAACAAAAGATGATCCCTATACCCCCAAAACACTGTAAAGGGACTATGTAGGATGGGGAGCAGCCAAGGGCTGGAAGCTTAGGGGGGACAGGTGTTTCCACAGCGAGTTTCTGAGCGGTGATCCTGCCTGTTGACAACCTGGGGAGATGGCTGTCAATTAGAGTGACCCCTGGGCTGCTCTAATCCACGCTGGGCACCTCGCTGGCCTGGAATCTGAGCTATAACAGGGTAACCTAAGGACTAGGAGACCTGGGCCAGCTCAGCCCTGTTCAATTAGCCCACCCGTGCCATAATTAACTGCATCCCAGCCCGAGGGGGTGAGGCTTCGGGGGGTCAGGTGATAGATCAGCAGGGCCTTATAAAAAGGCTACGAGCGCTCAGGCTGGGTGTGGACCTGCTGGCTGGGGGCTAGTGAAAGGTGACCCGGGCCACGGCAGTCCTGAAGGGCACCAGAACCTTTTTGTGATGGGGACTTTTGAGCTGGACTTTTGTTGCTGGGGAAGGGGTGACATTGGTTGCGACTAGGCCAGCAAGGCGAAGACCATCTCCAATACAGACCGGGAGGTGCGGCGAGCTGAGGAGAGCCCTTCCTTGGGAAGGGAAACTGAGGCAGGGTGTGCTGGCAGTGCCACACTCGGCTAGCAGGGGGCACTATGGGGTGACCATGCCCTATGCCACACCTGCACAGAACCAGCCCCTCTTCTGTGCCGGTACAGGGTGTGTGTAAGAACCCACTGCGCGTGTCTTTTTCTTGCCAGATCTGTGCCAAGCCTTTCGGTGCCAGGAGCCGGTGAAGCAGGAAAGGTGCGGGAAGGACGTCTATAACAGCCAGACCCACGTGTGCTGCACGAACACCACCCACTGGAAGGTGACGGAAAAACCCAGCCCGACGTACGACTGCTGCGGCTTCGAAGTCTACGATCAGAAAAAGGAACAGTGCTGCGAAGACCTCAGCATAAAGCCCAAGCAGTGCCGCAGACGAAAGGACAAGAAAGCCTGCTCCCACAGCCCAGGCGCGGAGAGATGCGGCTCTCCCGCAGCGGGGCACCCGGTGCCAAGTGGAACGGGTGAGTAGGAATTGCCGGAGTGAGGCAAACTTGGTTACTCCAGTCCCGGCCTCTCCCAGCAGGGGGCGCTGTGGGGAGCAGGGCAGGAGCTGGCTGTGAGGGGAGCTCCCGGCTACTCCAGTCCCAACCTCTCCCAGCAGGGGGCACTGTGGGGAGCAGGCGCTGGCTGTAGGGGGCGCTCCCAGCTACTCCAGTCCCAACCTCTCCCAGCAGGGGGCGCTGTGGGGAGCAGGCGCTGGCTGTGCGGGGAGCTCCCGGCTATTCCAGTCCCAACCTCTCCCAGTAGGGGGCGCTGTGGGGAGCAGGCGCTGGCTGTGGGGGGAGCTCCCGGCTATTCCAGTCCCAGCCTCTCCCAGCAAGGGGCGTTGTGAGGAGCCTGGTTTAGTTCCTAGGTGTCTGCCCTCCCAGACTCCCGCCAACCCCACTGATCTCGGCGTGCGCTGACCCGAGAAATCGAGGTGGAGCAGCGGAAACAAAGAGCCGCCGGCTCAGGAAGCCCCACGCCCCGCCTTTCCAGCGGGCTTGTGCCCAAGAAACCTTGTCCATCTGCTGCCCCTCTCAGGATCAGACACCTGGCTTCTTCCCCTGGCTCTCTGCTGCCCACCCCCAGCGCCTGCAGCCAGGGAAATCTTTCAAGCCACACGGGTTGTGAGGTGTCCTGAGGCCTTGGGCGGTCACCCCCATGGTCTGACGCTCTTTTTCCTATGTAGAGGGGCTTGATTGCTCCTTCGGTGGAGGCACCACCGCCAACCACAGACTGCAGGGAAATCTATGTGGGGGGGAACATGTCTGCCATGTCCCACACCCACCCATGGGTGCGGCTACCCCCTGCCTTGGCACGGGCCTCCCTGTTCTACAGTCCTGAGCCCAACGGCGCCCCTGGTCTGAACCCCTCTCGGTCTCTATCACACCGGCATTTCTCTTTCCTTTTGTCTCTCCGCAGGCAGAAACAGATGATGGAGAAGACAAGGCCCCCGCCCCCGGGCATGAGGCCCCAGCAGGGAGGAGGGGAGGGGTGGGGTAAGCGGGGGGCTGACGTTTTTTATCCTGGGTGCGCTGTGGGATGGAGGGAGGGGTGGGCGAAGCGCAAGGGAGAAGAGTCCTTGGGTGGGGGGCCTGGGCAATGCAGGGCCTCTGGACATGGGCACTGGAGAGGGCATGGGAGCCACGGGGACCTAGCGCGTGGGCACAGGAGAAGGCACAGGCCTGCCCTCAGCCCGCCAGGGGCCCAAGGCAGAGCCCTCACCCCTCCCAACCCCCTGCCCCAGCCCTGAGCCCACTCCCACACCCCAATCCCCTCATCCCCGGTCCCCACCAAGAGCCCTCACCCCTCCCAACCCTCTGCCCCAGCCCTGAGCCCACTCCCACACCCCAATCCCCTCATCCCTGGTCCCCACCCAGAGCCCTCACCCCTCCCAACCCCCTGCCCCAGCCCTGAGCCCACTCCCACACCCCAATCCCCTCATCCCCGGTCCCCACCAAGAGCCCTCACTCCTCCCAACCCCCTGCCCCAGCCCTGAGCTCGCTCCCACACCCCAATCCCCTCATCCTCGGCCCCACCCCAGAGCCCTCACTCTTCCCAACCCCCTACCCCAGCCCTGAGCCGACTCCCACACCCCAATCCCCTCATCCCCGGTCCCCACCAAGAGCCCTCACCCCTCCCAACCCCCTGCCCCAGCCCTGAGCCGACTCCCACACCCCAATCCCCTCATCCCCGGTCCCCACCAAGAGCCCTCACCCCTCCCAACCCTCTGCCCCAGCCCTGAGCCCACTCCCACACCCCAATCCCCTTATCCTCGGCCCCACCCCAGAGCCCTCACTCTTCCCAACCCCCTACCCCAGCCCTGAGCCGACTCCCACACCCCAATCCCCTCATCCCCGGTCCCCACTCAGAGCCCTCACCCCTCCAACCCCCTACCCCAGCCCTGAGCCCACTCCCACACCCCAATCCCCTCATCCCCGGTCCCCACCCAGAGCCCTCACCCCTCCAACCCCCTACCCCAGCCCTGAGCCCACTCCCACACCCCAATCCCCTCATCCCCGGTCCCCACCCAGAGCCCTCACCCCTCCAACCCCCTACCCCAGCCCTGAGCCGACTCCCACACCCCAATCCCCTCATCCCCGGTCCCCACTCAGAGCCCTCACCCCTCCCAACCCCCTGCAACAGCCCTGAGCCCACTCCCACACCCCAATCCCCTCATCCTGGGCCCCACCCCAGAGCCCTCACCCCTCCCAACCCCCTGCCCCAGCCCTGAGCCCACTCCCACACCCCAATCCCCTCATCCCCGGTCCCCACCAAGAGCCCTCACCCCTCCCAACCCTCTGCCCCAGCCCTGAGCTCGCTCCCACACCCCAATCCCCTCATCCCCAGCCCCACCCAGAGCCCTCAACCTCCCCCCACACACCCCAACCCCCTGCCCCAGCCCTGAGCCCAATCCCACACCCCAATCCCCTCATCCCCGGTCCCCACCAAGAGCCCTCACCCCTCCCAACCCTCTGCCCCAGCCCTGAGCTCGCTCCCACACCCCAATCCCCTCATCCCCAGCCCCACCCAGAGCCCTCAACCTCCCCCCACACACCCCAACCCCCTGCCCCAGCCCTGAACCTGCTCCTGCACCCCAATCCCCTCATCCCTAGCCCCAGCCAGAGCGCTCACCCCTCCCAACCCCCTGCCACAGTCCTGAGCCGACTCCCACACCCCAATCCCCTCATCCCCGGCCTCACCCCAGAGCCCTCACCCCTCCCAACCCCCTGCCCCAGCCCTGAGCCCACTCCCACACCCCAATCCCCTCATCCCCAGCCCCACCCCAGAGGCCTCCCCCCTCCCAACCCCCTGCCCCAGCCCTGAGCCCACTCCCACACCCCAATCCCCTCATCCCGGCCCCACCCCAGAGGCCTCAACCCTCCCCCCCCGCACTGCAACCCCCTGCCCCAGCCCTGAACTTGCTCCCACACCCCAAACCTCTTATCCCCAGCCCCACCCAGAGCCCTCAACCTCCCCACACACACCCCAACCCCCTGCCCCAGCCCTGAACCTGCTCCTGCACCCCAATCCCCTCATCCCTAGCCCCAGCCAGAGCCCTCACCCCTCCCAACCTCCTGCCCCAGCCCTGAGCCCACTCCCGCACCCTGAACCTTTCATCCCCAGCTCCAGCACAGAACCCTCACCCCCCCCCACACTCCAACCCCCTGCCCCAGCCCTGAACTGCTCCTGCACCCCAAACCCCTCATCCCCAGAGCCCTCACCCCCAGCCAGAGCCCTCACCCCCAAACCCTCTGCCCCAGCCCTGAACCCCCTCCTGCACCCCAAACCCCTCATCCCCACCCCCTCTGCAGAGCCTGCACCTCCAGCCAGAGCCCTCATACCCCCGCACCCCAACTCTCTGCCCCAGCTCTGAGCCCCCTCCTGCACCCCAAATCCCTCAGCTCTACCCCTGCCACACATCCCCTCCCTATTGGTGCACCTCATAAAATTCACTCCGCACACGGCTGTAAAAAACTAGAGGGAACGTTGGTCCCAGTGCCAACTGGGGTCAGCCTGGCTCGTGAACGGCTGAGATGTAAGCGGCGTCCGTGCGCTTCCGGTGACTCTCGGGGAGGTCAGTAACACTGCCCTGTAGATAGCAGCTGTTAGCCAATCCTCTGAGCCGTCAGCGCGCCTGTCTCTCGCCGTGGGCCCCCTCAGGGAGTCCACTCGCTCTGGACCCCCGGGGCCTCCACTCCCATAATGCCACCCTGTTCTCTAGCCCGGAGCGACTCTCAGCCAGCATGAAACAGGAGGGTTGATTGAGCGTCTGAACCCAGCACAGGAAACTCTCCAGGCCCTCGGGCCTGGCCTCGCTTAGCCCAGCACATCTAAGTCTCTCCTGCATCCGGTCGCCCGGTCGCTCGGGTCCCCCATCTCCAGGCTATTGTCCGGGGAGCTGGGCTAATAGCTCCCGGCTGCTGGGCAGGTTCACACCTGGCCATCTGTAGCCACAAACCCTCTCCCGCCACCTTGTCACACACACAGCGCACAAGGAAACGGAAACCTGCCCGGTATTCATGCAAAACTCTATGAAAATCCCCCCACTTCGTCACGCCTCTGATGCACCGATCAGATCGGGCAGGCACCCGTCTGATGGATCAGTCAATCGCCGGGGGTGGAAAGCACAACACAATCCCAGGCGAAGCATTTCCCGGAGCCAGGGAAGGGCGAGGCACTAGGAATCGCCTGGTGTCTTGCATCCAGTTCTGGTCACCTCTGGTCAAGGTGGATGAATTCACGCCGGACCAGGTGCGGAGGAGAGCTACCAGGCCGGACAGGGGGAACGTATGGGGGGCTGACGAAAGGCGACTGGAAGAGCTTGGCTGGCAGAAAGAAGGCCGAGAGGAGACGTGAATACATTGGTTGGGGGGGTGGGAGGAGCACCAGGGAGGGATAAGAGCTATTGAAGCTAAAGGTTGACCCAAGACTAATTGGGGTTAAACGGAGCAGAGATCAAGAGCTGGAGACTAAAAGACGGTTTCTGAGCATCAGAAGAAGAGGGGCCTGGAACAGGACTGGTTTGAAGATGACGCTTGAGACGTTTATGGACGGGATGGCTGCCCAAGCAGGGTCCGGACATCATAACCCAGTGGTTCCCTTCCAGCCTTGTGTTGGCCTAGATCCCGTATGCAAAAATGGAGTTGCATGTGCACCAATGGGTTGACGACGGCAAAATGTGCTCCCCCCGGCTGGATCGCTGGGGGAGCAATATTTACTTCTGGACCTCTCTTGCATTTCTGCCTTTAGAAAGACTTGTATATCTCGGGGGAGGACGCTCGGGGTTGGTCTCCCCAAGGAACTTATATCAGTAGAACTACGTCTCTCCGGGGCGTGAAAAATCCACCTCCCTGAGTGGTGTAGTTAAGCCGACCTAACCCCCGGTGTAGCCAGAGCTGGGTCAACGGAAGAATTCTTCCATCGGCTTAGCTCCCGAGTCCCACCTCTCAGGAAGGTGGATTACCTACGCTGATGGGGAAAAAAACCCTGTCAGCCTAGGTAGCGTCTACGCTGAAGTACTGCAGTGGCCCAGTAACCGCTGCACCTCTGTAGCGTTTGACGTGTAGACGTATCCTCAGGATGTGTGTAATAATGCAGGTTCTCAGCCATTGGCTTCATGTTTCAATGGCCTATTGTTCCTAGGAGGGAAACTTTTCCCCAGGGGAGAAAGAATTCCTGACATTCAGCTCCATAAATGCTTGTTCTCTCTTCTGTATTTTGTATTATTACTTTGAGATTGAATATTTGGTTATTTTTTTTAGTATTTCATGGTGCTTGGGATCTTGTTTAGTTAATAGGATATGATTAATTGTGCTATAATAAATGTTATTCAGGTATATTTGGCAACTTGGGTGCTCTGTGCTGCAAGCCGTATCTTACTTTTTGTTTTCCTTTGTGGCAATGTGCGTAGAACAGGGAAAAGGAGCAGAACTTGGGTTCTGCTCAATACTCTTGGACGGAGACCTGGGTATGTCACTCCTGTCCTGCAACCTTGTGTGCCTTGCAATGTTTTGCTGACGCCTCTCTCCAGGGCCACTTGCAAACAGCCGTCCAGCATGCAAACCCCACGCGGAAGACCTGTGTGGAGCTGCAGCCTGCCAGCCACATGCTGGCTGTCACCAGCCTGGGTTATACCTGCAGGGTGACCCCAATGCACCCCCAGTCTCAGAGTTTGCCCCAGAAATGTGTGTCCTGCACTGCCCAGCCCTTTCCTGGTCAGTACAAAATGTTTTAAGCCTGTTATTCCTTAAAGGGAACAATCTGCCTGGTTATGATCTCAGATAATTATTCAGACACGTCGGTTTGAGCAAACTGAATTAGATAAAACAGGCTGATTCACTACAAAGAGCGAGATTTTCAGGGAGTACAGATAAAAGTCAGAGCTGGTTCCAAGAACATTAAAACTAAAACGGTCACTGATGCCTAACGTCATAAATGGTCCATTCCAAGCAAAGTTTCTCACCACATGCTTCAGCAGTCTTAGGTGATGACTAAGCTGCAAAGCAAAAACTCCGGGCTGGACAGTGCCAGCCAATTGCAGGCTCCCGGGGCTCAGGCAGTTTTGACGTCGGGGCCAAAGGGCCACAGCTTTTCTCAAGCTTGTGGTAGCTCCCCCGTTGGGGCGTGTTTGGTTTGGCCTCTGCCTTTCTCCATAAGGGGAAACAGGAGCAAAATCCCAGCACTCGGCCAGTGGTGCTGGAACATTTTTAGTAGTGGGGGTGCTGAAAGCGAGCCCTCTGAGCCCTGACCGCCCCACCTCCCCACTGAGAGGAGTGGAGTCCTGGGAGCGGGGGGCCGGGCATGGGGCCAGTGGCCAGTGGCCAGGGAGTGAGGCCGGCCGGCGGCTGGGGCCCTAGGAGCAGAGCCTTGGGCGCGGGGCCAGGCACAGGGCCAGCGGCCGGGTTGTGGAGCCGGCAGCCAGGACCTGAGCCTCAGGTGAGGTGAGGGGTTGGGGAGCGGAGTGCAGGTGGAGGGCTGGGCCAGGGCATAACACACCCCAAGTTTTTGCTTGGAGTCAGCAGCTGGGGAGTGTGGCACGGGGTCAGTGGCCCTGCAGTACCTCCCGTACCCCTACTTCCCGCGTCTAAGCACTCGCCCTAACTTTGTGGGTCTTTTTCACTCTGTCATTTGCGCCTTTGCTGGCTGAAAAACCACACAACAGACAGCGCCCCCTCCCTGCTCGGGTTGGGCGGTCTGGCCAATGAAAAGGGGCCGGCCTTGCAGGGCCCGATCCAGTCCAGCTCGACTGGGGGGCAGTCAGTGGGGGAATCGGGTGAGGAAAAGGGGTGACATTGGCTCCTTGGTGCAAAGAGCCCCAGAAACCTCGGGCCAGCCCAGCGCTCTGGGGGGTCCCGGCTTCCAAAGGGAACTGATCACGTGGAGCGAAGGGGGTGACGCGCCAATGGGGAAATGGTTGAGGGGCTCGTAGTTAAGAGCTTGGGGGTTGACGGATTTGGGGAGCCTGTTGGGGTCACCCTAGTTACTAGGCTGATGGCAGCTGGGTTCATGCATTTAGGTTGGCTCCTGCACTCAGAGCGGCCCGGCATTAAGGCTCCCCAAGCTTACAGAGCAGAACCCCCTTTCCCAGTTGGGGTGAACCCCAACGTCGCTTCTGCCAGCCGGGCTCATTGCACACCCCAGGGGCTCCTTGCCTCCCTCCATTCCCCCCGCCCTGCCATCCCCTGCTATTTTGGGGGCTCCCTGCAAGCCTGTATATCCTCGCACTGTGGGGAGCAGGGCGGGGCACTGGCTGCGGGGGGAAGCTCCTGGCTACTCCAGTCCCAGTCCCAGCCTCTCCCAGCAGGGGGCGCTGTGGGGAGCAGGCCCATAATCCCCCCAGCTGTAATTCCCACAGTCTGCCCCAGTGGATCGCGACCGTACCGCCGCGGAGCGGCTCGGGTGTCCCCATGATCCCGAGCGCGCCACCGGCGGGAGGCTCGCCCAAGGGCGAAGCTGAGGCTCCAAACAGCGATCCCACCCCCCACATGTCCTCCTCAGCAGAGCCGGCAGGGGAAGAGCTCCTCTCTCTCCGTGGACGGAGGCTGCAGCCGGAAGGCAGGTGTTCCCTTCCCGCTGGATGAAGCTCCGCCTTGCGGCACAGACCGTGTGGACACCGCTGGGCAGCAGGGGGCTCCACCTTCAACGGGATCCCGCCCAGGCATCTCCCACGTTCACGGCCAAGTCCCATGGCCATTGGCGGGTGGTGACGGCGCAGAGCAGCGAAGGCTGGGAGCCCCTCGGCACCGGTACTGGAGGCCGCTGGGAACTGCGCAAGGTGCCTGGTGCCCACCTTTTTTGGAAACAATGGTGAGGTTCCCGGGGCAGGGGAGAAAAAAACAGCAGGGGAGAGCAGGTGGCGGTTCCCTCACCCCCCCTGCCCCCCGAGCCCTGCTGCAGAACCAGCTGGTGGAGTCTGGCATGAGGCTGCCCGGCGCTGGCAGAGAGAGGGGGCCCAGTAGCAAATGAAGCAGCAGCTGGCAGGGCCAGGCATAGGGCTGAAAGGGAGAAAGTCCAGGGCAGGAAAGACAGAGATGGCAGGGAGATACGGTGAGGGGCAGGAATATCTTTTATTGGACCAACTTCTGTGGGTGAGAGAGACCAGCTTTGGAGCTACACAGAGGCCGGAGGTGTCTGGCCTCCCCGGCGGCTGCTCTCCCAGTGAGCTCTGAGGTCGGGCTTTTATACTTCCGGGGCAACGCCTGACCCTCTGGGGGGCGGGCTCAGAGCTCCCTGGCTCCGCCCACTCTGGTGTCCGGAGGGACTCGTCTCTCTCCGAGGCGGCGGGGAACCGCACTGCCTCACCACAGGCCCGTTAACAAGCTGAAGAAGAGCGCCGCATGCAGAGACAGGCCACGTTTCCACTACCAAATTCTGCCGCACCAATTCCGTCGGCACGCAGCCACCGCGGTTCTTACAGCAGTTGCGTGTGTGTCGGCCGGCTTCACCCGGAGCGCTGGTCCGGTTGTACTGTCAGGATGGGGCATCGTGAGATGGATCCCGCCAGCCAGCAACAATCGACGGAAGCAAGGCAGTGTCTGCACTGACCTCACGGCGTCGCCCAGGACTGCCCGTCGCTCGGGTAGAAGGGGGGTTACAAAAGCAGCAACGAGAGGCACTTACATCGGTGGGAGCCCAGCTTAAGGGAAAATGCCTCCACAGCTCGGTCGACGCAAGGCCTAACCCTGTAGTGTAGACCAGGCCAGGGACAGCCATGAAAGGGACGCTGCCTTGAAGGAGGACAGACAGTCGGGTGACCAGATAGCAAGTGTAAAAAATCCTGTTCTTTCTGCTGACACAGACTAACACGGCTGCTACTCTGAAACCTATAAAACCGGGACATCTGGTCACCCTAACAGACAGCGTCATGCTCAAGAAGATCAGTGCAATACAACAAGAGGAAAAATAACTACGGAGCTAGGGAATTATTAGCAAACTGTGAGAAAGGCACAGCAAGGATGAAAGGGGAGGGGAATCCGCTGTAATGAAAGATAATAAACGGTGATTAACGAGAGACCCCTCCATCCTCACGCTCAAAGGAAACCTACCCCACTCCTCCAAAAGGCCAGCCTGGGAGTTTCCAGGCATAACTTCAGCTTGGCTAAAAATCATGGTCTTAATAAACCTGGATTTACGGCTTATTATAACAATCTGGTACCTCCTAAACCCCCTTTGTTTGTCCTATGACTGCAGGGGTGTTAATGGGCCACTTCCCTTGCATGATTCCTCCTAATATGCGTTAAGTACTTATGCTAAACCATCTATCCCACCTGTGATCCTCCGCCTGCTCTCCCCAGACCAGAGGAAGAGCTCTGGGGAGCTCGAAAGCTTCTCTCCCTCTCACCAGCGGAAGCTGGGCCAATACAAGATGTTAGTACCTCCCCCACCTTGTCTCTGCCATTAAAGAGCAAGACTGCAGAAACCAGGTGGAATCAAGCTGTGGCAAAAGTAAGAAAATAGCGTGGCCTGTAAAACACAAAACCCGGACAGCGGCCAAAGGCAGAGACCGGAATATTGAAATTGTCAGCAAGCAAACGGACAGTCAGCCGGAAAGCAGCCAAAGGAGAATTGTTCTTGTAGCGAAGCCAACGCATCGTGCCCGGGTAGATCTGTCTTCAGTTAAGCTGGGCTCAAAGCAGTAAACAAGGATTGCGCAAGAGGGCTCTGAACTAACATCCGACAAACTTTCCCTCCACGCTCTTGGCTTACCGAGGCTGAAAACCGAGAGCGTGAGAAGCTTTCGTCCGTGTAAAGTGCTATCGATCGAGTGAGTTTAATTAAGATAACGGGAGTTCATATGCAGTAGAGAAGAGTTTACGGAGGTGGTTCTCAACCAGGGGTACACGTACTCCTGGGGGTACACAGAGGCCTTCCAGGGGTTACAGCAACTCATCTGGATATTTGCCTAGATTTAGGACAGGCTACATAAACAGCACTGGCAAAGTCAGTACAAGGTACAGACTGTCATGGAGTCCCCGGACGATGCTCTGGAGCTACTCCCTACGAAGCCAGTCAGGACTCTGGGGGAGCCTCCTCTCTGTGAGCAGACTGTCTCCAGGGCAAGAAGCTTACACAGCTTCCACCTTCCTGGGTCTGATCTCAGAGCATTCAGCATCCCCGTCCACACCGTGTGCTTCCCGCAGCGAGTCCACCCGGGCAGGGCTCCTGGGGAAGCCAGGGGGCCCTGCACCCAAACTCCGCAGTCAGACATGACTCTCAGCCAGCCGGGAAAACAGAAGGTTTATTAGATGACAGGAACACAGCGTGGGACAGAGCTTGTCAGCACAGACATCAGTGACTTTCAACCAAGTCGATCTTGGGGGAAGGGGAGTCCAGAGCCAGGGCTCTGGTCCACCCCCTGAGCCCCAAGCCAGCCAAGACTGACCCGCTTCCAGCTGCCTGGCCCCTGCCCTGCCCGTTGTTCCTCCTCCAGCCTTTGTCTCTCTTCCCAGGCCAAGAATCACCTGGTTGCATCCCCCTCCTGGGTCTCAGGTTACAAAGGGACGGCCATAGCATCCCTGCAGGCAGCTGGAGCAGCCCCCGCAAAAGTCACACATGCTTATTCCCACCTGGTGCAATACACAAGGGAAACTGAGGCACACCTAGCATTCCTGCAAAACAGTAAGACTCACATAGGCTCACATACAACATAACAAGGGAGAATCCCCACTTCATCACGCAGACAATGACTTGTTCGTACCCCTCTATGTACTATACACTGAAAGGTAAGCACAAGATTGATATCCCAACTGATTCATTTTATAATTAGATGGTAAAAATGAGACAGTCGGCGATTGGTCCGTACTAGCGTGGCTGGGACACTCGCGTATTTTTAGGCCTGATTTTTGTCAGCGGGTCTGTAAGGGTTCTCGTCTGCTGCGGGGTGGTGGGGCGCCAGCCCGCCTCGCTGTACCCATTGGTTAGATTGGGGAATCCTTAGTCTTGGGCCCGAACGCCTCCGGTCGGGTCCTGCAAGCGGTAGAGGCTAGGCCCGGGCCCTGAGTCAGGGCGGGCAGAAAGCAAGTGAATAGTCTGAGGCTCAGCTCCTCAGGCAGGGGCTGAGCGCAGAGTTCAATAGGCCCAGGCCCTGGGTCCGGGCGGGGCAATAAGTAGTTCAAGGCTCAGGCCCTCAAGCAGGGACTGAGCAATCAATGTAGGTGGTGGCAAGCCCAGGTCCTGGCTCTGGAGAACCTGGGAGAGGGGGAGACTGCTCCCCACACGTTGGGTGGCAGTGGGGACACAGGCCCAACCACTCCACTGCGTCCCAGCCCGGGGCCCTAACAGCAGCAAAGGATCCGCCGCTGGGTCAGTGGGGATCCTGGCCGCAACACACTGACATGGGTTCTGGCCACAGTGCAGCCAGACTGGGGTCGGCTGTCCCCGGGCCACTTCCTAACTCCCCCTCGAGCGGTACCTGAGTCCAGGGGGTGTCTTCGGCGGTTCCCAGCCTCATTGGTTCCTCGTCCAAATCGCCGTCACTCGGCAGGTCCGGCAACTCCTCCGGGAAGTGGCCGCTCGGCAGGTCCAGCAACTGATCCGGATAGTGGCCGCTCGGCAGGTCTGGCAACTGATCCGGATAGTGGCCGCTCGGCAGGTCCGGCAGCTCCTCCGGGAAGTGGCCGCTCGGCAGGTCCGGCAGCTCCTCCGGGAAGTGGCCGCTCGGCAGGTCCGGCAACTGATCCGGATAGGGGCCGCTCGGCAGGTCCGGCAACCCCTCCGGATAGGGGCCGCTCGGCGGGTCCGGCAACTCCTCCGGATAGGGGCCGCTCGGCGGGTCCGGCAACTCCTCCGGGAAGTGGCCGCTCGGCAGGTCCGGCAACTGATCCGGGAAGTGGCCGCTCGGCAGGTCCGGCAGCTCTTCCGGATAGGGGCCGCTCGGCAGGTCCGGCAACCCCTCCGGATAGGGGCCGCTCGGCAGGTCCGGCAACCCCTCCGGATAGGGGCCGCTCGGCAGGTCCGGCAACCCCTCCGGATAGGGGCCGCTCGGCAGGTCCGGCAACCCCTCCGGATAGGGGCCGCTCGGCGGGTCCGGCAACTCCTCCGGATAGGGGCCGCTCGGCGGGTCCGGCAACTCCTCCGGGAAGTGGCCGCTCGGCAGGTCCGGCAACTGATCCGGATAGTGGCCGCTCGGCAGGTCCGGCAGCTCCTCCGGATAGGGGCCGCTCGGCAGGTCCGGCAGCTCCTCCGGATAGGGGCCGCTCGGCAGGTCCGGCAGCCCCTCCGGATAGGGGCCGTTCGGCAGGTCCGGCAACTGATCCGGATAGTGGCCGCTCGGCAGGTCCGGCAGCTCCTCCGGATAGCGGCCGCTCGGCAGGTCCGGCAGCTCCTCCGGATAGGGGCCGCTCGGCAGGTCCGGCAGCTCCTCCGGATAGCGGCCGCTCGGCAGGTCCAGCCAGTCTTGGCGGGTCCCTGGGGCTGCAGGGTTTTCCCAGTCGCGAGCTAGGCCGGCGGCGTCTGGTCTCCGCGGTGGCTGCTCCTCAAGTGAGCTCCGAGGGCCCGCCTTTATACTTCCAGGTCGCGGCCTGTCTCTCAGCGGGGCGGGCCTAGAGCCTCCTGGCTCCGCCCACTCTGGCCACTGGGCCGGTGCTTCACTCTGCGGGGTGGTGGGGCGCCAGCCCGCCTCGCTACAGGGTCGTTATTAAGTGAGGTGAAACGCGGGGGGACGCCGGGAAGCTCAGACACCTGAAAAGGGCACAAACATCTGGAAAGGTTGAGAGCCACCGGTTTGCGGTAGAACCCGAAGTAGCGGTTCCGGCTAAACCCAGTGACTCTGATTTGCGTGAGTTCTGCTTGACGGTAACTGGTGGAGATCAAACAGAATTTGGCCTCTATATTGTCTTTCCCTCCCCTTACGGCCCTGACTGGGCACTCCTCTCCGTCAGCCCTGCCCCTGGCGGGGTGCCCCTCGGGGCGCAGAGCACCCCAGAGACAGGCACCTGGTTTACAACCATCTCTTCTCTGAGCAGGAGACGCTTGTCATATGCTGGAGCTCACCGCCCCCTGCTGGCCAAAGTGGGAAAGAGCACCCACAGGAATCCCAGCCATAAAAGCCTTCATCCCTGGCATGCAAAAGGAAGGGCTCAGTGTCAGCTCCTGCCCCCACTCCCCACAGCGCCCCCTTCTGGGAGAGGCCGGAGCTGGAGTAGCCGGGAGCTCCCCACACAGCCAGCTCCTGCCCTGCTCCCCACAGCGCCCCCTTCTGGGAGAGGCCGGAGCTGGAGTAGCCGGGAGCTCCCCACACAGCCAGCTCCTGCCCCGCTCCCCACAGCGCCCCCTTCTGGGAGAGGCCGGAGCTGGAGTAGCCGGGAGCTCCCCACACAGCCAGTGCCTGCCCCGCTCCCCACAGCGCCCCCTTCTGGGAGAGGCCGGAGCTGGAGTAGCCGGGAGCTCCCCACACAGCCAGCGCCTGCCCCGCTCCCCACAGCGCCCCCTTCTGGGAGAGGCCGGAGCTGGAGTAGCCGGGAGCTCCCCACACAGCCAGCGCCTGCCCCGCTCCCCACAGCGCCCCCTTCTGGGAGAGAGTGAGATTGGCCCTGGCTCAGTAGGGCAGCATGGGGGTATCTGAGCTCTGACCGTGGAGCCTTGGGGCTCTGCTCCCTTACAGGGCCCAGGATGGGTCTTTGAGCCTTGGGGACTCCAGAGGGCACCGCTCAGGGCTTCAAGCCCGTCCCCAATGCTCTGCGCATCCCAGAGCTGGGGGGAAAGCAGGGCTGGTTCGGCACATCATCATGCAGGGGTGTCCAGCCCTCGAAGCACGAAAGCTTCTCCCATGACCCGGAGGGACCAACACCCTCCACTCAGGTCCCCAATTCACCGGTGCCAGCAGCAGGGATTCCCCCTCTGAATGGAGTGGTGCATGGCGCCACCCAGTGGCGAATGGGCAGAACTATCTGGCCCAGCGAGCTCACTAAGGGGGGGCTGTCCCGCACGTTGGGGTTAAAGGACTGGCTGGGGCTGAGGGGAGTCACGGGCAGAAGAAAAATCCTGGAGCGGGGGACGGGTCCCAGAGAGCGAGATGAACGGGGGAGTTGGAGAGATGGACGGGGGCGAGCGCTGAATTGGAGAGAAAGAAGGAAGGATGATGGACAAAAATAGGACACAGATGGGGGAAGGGAGAGAAATACACACACAGATAAGCCCTAGGGTGGGGAGCCCCAGGGGACTGTAGGAAAGGGGATGGCAGAATTAAGGACCAGAAGGGTGTGATGTAGTGGGCAGGTCACCGGACTGGCAATGAGGACTGATGGGATCCTTTCTGAGCTGCCCATCTGACCCACTGGATGGCCTAGGGCACGTTCCTTCCCCTCTCTAGGCCTTAGTTTCCCTCCCGCTTTCTGCCTGTCCAGACAGCCTTTGGGGCAGGGACTGTGTCTTGGCTCTCACTGTGTGTCTGTGCAACACCCGGTGCGACGGGGCCCTGATCTCGGTCACTGTGTGTCTGGGCGGCACCCGGCCCAATGGGGCCCCGATCTCAGTCACTGGGTGTCTAGGCAGCGCCCGGCGTGATGGGGTCCTCATCTCGGTCATTGTGTGTCTGTGCAACACCCGGCGCGATGGGGCCCTGATCTCGGTCACTGTGTGTCTGGGCAGCGCCCGGCACGACGGGGCCCTGATCTCGGTCACTGTGTGTCTGGGCGGCGCCCGGCCCGACGGGGCCCTGATCTCGGTCACTGTGTGTCTGGGCAGCGCCTGGCACGACGGGGCCCTGATCTCGGTCACTGTGTGTCTGGGCGGCGCCCGGCCCGACGGGGCCCCAATCTCGGTCACTCTGTGTCTGGGCAGCGCCCGGCACAACGGGGCCCCGATCTCAGTCACTGGATGTCTGGGCAGCGTCTGGCCCAACGGGGCCCTGATCTCGGTCACTGTGTCTGGGCGATGCCCGGTGCGACGGGACCCTGATCTCGATCACTGTGTGTCTGGGCGGCGCCCGGCCCGATGGGGCCCTGATCTCGGTCACTGTGTGTCTGGGCAGTGCCTGGTGCGACAGGGCCCTGATCTCGGTCATTGTGTGTCTGGGCGGCGCCCGGCACAACGGGGCCCCAATCTCGGTCACTGGGTGCCTAGGCAGCGCCCGGCACAATGGGGCCCTGATCAGTGACCGAGATCGGTTAGGGTTAGGGTTAGGATCAGTCGCTGTGTGTGTGGGCAGCGCCCGGCCCGACGGGGCCCTGATCTCGGTCACTGTGTGTCTGGGCAGCACCTGGCACAGCGGGGCCCTGATCTTGGTGACTGTGTGTCTGGGCAGCGCCCGGCCCGACGGGCCCCGATCTCGGTCACTGTGTGTCTGGGCAGCGCCCGGCCCGACAGGGCCCCGATCTCGGTCACTGTGTGTCTGGGCAGCGCCCGGCCCAACGGGGCCCCGATCTCGGTCACCGTGTGGGCAGCACCCGGCGCGACAGGGCCCTGATCTCAGTCACTGTGTGTCTGGACAGTGCCCGGCCTGACGGGGCCCCGATCTCAGTCACTGTGTGTCTGGGCAGCGCCAGGCCCGACGGGGCCCTGATCTCGGTCATTGTGTGTCTGGGCAGCGCCCGGCCCGATGGGACCCCTATCTGGGTCCCATATGCACCAACACAAATAATCCTAATAACAACGCGCTGATCCTGATCTCATGCTAATGTTACAGCCATGGTGACTCATCTGGGCCAGGTTCTCCCCCCATTTACACCAGGGTTAATGGGCGTGACTCCGCATCTGCCCCACTCCAAGGGAAAGTGGAGTCAGACCTTGTGGCTTGCTCTAGCTCCTTTCAGATGAGGACTCTGAGCCCTTGGTGAACATTAACTGATTGAGCCAAAGAGCAAAACGGGTCAGCATCAGCAGCCTGTGTTATAAAGATAGGGAAACTGAGGCACTAAGACTGTAGGTGACTTGCCCAAGGTCACCCAGCAGAGTGAGGAATAGAACCCAGAAATCCTGATTCCCAACCCCCCCCTGCTCTAACCACTAGACCCCACTACCCTCATGGAGTTGGGTGTAGAACCCAGATCAGCACCAATTGCATTTTAACAGGTGCCCTGGCGGGGGGCAGTGACTGAATCCAGCACCACGATACCAGGGAGGGGAGAGACCACCCCCAAGGCACGGGCAGCCCCGGGCAGGATGCTGATGCAGATGGCAAAGGCGGCGCCGGCGCTGAGGGCACGGAGGGGGTGGCCGGCTGCGTCTGTCCCCAGGGACTTCGAGCTGGAAACGGCCTGCTCTATCATACAGCATGTCCAGGGGCTAGAGCAGGGGGCACTGGGAGTCAGGACGCCTGGGTTCCAGCCCAGGCGTGGGAGGAGAGTGAGGCCTAGCGGTTACAGCAAAGGCCGACCTGGGATCTGTTCCTGGCTCTGACACTAATGTAGACGGCTCACCAGGCAGAGTGGATCATTCAGCGGCTGGATTCCTAGCTGAGCGCGGGGGGTAGCGCTGTGAGGGAGGTGGGTAGTCAGGGCAGAGGTTGGCTAAGAGCACGGCCGTCTCCTCTCTGTCCTTTGGCAGCGAGAGCCCCTCCCCAGAGCTGTGGCCACGTCTGTACAGCACTGAGCACGGCAGGGCCCGATCCCCACCCAGCTTGCCCGCGGGGCCGGATCTGCCACACGCCTCTCCCTAGCCCAGGCAGGCCTCCCGCGAGGCAAGGGTTAACTCCAAGCAGCCGGCCCGGCTTGCCAGCAATGAGCCCTTTTCAGTTTGCTCAGCCCTGCGTGCCCTGGCCTCCTGGGAAAGCCGTGACCTTGGCTGTTCTTTTCTCTTCTCGCCTCCTGTCCTTTCGGGACCGCTCCCACCCATGGGACACAGCCCCCTGCCCTTAGCAAACACAAAGAGGCTTTATCCGGCTGTTGGGCTGGGGAAGGGGGCCAAGGGCTTCTGTTTACATTGCCATTAAATAAACAGGTTGTGGGGGGGGGGGCTGTAGGGGGGAGGGGGATGCAGGAGTTAAAATAAGGGGAGAATCAAGGGGGACCCCGCTGCAGGGAACGCGCCTCTTGCTCTGGGGGAAAGGACATTTCTTTCCAAGTCAGTTTCATGCTGGTGAAACTGACCTCCGGCCTGGATCAGATCGAGTAGGGAGGGGCGGAGCCTGACAGTTCCCCCGCGCCATGAGTTTGCTGGGTCTCCCTCCGCTCCCTCGCGTCGCCTGCCACAAACCATCCTGAAGGGGCCACGGAGCCTGAGCTCTCTACCCGGGGCTGGGCCCACATACATGTTAGGAGAAGCTGGCTCAAAACCAGGCTTCGGTCTCAGCCACTCTGGGGCAATGGGGGAAGTGTGGAAACTAGGGCCAAAGTTTGCCGCTCCGGCCCCGTCTGCCCCTGGATTTATCATCAATAATAAATAATTTGTGTTATAACAACATCAGCCAACAGAGTGAGAGATAGTCCCTGCCCCAAGGAGTGTAGGCAGGCGAAGGGTGGGAGGGGGAAACCGAGGCACCGAGCGGGGTCATGACTCATCCACGGGCACCAACAGAGCTGGACCTACGTCCCAGGCGTCCGGCAGCCCTCCAGCAGCTGAACCACAAGGTCAGTCTGTCCCTAGAGAGACAAACGGGTTGATGGGAGCGTTGGTCGAGCCCTACGCGCTGACAAAAGGCTGTTTGAGACCCAGCCTGGTACGGGGCTCCCCTCCACCAGCCCTTTCTTTGCCCAGCAGGTTGACAATAGATGCCCCCCCAAGTCCCTGAATCCCTTCCATGCATCCCCCTGGGGTACCCAGCCCCTGATCACTGGATCCCCACAGAAACCCCAGCTCCTGGTCCCAAAGGAGCCGTGTTCCCCAGCACACCAGTGTCACCCTAGCCCTCCGCTCCTGCATCATGCCCGGTGCTTGAGATCAATTCCATAGTCAGGCCGACTAGCGATCCTGCCAGGAACACCAGTGGGCGATGGGAACACACGGCGAGATGCAAAGCAAAAGCATGAAAGGAGGCCTAGGGCCGACACTTAGCACTAAAGTCACCCCCAATTCTCATCCCCACCGTTCAGTCTTTGCTGGTCCCCAGGAGCCAGGACCCTGTCTTTCAGGTCCCTCCACCCTGCAATGTACCGGATCAGTCTCTCGTCTTCCTTGTTGGCCGGAGGCTTGTAGCCGAGTTGGTCCCAGGGTATTAGAGAGGCTGGGTGTGGGAGGGAATCTCTTTGATTTGGACACCAAAAACTTGGACACAGGACCGGGCCTGTGGCTCATAACAACCGTCGGTAACCCACTAAGCCCCCCTTTGTCCTACGATTGCTGAGGTGTTCGCTGCCCCCTTCACCTGCCATGGTCCCTTGCAACACGTGTTAACTCCTTACGCTAAACAATCACTTCTGCCGGTTATTCGGCTGTGCCTTTCCCAGCCCTGGGGAAAAGCACAAAAGCTGGTCTCTCTCACCACCAGAGGTTGGGCCAGTAAAAGATACCCCCCCACACACACCCCCGACCTCATCTCTTTCGTCTTTATTCAGATCCGGGGGGGATCCCCTCCCTGTCCTTTCCTTCCTTTTCACGTCCAAGCGGTTGCCATGTTCGTAGTCTGTCTTTGATGGTTTTCCGTTGACTTTTCTGGGCCGGTGCAAAGGTGGACAGTCGAGCAATACATTCTGTAACGGGCTAGCCAGCGACAGGGCGGGGTGGGGGGGCAATTCCCTCTCACTCGACTGGGCCCTCCCCGAGACCTATGATCCCCTGGTGACACGCTTTCATTCCAAGGGCATCATTTCCCGTACAGTTACGTTATTCCTTAAATATCACCCGCATGCACGTCTCACAAGGACTATGAGTGGGGCCCTACCCAATTCACGTCCATTTTGGTCAATTTCCCAGTCATAGGATTTAAAAAATCATAAATTCCATTATTTCAGCTGTTTCAATCTGAAATTTCACCGGATTGTAATTGTAGAGGTCCTGGCCCAAAAAGGAGGTGTGTGTGTGTGGGGGGGGGGTTTGCAAGGTTATTTTAGGGGGGTCACGGTATTGACACCCTTACTTCTGCGCTGCCTTCAGAGCTGGGCGCCTGGCCAGCCACTGCCACTCTCCAGCCACCCAGCTCTGAAGGCAGCGCAGAAGTAAGGGTGTCAATACCGTGACCTCCCTAAAATAACCTTGTGCCCCCCCCTTGCAACTCCCTTTTGAGACCCTCAATTTGAGAAACGCTGGTCTCCCCTGTGAAATCAGTATAGTATAGGATAAAAGCACACAAAAGGCCAGGTTTCACGGTCCGTGA
Organism: Chelydra serpentina; assembly: GCA_037349315.1. NCBI lineage: Eukaryota > Metazoa > Chordata > Testudines > Chelydridae > Chelydra > Chelydra serpentina. Next base: position 240,592 of record JBAIAC010000172.1, read on the forward strand.
CGCATTTTTCATGGCCGTGAATTTGATAGGGCCCTTACTATGAGCTTCCAGCTGAGACCCCACTTGCTACGCCTTGGGCATGAAGACCGTGAACACAGTGTCTTAGGGGTAGCGAGTTTGTCAGGTCTGAGTTGCCAGTTGGCACCTGTGGGCTCTGTGTCACAGTCTGTGAATACTGGGGCATCCCAGCCATACTGCCTAGTGCCTGTGCTGAGAGCAGCGCAGTTGGGGGGATGTCCTACCCTGAGGCGTTGCATTGTGAGGATGGGAACCCAGCAAGAGCACTAGCAACAAGAGCTCCATGGCGGTGTCAGTCACACCGTAAGAGCGGGATCAGGGGCCGTGAGTGGCATTCGGACTGGGGAATGCTACTAGAAAGGTGCCGGAGTCGGGGACTGGCTGGCTCGGGGTTGGGGGTGGCAGGGAATGGGACACGGGGCCTTTCTAGGATGACCAGGTGTCCCGATTTTATAGGGACAGTCCTGATTTTGGGGTCTTTTTCTTATATAGGCTCCTATTACCCCCCACCCTCTGTCCCGATTTTTCACACTTGCTGTCTGGTCACCCTAGGCCTTTCCCCTCTAGGGGTGCTGGCTCCTATCCGGCCCCAGGGTGGGGGACTGGCTGGCTTGGGGGGGTGGGGAATGGGACACGGGGCCTTTCCCCTCTAGGGCCAGCATGGGAAGAGCCCAATCTGCTCCGGCGCGAGCCATGCCACACATGACCGGCAGGGGGAGCCAGCAGCACACTCTGTCTGTGCAGGGCGCTGGGGGATGCGGCCGCAGGGAACTGGCTGCGTGAGGCCAGGGGAAGCCGTTTTGGGGGGAGGTGGGAGGACAGATGCTAGGCTGTGAAAATCCTTCCCGAGGGGCTGGGAAGGCGCAGAAGGGGGCGGGGATGGCTGTAGGGGAGGGGGAGGGGCTGGGAATACAATCCTACTGGCCAGGGGCACCAGCTGCCGCCGTTAATGCTCTCCATGCCGGCTTCCCGGGCCGGGCACTGTTGTGGGGAAGTTCGCAGCACCATGGGTCCCCAGTTGGCCACTAAGAGAGCACTGCCGTGGGGAAACTCACAGCAGCAGAGTTCCCAGCTGGGCACTGACAGGACACTGCTGTGGGGAAGCTCGCAGCGCTGGACTCTTCACCTGTGCCCCACTGACAGGACACTGCTGTGGGGAAGCTCGCAGCGTTGGAGTCTTCACCTGGGCCCCACTGACAGGACACTGCTCGGGGAAGCTCGCAGCGCTGGAGTCTTCACCTGGGCCCCACTGACAGGACACTGCTCGGGGAAGCTCGCAGCGCTGGAGTCTTCACCTGTGCCCCACTGACAGGACACTGCTCGGGGAAGCTCGCAGCGTTGGAGTCTTCACCTGGGCCCCACTGACAGGACACTGCTCGGGGAAGCTCGCAGCGCTGGAGTCTTCACCTGTGCCCCACTGACAGGACACTGCTGTGGGGAAGCTCGCAGCGCTGGAGTCTTCACCTGGGCCCCACTGACAGGACACTGCTCGGGGAAGCTCGCAGCCCTGGAGTCTTCACCTGGACCCCACTGACGAGACACTGCTCGGGGAAGCTCCTATGTTTTTCTCAGGCTCTATAGTTCCCAGCCCGGGCAGGCGAGGGTCACCCAGGGCGTCTCTCTGTCCTGGCTGTGCTAAGTGCTCTTAGGAGTGACATCCTGGAGGATCCCAAAGCACCTAACCAGTGACACAGAGTGATCCCTTACCCAGCACTGAGCTGCAGCCACCTCTGGGGTGAGATGTGGCAGCTATTTATTCTTCAACCACCCGCCTATTGTCCTAATTTCTTTGGGCTGAGAGAGGGCAGCTGTTTAGACCAAGATTGCTCACTCAGCCCACCACAGTTACCTCTAGGGCAGGGGAGGGCAGCTGTTTGACAGCCCTTCCCCCGCCTGACAGTTTAGGACAGGAAGTGAAGAAGACTCCTGATACCTATGGGGGAGGGATGGATGGATGGACTGATGCGTAGGGGGAGGGAGGGATGGATGGATTGATGCGTAGGGGGGATGGATGGATCATGGATGGATGCATAGGGGAGATGGATGAATCTGTTGGGGGGATGGATGGATGGATGGACCAGTGCGTATGGGGATGGATGGATGTGGGATGGATGCATGGATGGATGGATTGATGGACCAATGCATAGCAGGGATGGATGGATGCATGGGGGGGGGGGGGGGTGGATGGACCGATGCATAGCAGGGATGGATGGATGCGTAGTGGGGATGGATGGATGCATTGGGGGCGGGGGTGGATGGATGGACCGATGCATAGCAGGGATGGACCGATGCATAGCAGGGATGGATGGATGCGTAGTGGGGATGGATGGATGCATGGGGCGGGGGGGCGAGTGGATGGATGGATGGACCGATGCATGGCAAGGATGGCTGGATGCATAGGGGGATGGATGGATGGATCTATGTGTATGTGTGGGGATGGATGGATGCATGGGGAGGAGGGGGGTGGATGGACCGATGCATAGCAAGGATGGATGGATGGATGAACTGATGTGTGTGTGTGGGGTGGGGGGTGGATCCTGCAGTTTCCCCAAGAACCCATGCTCCCCGCCGGCTCGCTCCTGCCAGCCAGGGCGGGGAGGGATCCAGCTTCCTCCTTTCATTAGCAGGGAAAGTTCTTCGCGACTTGGCCGGGCGCTGGGCTGGCCCCACCCCATCCTGCGTGATGTCAGGCGGCTCCCGGCGAACGCACCCGGCTGGGAGCCGCTCAGCGCCGCGGGGACCCGGCGAGGGAGGCAGCCAGTGGCCGGGGTGCCCCGCAAGCCGCGAGCCTGGGACGCCCCGGTCCTGGGGCGGGGTCGGGGGGGGCAGGTGTGGCGGGGGAGCGAGCGCGCCTGGGGGCGGCCAGCCAGAGACAATGAGGCTGGGAAGCTGCTGGGTGGTCTGCGTCCTCCTCTTGCTTCAGATGCGGCCCCAGGTGAGCCCCCCCCCCCAGTCCCCCGCCCTGGGTTGCCCTTTGTCTGGGAACTTGCCACTGGGTCCAGGGGCCGCCCTGCCCTGGCTTGGGGGGGGCAGGGGGACCCTGGGGGGGCCGATCCCCCTGGCAGGGGGAGCCCACACACCCCACAGCACAGCGGGGGGCCCTGGCAAGGGCGCCCCCCTGCCCATGGGGCGCTTGCAATTGGCGAGGAGCAAAGGGGGTCGCTGGCCCGGGTGGGCGCCCCAGTGAGTGGCCTCCAGGCGGGGACGGCTCAGGTTCGTCATCCCCCCCCCCCCCCCAGCCCTGTGTGTCGTCGTCCCCCCCCCCCCCCAGATGGTGGTTGACGTGACGGCGAATGCTGGGCCCCCCGGCTGGTGAGAGCCCATCCAATGGGTCAGGCACCCCACCCCCTCCGCTCCCCTTCGGTCCGTCCACACCCACCCCGTGCCAGGGCTCGGATGGGAGACCTCCGAGGAAACGCGGGGCGGCGGGGGGGGGGGGGGCGCCCTGCCCGTCGCAGACGTGACCCGCTGGGCGAAATCCACCGTCAGTGGTTCCGTTCGACTTCCCCCCGTTCCCGCCGCGGACTCCGTTGGACGGAGGCGTCTCCTTGGCAGTCCAGTGTTGTCAGACAGCGGCTGCGCCCCACCCCAGAGGTGGCTGCATCTTGGCGCTGGGCGAGGGATCCCTGTATAAACAGCGGTTGCGCCCCACCGCCAGAGACAGCTGCACCTTAGCACGGGGCGAGGGATCCCTGTATATTTGGGCCTGCTCTTCCACCTAACGGTGGGTCCCGTTTCCTCGGGGCTGGCTTGTAGGCTGAGCTGGGGGGAGGAAAGGGGGCACTGGAGTCTGGATCTTGGGACTGGCGTCTCCCTGCCCTGAGCCGGAAATGGTCCCCGGTCCCAATCCCCCCTTCCTCTGAGATCAGTCTCCCTGGGAGAGGAGGGTTTGAGCCCCCGCGCCTGTACGCACCAGGGACCGGCCAGGGGGCTAGGTGCGTCTGCGAGGGGATGGGAGACGCCCCGGGGGCCAGCTTCTGAGACTCCATCAAAGGCCTCGGAGGAAAGGAGAGCGGAGGTGAAACCAGGCTTGTAAAACACCAGCAACGCCCTGCTGTTCCCTGGGAGGTTGTTTTCCTTCCGGCAGCAGCGACGTGGTGGGGCCCTGGCGCCAGGATCTGGTGGGGTGGGAACATTCCCTGCCCCCCCCCCCCCCGCTGTCCCCCATTCCTCGCACTCGGCTCGGGGCTTGCCTGCGATCAGAGCTGGAGGGGCTGACGTGAGGGGCGCAGAGCAGACCCGCACCCCAGCCCTTGAGGAAGGGGGGCTCTGTGGGGTTGGCTCAGGGCATTCACTGTCCTGGGGCGGGGTCCTTAGGTACTGGGTGTCACTGTCGGTGTCCGTCCCCCCGTTCCCCCCGCGTTATGTGCTGCCTGGATGCTGTCCTCCGCCCCAGAGGTGGCTGCATCCCCAGGAAACTGTTGCAAAGCCCCAGAACCGTGGGGGTGAAGCCAAGTCCGGGTGAGAACTTGGCAGACTTTTCTCTGAATTCCCTGGGCTGGGTCCAGCTCCCAGCCCCCAGCCTCAGTCCCTAGTTGTGCTGCCCAGCGGGAGTTCGCCCCCGCCTGCTGCTTGCTTGGGGGTCCGAGATCATAGCTTAGTTCACCTTGGACGACAGCAGGGGTTGGAGACGGGCAAGCGACTGCTGCTGTTGCTGCAAAGGGCGTGGACATGCCGCTGCCCCCTGCTGGGTGGAATCAGCACCGATGTGTGTGTCATGGGCCCCGTACTGCTCAGAGCTGGCGAGGGATTCTCCCTTTGCGCCTGCAGCACAATGGGAAGAGCTGGGCGGTGAGATGCGGTGGTGCGGGGGCGGGGACTCTGACCCACTCTAACCGGCTCCTCCCCACTTCCAGGTCCCCGAAGCAGCTGGCACCTTCGAGCTGCAGATCCGGCTGATGCACAACGAGCAGGGGGTGCTGGCAGACGGGCGCTGCTGCCGGGGTGGGGCAGAGCCGCCATGTCCCGGCGGGGGGCAGTGTCGGACCTACTTCCAGGCCTGCCTGAAGGAGTACCAGCTGCGTGTCCTCCCCGGGGGGCCCTGCGTGCTGGGAGCCGGCGCCACCCCCGTGCTGGGGGGCAACACCTTCACGGCCAAGCCCAGGAGGGGCACAGAGCATGCGGGCAGGATCACCATGCCGTTCGAGTTCGCCTGGCCGGTAAGGGGCCCTGAGCTCTTCCGCTGTGGGGCGGGGGCTGGGAGGTCAGGCGAGGCAGCAGCAGCTCTGGGCTGAGCTGGGTGTGCAAGGGGCGGAGTTTATCTGGCCTGGGTGTGCAAGGGGGAAGGGTTTATCTGGCTTGGGTGTGCAAGGGGTGGGCTTTATCTGGTGAGGATGTGCAAGGGGGAAGGGCTTTTCTGGCCTAGGTGTGCAAGGGGTGAGCTTTATCTGGTGTGGATGTGCAAGGGGCGGAGTTTATGTGGCTTGGGTGTGAAGGGGCGGGGTTTATCCAGGCCGCTGGATGCAGACAGGCCCTGGGATTCTCCCAAGCTCTCCACCTGGAGCTGCTGCCAGTCTCCTGGGCCAAGCCCCTGGGGGACGGGGCCATCCACCCTGCCAGCCCCAATCCACCCATCATGCCTAGGCCTGGGGTCCCCTCCAGAGGCTCCCTTCAGAGCAAGGATGGGGTGGGTGAGTAATCCTTGCTGTGCGCCAACCAGAGGTCCCAGAAGGTGCCTGTTGAGCTGTGATGTGGAGAGGGGCATGGGGTCTAGTGGTTAGAGCAACGGCCTGGGAGCCAGGACCCCTGGGTTCTATCCCAGCTCTGGGAGGGGAGTGGGGTCGAGTGGTTAGGGCTAGGAGTCAGGACTGCTGGGCCATGTAGCTCAGCTCTCAGGCAATGGGGCGAGGAGGCCCCCAGGAAGAGGGTGGGGTAGAGCTGCAGACGGTGGTGTGTCTGGTCGCCCGGCTCCCCGGGAGACTGTGGCAGCAGATGCTAAATCTCTCTCCATCTGTATGAATTAGCGGGTGGCCCTGGCTGCTCTGTGATTTATCGATCCTGGGCTCCGTCCAGCTCCCACCTCCCTGGGCATCCCGGCCCCATGCTCTCCCGCTTCCATTCCAAAGCCACTTCCGTTGGGAAGCATTGTCAGGCGTCGCACGCAGCCCCCGGCACAGAGCACGAGACAGTCCCTGCCTTGAACAGCTCGCAGTCTGAATGCACAAAGAGCGGGGAGGGGAAACTGAGGCAGGGCGGGGCAGTCGCTCAGAACCCAGGGCTCCCATTCCCTGGACCCCATCACAGGGGCTGGATCGATCTCTCTGCTTGTGCGTTCCCTGCCTTCACGCCTTCTCTGTGGAAGCTGGGGGGGGGGGGTTCCCTGCTCCCCTCAGCCCCCTCCCCCCCGACACTTGCAGCTGCCAAGGGAACAGACAGTGAGCACCGACCCCCTGTGCCCCCTGCTCTCTGCATCCTCCTCGCACTGGGCTAAGAGAGCCACTGGCACCATCTTGTACTTGCAAACCTGGCAACAGAACCCAGGTGTCCTGGCTCCCAGCCCCTCGCCCCCTCCCCCTGCCCCCCCCCAGCTCTAACCATTAGACCCCACTCCCCTCTCAGAGCCGAGGATCGAACCAAGGAGTCCTGGCTCCCGGCCCCTGCTGTTCTAACCACTAGACCCCACTCCCCCCTGGCCCCAGAGTTGGTATCTCCATCCGGCTCTCTCCGATGCCCTCGGGGGAGCTGTGGGCAGAGGGCCGGGCGGAGATGAATGCACACAAAAGGCCCAGCTGATCTGTATGCAGAGAGGCCCATTCTGCCCACTCACTTGGCCCAGGTACCTCCGGCCGAGGGATACTGGGAGCCCGTGACCCGCCCTGGTGACATGGGGCTTCCTGGAGCCTTGGCCGGGCTTTGACCCCAGTGGCTCAGCGGCCCACCCTGCGTGACCTTTCCCAGGGCCGGGATCCAACGCTGCTCGCTGATCCCAGCGTGCCGGGACGGGGTCCTGGGCTCCCGCAGCACCCACGCGCCATCCCCACCGCCAAAGGGAGAGGCCGGGGGCTCCCCCACAGCCAGCTCCTGGCCTGTTCCCCCACAGCGCCCCCTGCTGAGAGAGGCTGGGACTGCAGTAGCCAGGAGCTCCCCCCACAGCCAGCGCCCTGCCCCACTCCCCACAGCGCCCCCTGCTGGGAGAGGCTGGGACTGCAGTAGCCAGGAGCTCCCCCCACAGCCAGCTCCTGCCCCGCTCCCTATACCCCCTCCCCAAATAACTCTCCGCTGCATCCCACTTCCGGCACCCAGCCCTTGCTGCGCCCCAGGTTCCTGCCCCCGGCGCGGGTTTGAGTTCATCGCCGTCTACTTGGGCCATGGCCGCTGCTCAGTGCGGGGCCCAGGTTCCAACCCCCTTCCTGGCCTTCGTCAGCACGGCAGCCCCAACCTGGAGGATCCCAAAGCACCTATCCAGTGACTGTGGGAGGCTCTTTAGAGCGTGCCCAAGATCCTGGCTGGCGCTGGGCCCCAGCGCTGAGTCACGGATGTTTCCGGGCTGAGAAGCGGGCATGGGCTGGAGGGGGCTGCGGGAAAGAGCCGGAGATGGGGCCTAGAAGCACAGCGCCCCCTAGTGCCCTGCTGGGGTACTGGAAAATGGGGCGGGGGACAGCGCCCCCTAGTGCCCTGCTGGGGTGCTGGGAAATGGGGCGGGGCCAGGCGAGGGACAGCGCCTAGTGCCCTGCTGGGGTGCTGGGAAATGGGGCGGGGCCAGGTGAGGGAGGACAGCGCCCCCTAGTGCCCCGCTGGGGTGCTGGGAAATGGGGCGGGGCCAGGTGAGGGAAGACAGGGCCCTCTAGCGCTCTGATGGGGTGCTGGGAAATGGGGTGGGGCCAGGTGAGGGACAGCGCCCCCTAGTGCCCCGCTGGGGTGTTGAGACATGGAGACGTGGCCAGGTGAGGGGGGACAGCGCCCCCTAGCGCCCTGCTGGAGATTGCCTTTATAGCAGTAACTGCTACCTCACCGTAGGGCAGTGTCCCTTTGCGACGGCTCAGTGCAGCCCGCGCAAGGCCAGCCTGCGAGCACACACGTGTCGGCGCACCCGCGTGTGAGATAGGCCAAGGCCGCCCGCACCCCACGGGGATGGCGGGGGGGGGGAGGGGGGGACCAGCTCAGCCGGAGCGAGGGCCCCTCCTTGACTCTGCCAGTCGACAAGGCTCCCAGCGGGTGTCTCAGCTGGGGTAACAGGGGTTTCACCGCTGGCAGACTCAGCAGGGGGCAGGGGCTCACTGGCCTGGGGAGATGGACCAGGGGGCACCAGCAGAGTTTGGAGAAGGGGGAGCCCAGGGCTGGGCAAGCAGGGGGCTGCAGGTCGGGACTAGGGGGCACAGGCAGAGCAGGGGTGGAGGACACCACAGACTAGGAGAGGAGTCCCTTGTGAGGACAGAAGCTACCGGATCTGTCTGCCCTGGGGGAGCAGAAGACCCTCCCTGCCCATAGAATGATGCCCCCAACCCCCCACCCCTCTGAGCCACCCCACTGTGGCGGGGGCTGCTGCTGGACCCTGGGTGGGGCTGGAACCCGGGGCTGTCTGCAGCGCCAGGCAGGCCCAGCCCTGCCTGGAACAGGATTTCTGGCAGATGCCAGTAGTGGGAAGTGGAGCCGGTCACGCCCAGCCCACGGGGCCTGTGTACCAGATGCTGCCCGGGAAATGCAGGGCTGCGGCCCCGCCCCCTATCCCTCGCCCCCACCCAGGGGGGAAGCAGAAGGTAAATAACTTAATTAAATATCTTCCCTAATTACGAGGAAGACACTTACCCCGCACCCATCCCGCGCCCTCGAGCCAGCCAACAAGGGCGCGGATGTGCCAGCTGTTATAGGCTGGGCTAGCGGAGCTTCCCCGCAGCAGTGCCCCCGCCGGGGCCGCCGGTGCGGTGAGCTGTCCCGCAGCGGTGCCCTGGTAAATGCCAGAGGAGACTTACTGGAAACAAGCTCACACTACCAGCATCCCTGGTTGGATGCGGACAGGGCACTGCCGTGGGGAAGCTCACAGCGCCGGAGCCCTCAGTTTGGCGCTGACAGGGAAGTGGGTTACAGCTACCCATCATCCTCTGCTCCAGCCTTCCCCGGGCTCCCATCTGGTATCCCCGGGGTGGCGCTGGGGCCCCTGCTGGCTGCTGTCACATGCCCCCTCTGCTGGTGCGGGGAGGGGGGGGAGGGCTCTGTCAGTGTGGGCAGGGGCTGCCTCAGCTGCAAGGGAGTTTGGAGAATTGACGTGGGGGGGCTCAGCTGGGGGAGGGGCCCAGGTAGCCTGTTAGTTTGACATCTGTAGTATGCAAGGTCTTGGAAAAAAATTTGAAGGAGAAAGTAGTTAAGGACCTTGAGGTCAATGGAAATTGGGACAAATTACAACATGGTTTTACAAAAGGTAGATCATGCCAAACCAACTTGATCTCCTTCTTTGAGAAAGTAACAGATTTTTTAGATAAAGGAAACGCAGTGGATCTAATCTACCTCGATTTCAGTAAGGCATTTGCTACAGTACCACATGAGGAATTATTGGTTAAATTGGAAAAGATGGGGATCAATATGAAAATTGAGAGGTGGATAAGGAACTAGTTAAAGGGGAGACTACAGCGGGTCATACTGAAAGGTGAACTGTCAGGTTGGAGGGAGGTTACTAGTGGATTTCCTCAAGGTTCAGTTTTGGGACCAATTTTATTTAATCTTTTTATTACTGACCTCGGCACCAAAAGTGGGAGTGTGCTAATAAAGTTTGCAGATGACATAAAGTTGGGAGGTATTGCCAATTCAGAAAAGGATCGGGATATCATACAGGAAGATCTGGATGACCTTGTAAACTGGAGTAATAGTAATAGGATGACATTTAATAGTGAGAAGTGTAAGGTTATGCATTTAGGGATTAATAACAAGAATTTTAGTTATAAGCTGGGGACGCATCAGTTGGAAGTAACGGAAGAGGAGAAGGACCTCGGAGTCCTGGTTGATCACAGGATGACTGAGTCACCAATGTGATGTGGCTGTGAAAAAAGCTAATGCGGTCTTGGGATGCATTAGGCGAGGTATTTCTAGTAGCGATAAGGAGGTGTTAGTACCGTTATACAAGGCATTGGTGAGACCTCATTTGGAATACTGTGTGCAGTTCTGGTCTCCCATGTTTAAGAAGGATGAATTCAAACTGGAACAGGTACAAAGAAGGGCCACTAGGATGATCCGAGGAATGGAAAACATGTCGTATGAAAGGAGACTCAAGGAGCTTGGTTTGTTTACCTTAACCAAAAGAAGGCTGAGGGGAGATATGATTGCTCTCTTTAAATATATCAGAGGGATAAATACCAGGGAGGGAGAGGAATTATTTAAGATCAGTACCAATGTGGACACAAGAACAAATGGATATAAACTGGCCATCAGGAGGTTTAGACTTGAAATTAGACGAAGTTTTCTAACCATCAGAGGAGTGAAGTTCTGGAACAGCCTTCCAAGGGGAGAAGTGGGGGCAAAAGACCTATCTGGCTTCAAGATTAAGCTAGATACGTTTATGGAGGGGATGGTTTGATGGGATAACATGATCTTAGTCAAAGGTCAATTAATTGCCATCAGTGGTAAATAGGACCAATGGTCAATGATGGGATGTTAGAAGTTACTACAGAGAACTTTTTCCTGGGTCTCTGGCTGGTGAGTCTTGCCCACATGCTCGGGGTTCAGCTGATCGCCATATTTGGGGTCAGGAAGGAATTTTCTTCCTGGGTAGATTGGCAGAGGCCCTGGAGGTTTTTTGCCTTCCTCTGCAGCATGGGGCACGGGTCACTTACTGGAGGATTCTCTGCATCTTGAAGTCTTTAAACCATGATTTGAGGACTTCAATAGCTGAGACATAGGTGAGAGGATTATTCCAGCAGTGGGTGAGTGGGATTCTGTGGCCTGCATTGTGCAGGAGGTCAGACTAGATGATCATAATGGTCCCTTCTGACCTTAAAGTCTATGAGTCTATGAGGCGTTCGGTCGCACGGCCGGTCAGTCTCACCCCCCTACCCACTGCCCCAGCCCTGGAACAATCGGGTAATGAACTGGGGGGTGGGGTGACACCTGGCCCCTCTAACCTTGTGCTTTGATCCCCCAGCGTTCGTACTCACTGATCCTGGAAGCCTGGGATGATGACAACATCACCGGCCCCGGCACCCCGGGTGAGGCACCCCACGTTGGCCTGTCCTAGGTCTGGATTAGAGCCAGCGCCCCCTACAGGAGAAAGTCCCCATCTCCCATTCCTACCACAATGAGCCAGCCAGTCCCCCACCCTGGGGCCAAATCGGCGCCGGAGCCCCCAGAGGGGAAAGGCCTCGTGTCCCACCCCCCCCCCCGAGCCAGCCCGTCCCTCACCCTGGGACCAGATCGGAGCCAATGCCCCTAGAGGGGAAATGCCCCGTGTCCCATTCCCCACCCCCCTGAGCCAGCCCGTCCCCCACCCTGGGGCCAGATCGGTGCCGGAGCCCCTAGAGGGGAAATGCCCCGTGTCCCATTCCCCACCCCCCTGAGCCAGCCCGTCCCCCACCCTGGGGCCAGATCGGAGCCAATGCCCCTAGAGGGGAAAGGCCCCGGGTCCCATTCCCCACCCCCCTAAGCCAGCCCGTCCCCCACCCTGGGGCCAGATCGGTGCCGGAGCCCCTAGAGAGGAAATGCCCCGTGTCCCATTCCCCACCCCCCTGAGCCAGCCCGTCCCCCACCCTGGGGCCAGATCGGTGCCGGAGCCCCTAGAGGGGAAATGCCCCGTGTCCCATTCCTCACCCCCCTGAGCCAGCCCGTCCCCCACCCTGGGGCCAGATCGGTGCCGGAGCCCCTAGAGGGGAAATGCCCCGTGTCCCATTCCTCACCCCCCTGAGCCAGCCCGTGTCGGAGCCTAAAGGAGGGGTGCAGCTGGCGCAGTGACGGGCTCCCCTCTCCGGCAGGCGGGGGGTCCCTGGTGGAGCGGGTGACGCGGTCGGGGATGCTGAACCCGGGCGAGGGCTGGCAGGATTTCCGGCACCACGGGCGGGGCACGGCGCTGGAGTACCGGCTGCGGGTGCGCTGCGCCCACCACTACTACGGCCCCGCCTGCAACCACCTGTGCCGGCCCCGCGACGACTTCTTCGGCCACCACGGCTGCGACGCCGCCGGCAGTAAGGTCTGCCTGGACGGCTGGACGGGAGAGGAGTGCACTCGGGGTACGTGCCGGGGCAGGGCCGGGCACGGTGCCCGCGGGGAAGGGCAGGGAGACGGGAGGCACATGAAAATGGAAGGGGAGGGTGGAACAGAAGGTGGCCCTTAGGGGGCACGGGGAATGGGAGGGGACCAGGGAGGGGGGCATGGTGCCCACAGACAGAGGAAGGGGGAGGTGACGGGGGCATTCCCTGCCCCTAACCCCCCCATTTCTCTCACAGCCGTTTGCCACCAGGGTTGCCACGAGCTACACGGGTTCTGTGAGGAGCCCGGAGAATGCAAGTGAGTGAGCGGGGCCCCCATCTGTCCCCAGCCCCCCCCCCCCATAATCCTCTTCCACTCCCCCGCCAGCTTCCTGCCTCAGCCCCCTTGGGATGGGAGGGAGGGAGGGAGAGCGGAGATGGATGTGGGGGGGTCGCTGTTTGTGGGGCTTCCCAGCCTCCGCCCAGCCCCTGCTGCCAGGCGGACTCCACTGGGCAGGACGGGAGGAAGCGGCGGCCAGGGCTGCCCGCTGCCTCCTGCCCTTTGGGGAGGGAGCGGTCGGCTGGACCAGGCCCAGGGCCGGGGAAGGGAAGGGAACTCTGGGTGTTTCTCCTTCGCTGAGAAGGCCTGGGGGCAGTGATTTCCCTACCCCCCCCCCTGAATTTCCCCAACACCCCCCCAGTTTTGTGAACTAGTTACATGCCAATTTAGTGACACCCCACCGCCAGTAAATTCGAACCCCCCCCCCCTTATTTCAATTCCTGGGGAGGCCACTCCCTGGGGGCTTTGCAGGGCAGGGAAATAGGCCAGCAAACCCACCCCACCCCATGCAGAGCCAGGGATACAACCCAGGAGTCCTGGCTCCCAGCCCCCCTGCTCTAACCACTAGACCCCACTCCCCTCCCAGAGCTGGGGATAGAACCCAGGAGTCCTGGCTCCCAGCCCCGCTGCTCTAACTACTAGACTCCACTCAGGGAGCTGCCCTCGCCTCCCTGCCCAGCTCCCTCCTTAACAACCCCCCATATGACATCGTCTGACTCTCTGCTGCCCCCTTGGGGCTCCAGCTGCCCCATGTATGGCCCGTCCCCCACCCCAGGGAACCCCCAGGGCCCGAGATTGCTGTGGGGGGGTTGGTCACGAGCAGAGGCAGCCTCCTCCCCCGCTGCCCCCACGCAGACGTCCCCGGGGTCCCCAGAGGACCAGACCCCCCCCCCCCCCCCGGCTGCTGCTGAGGATGGCTCCGCGCCAGGCTGGCTCCCCCCCCCCCCCCCCCCCCCCCGATGGGTGTCCATCTCTCTCCCCACCCCGGGTCCGTCTGCCCAGGTGTCACTACGGCTGGACGGGCGCCAACTGCGACGAATGCGTCCCCTTCCCCGGCTGCCTGCACGGGACCTGCTCCGAGCCCTGGAAGTGCCACTGCGACACCAACTGGGGCGGGCTGCTGTGCGACAAGGGTGAGCAGCTGCGTGGCTGTGTGTGCCCCCCACCCCAGCCCTGCCTGCCCCACAGTGCCCCCCCCAGTGGGAGAGGCCGGGGCTGGAGTAGCCGGGGGCTCCCCCCACAGCCAGCTCCTGCCCTGCTCCCCACAGTGCCCCCTGCTGGTAGAGGCTGGGACTGGAGTAGCCGGGGCTCCCCCCACAGCCAGCTCCTGCCCTGCTCCCCACAGCGCCCCCTGCTGGGAGAGGCTGGGACTGGAGTAGCCGGGGCTCCCCCCACAGCCAGCTCCTGCCCCACTCCCCACAGCGCCCCCTGCTGGGAGAGGCTGGGACTGGAATAGCCGGGGCTCCCCCCACAGCCAGCGCCTGCCCCGCTCCCCACAGCGCCCCCTGCTGGGAGAGGCTGGGACTGGAGTAGCCGGGGCTCCCCCCACAGCCGGCTCCTGACCTGCTCCCCACAGCGCCCCCTGCTGGGAGAGGTCGGGGCTGGAGTAGCCGGGGCTCCCCCCACAGCCGGCTCCTGACCTGCTCCCCACAGCGCCCCCTGCTGGGAGAGGTCGGGGCTGGAGTAGCCGGGGCTCCCCCCACAGCCGGCTCCTGCCCCGCTCCCCACAGCGCCCCCTGCTGGGAAAGGCTGGGACTGGAGTAGCCGGGGCTCCCCCCACAGCCAGCTCCTGCCCTGCTCCCCACAGCGCCCCCTGCTGGTAGAGGCTGGGACTGGAGTAGCCGGGGCTCCCCCCACAGCCAGCTCCTGCCCCGCTCCCCACAGCGCCCCCTGCTGGGAGAGGCTGGGACTGGAGTAGCCGGGGCTCCCCCCACAGCCGGCTCCTGCCCTGCTCCCCACAGCCCCCCCTGCTGGGAGAGGCAGGGGCTGGAGTAGCCGGGGCTCCCCCCACAGCCGGCTCCTGACCTGCTCCCCACAGCGCCCCCTGCTGGGAGAGGTCGGGGCTGGAGTAGCCGGGGCTCCCCCCACAGCCGGCTCCTGACCTGCTCACCAGAGCGCCCCCTTCTGGGAGATGCCAGGACTGAAGTGATTGGGGGCTTCCCCCACCACCAGCGCCCCCTGCCTCGCTCCTCACGCCCTGTGGCTGGTTGGCTGGGTTCCCTCTCCCTGGCGGGACGGCGGGGCAGCCCCGGGGTCCGGGGAGTTTGGTTGGAGCTGAGCCAAGCCCTTCTCTCCCCCCCAGACCTGAACTACTGCGGCTCCCACCGGCCCTGCCTGAACGGCGGCACCTGCACCAACGCGGAGCCGGGCGAGTACCGGTGCCTGTGCCCCGCGGGCTTCCGGGGCCGGGACTGCGAGAGGGGTGAGGGGGCAGCGGGCGCTGGAGAGGGGGTGGGATGAGGCTGGAGGGGGGAGGGGGATGGCTTGGGGAGGACCCCAGCTTCTCTGCCCGTCCCCACGGCTGCTCTTGTGAGCTTTGGGGTGCCCATGGGGCGGGGGGAGCTGGTCCCTGGCGGGGCTGGCAGCCTGCAGGGTAACGATTTGGGGTCTGGGCTCCTCTTAGGAATGGGGGGATGCTGGGGGGCCCTGGTGGGGATCAGGAGAGAGGGAGATGGGGGCTTAAAGGAGGCCTGGGGGGGGATGGAGCTACAGAGGTAGGGAGGCCAGGGTGAGGGAGAAGGGGGGCATTGGGGTCCTATTGGGGTTCTGGGGGATTGGAGATGGGGGATAAAGGGGCCTTGTTATAGGCCATGGGAGAAGGGAGATGGGGAGTTCAGGGGGCCGGGGGGAGAGAGCTGGGGGCCGGGGATGCTGTTAGGGATTTGGGGTGCCCTGGGGGGAAACGATTGGGGGCCTGTTGGGGGCCTGGGGTGCTGTGGGGAGTTGAGTGGCTGGGGAGAGGGGGACGTGATGGGGTCAGTTGGGGGGCAGGGGATCAAGGACTGGGGGCAAGTGGGGCAGAGGAAGCTGTGGGGGTGGGGTGGAGGAGGCTGTTGGGGGGGCTGGTGGCCGGGGCTGATCCCGCTGGGGATGGATCCCCCCAAGGCTCAGGTTGCCCCAAAGCGCCATGGGGCAGGATCCCTGACCCAGCCTGTCCCTGACCGGCCTTGGGAGGGAAGGGGCTCCTGCCTCAGGACCGGGCCTTGCTCCCAGGGTCCCCACCCCCCACCCCCGCCCAGCCAGCCAGGTCGCTTGGCATGACCCCATGGCTGGAGGGCAGCCCAGGGGGCTCTGTGAGCCTGGCTGAGCTCACCCCACTCGCTGCAGGGTGCCCAGGGTCCCGCCCTCCCTAACTGCTCCCTCCCCTGGCAGGGCTGGATGAGTGTCTGCCGGAGCCCTGCGCCCACGGCGGGACCTGCCACCCCCTCCCGGATGGGTTCAGCTGCACCTGCCCGCCCCAATGGACCGGTAAAACCTGCCAGCTGGGTGAGGCTGAGCCCAGGGCACCGAGGTCGGGCACCCCCTCCTGCCCCCCACACCCTGACACTGCCTCCTGCCCCATGGCACCCCTCCTGCCCCCCACGCCCTGACACTGCCTCCTGCCCCATTGCACCCCTTCCTTCCCCCATGCCCTGACCCTTCCACCTGACCCATGGCACCCCCCTCCTGCTCCCCACGCCCTGACACTGCCTCCTCCCCCATTGCACCCCTTCCTGCCCCCCATGCCCTGACACTGACCCTGGCCCATGGTACCCCCCTCCTGCCCTCTACATCCTGACACTGCCCCACGGCACCCCCTCCTGTCCCCCATGCCCTGACACAGCCCCCTGCCCTGTGGCACCTCCCTCCTGCTCCCCACACCCTGACACTGCCCCCTTCCCCATGGCACCCCCTCCTGCTCCCCACACCCTGACACTGCCCCCTTCCCCATGGCACCACCTTCTGCCCTCCATACCCTGACATTGCCCCCTACCCAATGGCACCCCCCTCCTGCCCTCCACATCCTGTCACTGCCCCATGGCATCCCCTCCTGCCCCCCCTGCCCTGACCCTTCCCCCTATCCCATGGCACCCCCTTCTGACCCCCATACCTTGACACTATCCCCTACCCCATGACATCTCCTCTTGCCCCCCCCCCATCCCCTGACACTGCCCTCCACCCCCCAGTCACTGCCCCTCTGCCCCCCCCCCCACCTTCATGCTGTGGATATCGCCCTCTCCCCTTCCTGTGAGTCTGCAGTAGGGGGCAGTGAACGGGACCTGGGGCTGGATGTGCCCCCACCCCCCGCCCCGCCCCCAGCCATGCAGATCCAAGGACCCACAACCATTCGTGGCCCATCTCTCTCGCCGGCTGGGGCTGGCAGCTCGGACCCTGCCCAGGGCAACGGACACCGGGCCAGGGGCCTAGGGGAAGCGGCAGCATCCCTGTGGCGGGAGAGGAGCCACGTGGCTGGCACACGGGGCCGCTCACTTCACGGTGGCCAGTCTGAGCCGGGCCCTTGGGGGCTGAAAGCCGATGCCCACTGGGTGGCGCGAGAGAGTCGGGGGGTTCCCAGCAGGACAAGGGCCCACGGTCCCCGAGCCAAGGGCTGGACAGGGGCGGGGGGGACGCGTCTGGCCCTTCCCACACTGATCCCACGAGAGGCCAGCGGGCCCCCCTCGACTGCGCCCTGCCCTGACCCCAGCCCCCCGACCGCAGATGCCAACGAGTGTGAGCGGGAGCCCTGCGTCCACGCCCGGGGCTGCAAAAACCTCATCGGGGGCTACTTCTGTGACTGCCTGGAGGGCTGGGCCGGTCCCAACTGCGACACCAGTAAGAGAGCAACCAGTGGGCCATGGCTGCGGGGGGCCGGGCCGGGCGGGGGCACAGCCTAGATGTGGCCAGGAGAGGGTGGCTGGGACTGCCGTGTCCAAGAGAGGGGCTGAGTCGGACCAGGAGGGAGCAGAGAGCTTGGATGGCCGGGAATGGGCAGGGTGCTCTGGCCACGCCCCCGATCTGCCCCCCTATGGACCCTGGGGGGTAGAGAATAGCCACAGTGCCGTGCGCCCCAGACACTCCCCTACATCGGGGGCTGGGATCGGAGCCCTTATGCCCACTCCAGGCTGGCTCAGGGGGGTCACACACCGGGCATCACCAGCAGCAGGTGGGATTCGATGAGGGGGAGTTGGTCGCAGGCCACGATGGGGCAGGTGAGTTGCCGGTTTGAATCCTGCCCTGGCCGGGAGGGGCCCAAAGCTGCCGGCTGGTCAGTACCCCGCCCCTGCCCCTGGCTGGAATGCAGTGGGAGAGCGATGCCTGGGGATCAAGGGGGTGGGTCCCGGAGCCCCATGCTGGCGTGCGGCCGATGCCCCTGCCATGGTGCGCTGGGGCCGCAAGGCGGTTGGGGTGCTCGGCTTGCCCCCCAGGACACCCCCCCCCCCCCCCCGCCGCGCTGCCTCGTCTCTCCATGACCCCGGCTCCTCTCCACCTGCAGGAAACGACGGCTGCCAAGGGCGGTGCCGCAATGGGGGGCAGTGCCAGGTGGGTGTGCGCCCCTCGGACTCTGCCGCTCTGGGACCGGATGGGGGGGGCACGCCAGTCGCAGGAATCACCCCTCCCCTTCCAGTCTGGAGGCAGCACCTCCCCCCTTAGTTCTTCACCCCGAGAGCAGCTCAGTGACTTCCCGCTGCAGCCTGGGCCAGAGAAATGGAGGGTCCCCAGAGCATGTGCAAGCCCCTGCGGGGATGGGACAGACATGGGGAGCCCCCAAACGGTGGTGAGGGATGGGCATGGATGCTGGGGGGCCATCAAAGGCTGGTAGGGGTTGAGGATGGACACAGGGGCAACCCCAAAGGTTGGTGGGAGGGTGGGCAAAGGTGTTGGGTGGACCCCAAAGGCTGGTGGGGAGAGGGGATGGACTCACGGGGGACCCCAAAGGCTTAGGGGAGAGATGATGGATTTGGGGGGGACCGCACAGGCTGGTGTGGAGAGAGGATGGACCCCAAATTCTGGTGGGGGGGTTGGGATGGATAATGGGGGGACCCCAAATGGTGATGGGGACGGGGATGGA
This sequence comes from Chelydra serpentina, assembly GCA_037349315.1. Lineage (NCBI taxonomy): Eukaryota > Metazoa > Chordata > Testudines > Chelydridae > Chelydra > Chelydra serpentina. Next base: position 259,103 of record JBAIAC010000172.1, read on the forward strand.
CATGGGGTCCCCAAAGGCTGGGGAGAGAGGGGATGGATTGGGGGGGACCCCAAAGGCTGATGGCCGTGGGTACTCATGGTGCCCCGTCCCCCTGCTGCTGGGGGGTGGGAATGTGCACTGCCCTGAACTGGCCACACCCCAGCCCCTGAGGACGGGGTGTTGCCACCCCCTCCTGCCCTAGTGGCCCGTGACCGTCAGGTTGCCCCTTGGGGCCTGGGGGGCTCTGTTGCCATGTCGCTGCGGAGTCTCGTCCCGTGGGGAGCTGGTCTCTGCTATGCCAATGACAATGGTCCTCCTCCCCCCTCTCCACTGCCCCCCCCCAGGCGGTGGGTACCGGGTACGTGTGTTCCTGCCCCGCTGGCTACACGGGTGCCGCCTGCGAGACGGAGCTGGGCGGCTGTGCCAGCACCCCCTGCCAGCACGGAGCCCGCTGCCAGGAGACGCCAGGGCAGGGGGTGGCGTGTAGCTGCCCGCCTGGCCTCAGCGGGCCCTTCTGCGAGGTGAGGGCTGCCGGGATCCCCTGGGGAGAGGCAGGAGCCATGTCAGAGATGGGAGGGGAGTGGGGGCTATTAGAGCCAGGGGGGAGGGGCTGGGAGCCAGGACTCCTGGGTTCTATTGCTGGCTCTGCCGCTGGTTCTCCCACGGGACCCTCTGCAAATCGTTTCCCACCCACACTCCCGCCTTTGGGCCTCAGTTTTCCCCCTCTGCAAAATGGGGACCGTGATCCTGACCCACGGAGGCTGCACGGCTTCAGTGGGCCAAATCCAGTCCGGGCAGAAACTGGATCAGCCCCCGGAGTGGGGCTGGATTCTCCCCCCACAGCCCACTGGGGCTGTCCAGACCAGAGGCCTGGCAATCTCCCTGCCCAGCCCCACCCCACAGTGTGGTGCCAACCAGGCAGTGTGGGGCCCTGCTATCTCTGCTCTCCGCGTGCCCTAGGTCTGGCTGGATCTCTGCTCCCCGAACCCCTGCCCCAGAGGGGCTTCGTGCCTGGGTGAGGCAGGCAGCTACGTGTGCTCCTGCCCGGAGGGGGGCTGCGCAGGTATGGCCGGGCGTGGGAAGCAGGGATTTCACCTGCCCTGGGGATGGCTCCTTATTGGGGGGCGGGGGGGGATTAGGGGGGAGAGCTCTGGGTTTGTGCCAGGTGGGGGAGGGGCGGGGAGGTTCAGATGTGGGAGGGGGCAGGGAGTTTTGGGAATGGCGCCAGGGGAGGAGGGTAGGCCCCATGCCAGGCAGAGGGGCAGGGAGCTCCAGGTGGTGCTGGGGGGAGGGGATGACAGGGCCCAGATGGTGCCGTGGCAGGGAGGGCTGGATCGGGGCGCTATCTCAGGGTCGGGGGAAGGCTGGGCATGGGGCAGAGACCCGGGGCTGGGGTTTCAGGGGGCAGCTGGCACTGTGGGCCTGGCGCTCACCGCTCACTCTTCCCGCAGAAGCCGCCAGCCAGACTCTGCTCTATGCCCTGTTGCCCCTGGCCCTGTTGCCCCTCCTGGCCGCCCTGCTCTGCGCCCTCCTGGCCCGGTGGACCCGCCGGAAAGGCCGGGCGCCACCCCCGCGGGAGATGCTGGCCAACAACGCCCCGTGCCTCATCCACAACGCCACCCGGCTGGACCACGGCCAGCTCCTGGACAAGGGGGGGCTGCCCTTCCCCCCGCCCCGCGGCCTCCCCAAGACAGACATCTCCAACCTCGAGAGAGCCAAGCTTAATGGACTCAACGTGCCGGCCAGCCTGGAGCCCAAGCTCTGATCTGGCGTGGGGGGAGAGTGGGCTGGACCCACGTTGCCCCCCCATGCCGGGGTATAAGGGCACCGGGGTGGGGCTCGGCCCTGCACTGGGGACCCTCATGCCCCCTGATTCCCCCCAGCTCTGCTAAAGCACCTTAACCGCCCCTCTGTACCAGGGGGGCACATTCGCTCTCCTCGCCCCACCAGGCCAGTGTGGGTCCAACCCAGAAGGGCGCCCCCTGGAGCAGGGGGCAATTCCGACCAGCCGGCTGCCCCAGTTCATCACACAGGTGGAAGCTCACCAAGGGAGGGAAACCGAATGCCCATGGCAGCTGGGTCACCACCTCGAATGAGCCTGGCCTGCCAGCGATCTGCAGCCAGGGGTGGGTGCTGTACCCCTGCCAGCTGCTCCAGGGTGAGGTAACACACTGGCTGGTGAGGATTCCCTGCCAGCCTGCGTGGCCTTGGCCAGTGAACTGCATGGTGGACGTGGAATGGGCACAAGGGAAACTCAACTGGTATATTGTGGGGAACTGGCTGGCTTGCAGGGAGGGAGGGGATGGGTCATGGGGCCTTTCCCCTCTGGGGGGCACCATCTCCAACCTGGCCCTGGAGCACAGGGGGATTGGCTGGCTCAGGGAGGCGGGGAAAGGGACGCGGGGCCTTTCCCCTCTAGAGGCGCTGACTCTGTTCCCCCTGAAAGTCATTCCCAGTGTCAGCGTGAAGCAAGTTTGCTGGACTCAGCCCAGTTTGTAGCGGGACCCGCGTCCACATCCCTCCTGTTCAGCCCTCACTGACTCCTCTGCCAGCAGCGTCTGCAGAGGGACGGGCCATGGATAATGGACTCCATTATCCTCCAAGGGTGTCCCAGGGTGAGACTGAGGCAGGGGGCGCTCTGTCAGGGTGTGGGGGGCAATGCCCCCCCTACGTCTGCCTGGCCTGCTGTCACTCTGCCCAGCCGGATGCCTTGAATGCTGACGGTTGTCAATCCGATGTTTGTGCTCCATGAACAGAGACCAGATCTGGCCAGTCCCAGGAGCTCCGAGCCTGGAGAATAGAGAATGAGAGCTTATGGCACTTGGACTATATCTCCCATGATGCACCAAGACCTCGCCTGGTGGTTGCATCATGGGGATCTGTGGCCATGATGCATCATGGAAGATATAGTCCAGTTGGGGAATTCCAGCCCATATAGGTAAATAGGAGCATGTAGCAACAGAACTACATCTCCCATGATGCACTGCAAATCAAACTATTGCTGTATTCTGAGTTTGCCAGAAATCAACATTTTCCATAGAGGCCCCCCCGCCCGACACACACATTTTCAATCAGCTCTTTGTCTAGGGGACCCCTTGGAGATTCCCCACCCCGACATACACACACGACCTCCCTTGCCTTCCTACTGGGCCTGTGATTAGGAAAAATAAATTATTCTGTGTCAGAGTCAAGGCACACCCCCCAACACTGAGTGGGAGGGGGTGCGTACTGCAGCACCCCATGGTGGCAGGTGTGTGCATGTGCTGAATGTATCTATGTTGTATGATACTGTACAGAGTCCTTCGTAGAGTTTTTGTGACCTCTTTGCTTTTTTGTATGAGGTTCTGTCCTGCCCCCGGCCTGAGACGAGCTCGCTTGGGGTGAAAAGTACGAACCACGAATAAATATTTTCCAAGTCTCACCCCAAGGCTGTGAGACTTTTTGGCTTGAGGTGGGGGGCGCAGTCAAACGGGAGGAAGATTGAGAGGTGGCTGAGCACAGTGGGAAGGGAGGGAGGAAGAGGATTAGACCCCGGGAGTCAGGACTCCTGGCTTTTTATCCCAACCATTATGGCTAGAAAACATTTTTTTTTTAAATGAAGGCTGAGATTCGACTGTACCACAAGCTCTAGCCTCAGCCAAGGGCATGTCTTGCTGATGGCTTGGTCCAGCACGGTACCCCACTGACCTCTGCTGGTTGGCATCAGAACTGCTGAGCTGCATGTCATAACCCCTGTACTGCAAATGGGGATTCTCCGGTAGCTCAAGAGGCTTTCGGAGCTGAGGGATCTGGGCTCTAACCCAGCTGAAGCCATGGCACGTGAAGCACCACAAGGCCCGACATGGCCAGAGATGGCCTGTGATACTGAGGAAAGCACTGCCCTGTAGTACAGCAGGAGAGTCAGGGGACCCCCGGGGTAAAGGGTGAGAGGTGGGAGCAGAGAGGAGGACAAGGGTAACAGAGGCACAGGGGAAAGGCAGGGAGGAGAGTAGAGCCTGTGTCGTGTCTCTGCTTGTCAGAGGGATGCGCTCGGGGCTAGCGAGGCAGCTGAGGAATCTTGGCCTTGCTCCTCTCTGTGCCCTTCCCATTTAAACCCCACTGGAGCATTAGTGGTAAGAGGGGGAGGGGAGAACTATGGGCCTCCTCCTCTGAAATACTGTGAGCTGATGGAGAATCTCCACTAGCTACCAGCAGTATGGGGGCTATGACACACAGCCGGGTCATACTGATTGCAGCCAGCGGAGGGGCCACACACATACTGTGCTCTCCTTGCCCCCATCCCAGACCCTGAGGAATTCAGGTTGGAGGCGCCGTGTTTCCTGCTGATTCACAGTGAAACCTGGTTTCATGGACACGAGGCCGTAGGGAGGAGGCACCGCCCTTGGCAGCCATTCCCTGTTCTAACGCCCCCGTCCCCACCCAGCTGCAGCTGGAGGAGCGGCTGGTGTCCAGCCAACTGAAGCACCGGCGCTTGGACCGGATCCCTGGCTGCCAGCAGGATGAGACCTGCCCTGCCTGCAGCGCCGGCAGCAGGGAGAAGGTGCCCGGGGTCCTAGTAGAGGCGGGATCCATAGGGGGGCAACGGGTGGGGAATCTGAGATCGGTCACAAGCCGCTGCTGTCTGGTGCCCCCCATAGCTAATAAGCCGGGGAGGGTGAAGGGGGGGAGTTGATCCCGATCCCACCTGGCCAGGTATCTACATCCCAGAAACCATCAGCACAGCTGGCCCCTTCCCTGGGTTGGCAACTTCAACCGATGCCAGGGTCTCGAGTCCCTGGTTCGATCCCCGGTGTTAGCCAAGGCGGTGGCTGAGCTGTCGGCCATGGCTTGTTTTAGAGGCCATGGCCCTGCCAGGCGAACAGGCTGAAGCAAGTAACCACCGGGGCTGCTGAGAGGGACGGGCCCCCAGAGCTAGCTGTGGCATTTGGGATGTTGATGGGCTGGTATGGGGGGAGCAGGGTAGTGCTGGTGCCAGAGAGAGAAAAGCTGGGTTAGAAAGATACTGTAGAGGGATCAGGGGGTGGGTGGATGGATAGATACAGGGGAAGGAAGGATGAATGGATAGAGAAACATACTGGGGATGGATGGATGAGTGGATAGATAAAGAGATATACTGGGGCAGGAAGGATGGATGGAGACAGCAGAGAGAAGGAAGGATGGCAGATAGATATGGAGGGAAGGATGGATAGATTGATTGCAGAGGAAGGAAGAATAGATAGAAAGTGGACAGAAAATAGATGAGATACATACTGCAAAGGGGTAGATAGATCCCGTGGCTGGGGGGAGGGAGAGAGAGAGAGGCAGACAGATATTGCGGATGGAAAGATGGAGAGGAAATAGATCCTGTGACGGGAAAGACGGGAAAAAAGTAGGTAGCTACTGAAAATAGAGGTGGGAGAGAAAATCTATCCGGCTGCGGGAAGGCGAACTAGCCCAGATCCCCAGCCAGCAGGTACCTAACCATGGAGCAAGGATTGGGCACAGCTGGCAGGGGATTAGAGGCCGGTGGCGGGGGAGGCAGGGGAGCTATTCCTCCCCTCTCACCTGGCACCCCCATTTCAGGCTGGAGTCCCACAGGGATGCAGGCCCCACAGGCTTTGGCTGCCACCTAGCGGCCGAGAAGGGGATGCAGAGAAGCGGAGAGTCTAAGCAGGGGGTTGGGAAGGGTTTGGGGGTAGGGGGTGGGGTAGGGGATACTAGTGGCTGGAGGTGGCGATGGGGGATGGTGTGGTGGGGGCTGTCAGGAATGGGGGAGGAGGGACCAGGAGTGGGATGCTGGGTTGCAGTCAGCAGCTGGCTGCTGGGTGGGAGGGTGCCGTGGGGAGGAGGCAGTGTTTGGGGGCGCTGGGGATGTTGAGGAGGGGGAGTCAGGAAGGGGGACGAAGTGGTTCCTTAGATATTTCGGCGGGAGGCAGAACTGGGGAGGATCCAATGGGTTATAAACCAGGAGGGTTAAAAGTGGATTTCTGCCAGCCACAGACAACTCCCAGGCTCTGGGGTAATAGCATCCTTGAGGCGGCGCCCTCAGGGCCCATCAAAACCAGGCTAGCGGCAGCTGAGCCGACAAGCAATTTGTAAAACCTCTCGGTTCAGGGTCATGGGGATCAAGCCAGAGCTTTGGGGGGAGACAGGGAAGGAGGAAGGTGGGGAAGGGGGTGTGGGGCAGGGAATGGGGTGTGGACTGAGCATGCATTGACATCCCCCATCTCCTCCTGGGAAGGGGAGTCCATTCCATTCAATGGGTCAAGTGGTGGGGGGGGGGGTGCAAAGAGGCTGTTCCTCAGTGGGTCACACCAGCCTAGTGAACGGTGCTGCCCCCCAGGTATCAAACTCACCAGGGCATGAATGGCAAAGCCCTGGGGGACCAGACCGAAGGGGACACCCCTGCCCTGGGCCCCAAGCAAGGGGGCAATGGTGTAGATGCTCTGGGCTGGGGGTAGAACCACGAAGCATAAGGGCGTGGCCAGACACGATGGAGGCGTGGCCCTGAGAGTAGGCGATTTGGTCAATGGTAATATGGGCGTGGTATTAAGAGTGGGGGGCGTGGCCAGAATTGATGGGGCGTGGCCCTGAGGTCAGGGGGCGCGACCGATGAGACTATGGCCATACTAGGAGGAGGCGTGGCCAACGTTGATTGAGTCGCGGCCCTAGCCATAAGGGGCGTGGCCTAATATAATTGAGATGAATGGACGTGGCCAAACGCTTCAGGGGCGTGGCCAAACGCTTCAGGGGCGTGGCAAAACGGAGGGCCTATTGCTTTGTTAATAAGGGTGTGGCCTTATATTAGGGGCAGGGTCTCGTGTGTCACGTGATCTTCTGGGCTCCGCCCACTCCCCAGGGTTGGTCCATCTGCCTGCTGGGGTGCGGTGATTCGGACTGTTCCATTGAGGGAAAGGGGGTGTCCATACCCCTCTCCTCCCTCCCCCTCTGCTACCCTGGTCTGGCTGTGCCCGTCCGCCCCCGTCCCTCCCCCTCCAGCGCTTGGTTCCATCCCCGTTCCCCTGCCCTCCCCCTAACATGGCCCAGTCCAATTTTACGCATTGCAGGTGAGCAGTATCCAATCAGCGCCGCGCTCTCATCCCGCCGCTGCCTCCGGACCAATGGGAAGGCGCTACACATTGGTGACGCGACACTGCCGTGTGTTCCGGCGCGGGGAGAGAAATAGTCCCCGGGAACTGGGCGTCACGGCCGGGGCCGGCCTACACTGCAGGCGCCTCCCGCTCCCCGTTCTGCGGCGACGGGCCCGGGGGCGGGGCCAGAGCAACGAGTGGCTGGCGGAGGGGTCTCGGAGGCGGGGGGTGTGACTGTGAAGCGGCTAGCGAGTCCCGGCTGGTGCTGCTGGTTCCTCCCTCCCCCACCCGCTGCTGCTGCCGCCGCCTGGAGCCTCCCGCCGCCGCGAGCCGGACCCCGCCATGGTGAGGGGGCAGGACCTGGGGGGGGTGGTGTTAGGAAGGGGGGTGGGGTGGAGGGGTTTGGGGGGTAGGATGGCTGGGGTGGAGGCTGTTGGCTGGGGGGGGGGGGGGTGTCCTGGGGCTGGGGGGGTTTGGAGGGGCTGGGGGTGGGGGCTATCGGCTGGGGGGGGGGTGTCCTGGGGCTGGAGGGTTTGGAGGGGCTGGGGGTGGGGGCTGTCGGCTGGGGGGGGGTGTCCTGGGACTGGAGGGGTTAGGAAGGGGGCTGGGGGTGGGGGCTGTTGGCTGGGGGGGGGTGTCCTGGGGGCTGGAGGGATTAGGAAGGGGGCTGGGGGTGGGGGCTGTCGCTGGGGGGGGTGTCCTGGGACTGGAGGGGTTAGGAAGGGGGCTGGGGGTGGGGGCTGTCGGCTGGGGGGGCGTGTCCTGGGGCTGGAGGGGTTTGGAGGGGCTGGGGGTGTTGGGGTAGGGTGGCTGGGGGTGGGGGCTGTCGGCTGGGGGGGGGTGTCCTGGGACTGGAGGGTTAGGAAGGGGGCTGGGGGTGGGGGCTGTCGGCTGGGGGGGGGTGTCCTGGGACTGGAGGGGTTTGGAGGGGCTGGGGGTGTTGGGTAGGGTGGCTGGGGGTGGGGGCTGTCTGCTGGGGGGTTGTCCTGGGACTGGAGGGGTTAGGAAGGGGGCCTGGGGGGGGGTGTCCTGGGGCTGGAGGGGTTTGGAGGGGCTGGGGGTGTTGGGTAGGGTGGCTGGGGGTGGCGGCTGTCTGCTGGGGGAGTGGAAGGGGTTGGGAGCCTGGGTTGAGTGGGGGGTGTTGGGAAAGGGGCTGGTTGGGGGTGTTAGGAAGTGTGGGGGTTGGAAAGAGGGGGTGGGGGTGTTTGGGGGCACTGGGGATGTTGAGAGGGAGTGAGGGGGTGTCTGCTGGGGGGGGCGCAAGGTGGGGGTCTATAGTGGTGCCTATGGCTTATAGGGGGGCCTTGGGGGTGTCAGGGTGGGGTGGCAGTTTCAGGCTGTCTGGAGGGTGGGGGGGCTAGGGTTGGAAGGTATGGTGAGGGGGTTGGGGTGTCAGGTGGAGGGGCTGGGGTGGGTTAGGTGTTCGAGGGTTGGGTGGGAAGCCTGGGCTGGGAAGTGGGGTGTGTGGAGAGAGATTGGGGATGTTAGGCAGGGGGTGTGGAGCCACTGGCAGGTGAGTTGGGGCGTGGGCGGGCAGCACTTGAGGTGAGGTGTCACAAGGAGACTGAAGGGTAGTGTGGCTGGGGGTGTGGAGAGGGAAGATCTGGGGAGTTAGGGTTCGAACAGGGTGGCTTGGTGGCTGGGGTGCTGATAGGCAGGTGTGGGTGACAAGTGACCTGGTGGAAGCTCTCTGGCTCAAGGGGGAAGGGTTTGGAGGTTTTGGGGAGATTAGCCAGAGAGTGTGAGGCTAGGAGGGTTTGAGGTTATGGGAGGCGAGGGGGGAGTGAAAGGCCTGGAGTAATTGGAGATCTGAGGGTTTGGAGGTAAGTGAGGGGTGGAAAGGAGCTCAGGGAATGGGGTTATGGATATAGGAACTAGAGATTGTGGGTGTTTACGGGGGATACAGAGTTTTGGGGCGTGTGGATTTGGGACCATCTTGGTGTGGGTTAGATGCGCTGGGGGTTGGTGGAGGATCCTGTGGGGTTGGCAGTGAAGTCTGAGTGGGAGACTAGGTGGGGTTTGGGGAGTTGTGTGATGGCTAGGGAGAGGGATTGCCAGGGGTGTGGGGGTGGCTGGCATGGTTAGATGGAGAGGGCCTTGAGGGTGGCTGGGATTTTCAAGGTTGGGGGAGGGGGCCTTGTGAAGCCAGTGGGGGGGAATCACTGAGGAGCTGGTGCGACAGTTACAGGGAGCAGCTGATCAGGGTTTTGGTTGAAGCGCCCTGGAACTCTGTCCTGGGGGAATGTGACCTTGGCGTGTGCTGGAGAGCATGCTTAGGAACTTGGTAACCTAGGTCTCTCTCCAGTATCCTGTCCCCGATGGTGGCCAGAGCAGGGCACAAGAAACTCAGTGAGTAGTCCCTAGAGGGGAGACTTGTTGGCCATGGGAATGCTGAGTGGAGAACAGGAAACTGCAGTGGGTGATTCAGCATGAGTAAGGAGTGGAGCTAGGCTGCAGAGGGGAGAGATTCCTACCTGAACAGGATCTTGGAAGGGAAACCCACTGAGCAAGCACCCAGGTGGGCATGCCAGGAGGAGGTTAAACTTCACCTCCTGGGGATGGAGGCTCCTCTTTGGGGAGGAGGATGGTTAGGATGTTGAGTTCCTGGTGCGGTGAGGCTACACTGAGCTTTGGTCTTCTGCCTTGTGCAGAAGACCAAAGTTACAAGCCTTGCCAGGGTCAGAACAGTGAAAAGAACGGCCATACTGGGTCAGAGGAATAGTCCTACTAGCCCAGTATCCTGCCTGACAGTGGCCAGTGCCAGATGCTTCAGAGGGAATGAACAGCACATGGCAGAGTGATCCATCCCCTGTCATCTAGTCCCAGCTTCTGGCAGTCAGAGGCTTAGGGACACCCGGAGCATGTGGTTATGTCCCTGAGCATCCTGACGAACAGCCGTTAATGGACCTGTCTTCCATTAACTCATCTAATTCTTTTTTTAACTCAGTTATACGTTTGGCCTTCGCAACCTCCCAAGGCAACAGGTTCCACAGCTTGGCTGTGCTTTGTGTGAAGCACTTCCTTTTGTTTGAAACCTGCTGCCTATTAATTTCATTGGGTGACTCCTAGTTCTTGTTATGTGAAGGGGTAAATAACACTTCCTTTGTCACTTTCTCCACTCCAGTTGTTTTATATATCTGTATCGTACCCCTCTTCTTCATCTTTTCCAAGCTGAACAGTCTTATTAATCTCTCCTCACATGGAAGCTGTTCCATATACGTAATCATTTTTGTTGCCCATCTCTGTACCCTTCCCAATTATATCTTTTTTTTGTGAGATGGGACAACCAGAACTGCACATAGTGTTCAAGGTGTGGGTGTACCGTGGCTTTATATTCTGATGTTTACTATCTTATCTGCCCCGTTCCTAATGGTTTCTAACATTCTGTTCATTTTTTTGACTGCTGCTGCACACTGAGTGGATGTTTTCAGAGAACTATCCACGATGACTCCAAGATCTCTCTCTTGAGTGATGGTAGCTAATTTAGACCCCATCATTTTGTATGTAATGTTGGAATTATGTGCATTTATATCCATTGCTTTGCATTAATCAGCATTGCATTTCATCTGCCATTTTGTTACCCAGTTTGGTGAGATCCCTTTCTCTCCTTGCAGTCTGCTTTGGACTTAACTGTCTTGAGTAATTTTGTATCATCTGCAAACTTTGCCGCCTCACTGTTCATCCCTTTTTCCAGATCATTCATGAATACGTTGAACAGCACAAGTCCTAGTAGAGACTCCTGTGGAGGACGCCACTAATTCCCTCTCTCCACTCTGAAAACGGACCATTTCTTCCTACCCTGTTTCATGTCTTTTAACCAGTTACTGATCCATGAGAGGCCCTCCCCTCTTATCCCATGACGGCTTGCTTTGCTTAAGAGTCTTTGGTGAGGCACCTTGTCAAAGACGTTCTGAAAGTCCATGTGCACTACCAGATCACCCTTGTCTGTGTTTGTTGACCCTGTCAAAGAATTCTAATAGATTGGGGAGTCATGATTTCCCTTTACAGAAGTAGTGTTGATGGATCAGCCCTTTATTATCTCTGATGGGGCGATGCAGGATCTCTTCCTTTCCCCAAAGCCCTCCAAATTCTCCAACCTCTCCCCGCTGCAGCAGGACAGAGTGCTGCTTGCAGTACTGGGGAGCTGTGTAATGACCTTCCACTCCTGTGGATGGAGTTGCCTCGTTCACACCAAGCCATGGGGAGGGAGTTTTCTCCCCCACAAACTGCCATCAGCTGTGGCTGCCTTTCTCAGTTGACGGGTAGATATTCCTGCCTAACAAATTACTCTTTGCTCACTGCTCTCTCTTTACCAACCTGTGTTTCTGGAGCACCTTTCATTCCTCTGAGCTATATCTTACAAGATGTGCCTGTCTTGTCACTCGAATGCCTCAGCAATGCTTACGCAGTAGGTCAAGCTAGAAAGATGAGAAACTCTATCCTACTGAAACTGCAGGGGAGTTTAGGGAGGCTGAATGGATCTGCCAGTGTTGGAATCGGGCCAGGATGTCGGGGCTAATGTGCAGTCTCTTGGGGAAAGTGCCTTGGGATTTTTAATAACTGCGTGGACATCGGTTTCATTGCCACCTTAATGCCCGCCTGATGTCAGAAATCTCCATCGCTGCTCTGCGTCTTCCCTGGAGGGTTCCCACGGCCTGACCCTGCTTTCGGCTCGAGATCTGACGAGCTCAATCCCAGCTTGGGTGGCTGTAGAATTCAATCGAGCTTTGGGGAGCGACCGTCCCCAAGCTAATGAGCAAAAATGCCCCTTGCCAGCCTCCGGGTGTGTGCTCATGCCAGTGCCGGAAGCAGATGGAGCTGGATAGAGATTGGAGCAGCTTGGTCCTGTAGTTGATTGTCTCTGCCTCAGGCATGAATGCTCTCATTTGACCCACTGTGGGGAGCTGACCCCACCCCCACCACCCCCTATGGCTGGGAAAACTACTGGTTCGCAGCCTCCCTTCACTCAATTTTAGAATCGCTCTATCGTCTTGATTCCTGCTCTGGCTGCTCCCCGAACGCTACCCTGAGGCTTTCTGCGGTGAGACATTATCTGGAGCAGGGCATCGCTGTCCCAAAGGGAGCAAGGCTACTGGGGACCTTGCTCTGGCTATGTGTTTGACACGGAAGGCACCCAGATATTAGGGTGATGGGCTGCAGTATGAAACCATAATCACTGCTCTGCTCCAGCCTCGGTGCTGAAAGCCCCCAGGCACGGCACCATTCTCCCTTCCTTGGTGCCAGGGATTAGATCCCATTTCACAATGGAGCCTCGTTAATTTCACCATTTCTCCTCGTTTGCATGTGGTTGCCGCCGGGGTGCTGCAGTTTCCAAAACTGCGGGCAAAGCGTGAGCTCCAAACAGGCCTGTGTGCTGAAATCTTATTCTCCCCCAGACTTGTCAGGAGCTTTTTTTACAAACCCTACATTCTGTAGCTTTGGAGTTCTCCTTAATCCCGATCAGGCACGTGTGAATCAGCAAAGGGCTCGTTCAAAGGCTGCACCGCCGGCGTTACTGCCATGGTGTGGTTGTCTCCGGCGGAGAGCCCCACGGCTGCTTGGGACTGGTGGCATCCTTGCAGCCTCAGGAAGCTTGGCTAGGCTGTCTGTTAATATGCTGCCCTTCCCTGATGTCCCGACTCAGTGCTGTGTATAAATCCTACTGAACTAAGGCCCTTGTGAGGCAGGTCTTGGCTCCATCTCACACGTGGGGCAAGAGGCGGGCTCTGTATGGAACTGGAAAAAGAGCCATGGCACCTGCCCCCTTGACTTCCATGCTGAAGGGTGGTGGCCGCGTGCATGGGAGGCAGCAGCCTGTCAGGAACGGCCCTGATGATCACGGTTTCCAGGACGGCGATCAAGGAGTGACTGTGGGGAGCTAGTGCTGTGCTTACCCTAGAGGTGGTGCTCTCAAAGCAGGGGGTGATGATGCTGCCACCACTTGTCTCAGAGAGGAGGGCACCGGTCAGGCCTGTCAATCCAGCACCCTTTGCCTTGAGCTGCCTTCTAGATGTAGTAACAACCGACTGTTTCCATGCCCTGGTGATTAACTTCTCTCTGCTTCTTCCAGGCCGACCAGCTGACAGAGGAGCAGATAGCAGGTAAGTCCTAACCCTCCTTCCACCTAGCTGAGTGTTTGCTGTAACCGTGGCACTCGCAAAGGCTCGGCCTTGTAGTCCTTGCCCCCAAACCCAGGGTTCAGAAGAATGGGGAGGGAACCCAGTATCCACAGCATCCCCAGGTGCAGTTCTTGTCTGTCGTACCCCCCGGGAACGTGGGCGTGTAGGGCCGGAAGAACCGATCCCGGGCGTTTAGCTGTTCAGTCTAAATACAGGGGAACCCACATAGAGAGAAGTGGGGTGAGCGTCTCCTAACCCACTGCTTCAGGGCAGAATCAATATATCTCATGACGTTTCAGTCCATTATTAGCACCCTCTTTCCCCTCCACCTGTGCCTGGAGTGAGCAGGGGAAAGGGCGGAGTCTCTGGTCTTGCTGCAGGTGCTGCCCAGTGGGGCGTGAAGATGACAGTTTCTGGGGAGTGGGGTGAGCCCCATGCCCCCCACAATGCAGGTCCGAGCATGCTCCAGAGGCAGGGCTATAGCGATGCTCTCGAACTCTGCCAAGTCTTCGTGCTCATGGCTGCAGCTTTTACAGTCCCTCTCCTGGAGCTCACCTCGTGACATGGAGCTAAGGGATCATGGATGGTAGGCGCAGAGGGGCTCTGCTGCTGGGGCCGGCGCACGAATAGGCAGACAGTAGATGAGATTCTCCACCAAGTGCTACCTGGAGGACTATGCCCCCAGCTAGCTGGAAACCCATTAAATGCTTCAAGACAGTCAGCTTAAAAATCTGATTAAAATAGTGTCCGTGCTATGGGTAGCATGGAAGATTGGTTCTAGTCTTTCGTTAACGACAGTTTCCCTGAGCTTGGTGCGTAGCCGGCTTTGCGGTTCCCCCTCTTGGTGGCGATCGCGGAGGGAAGCACGTCTTAGAGTTTTTGTCAGCCGGCAGATTGGGATCGGAGACTGCTCAGCTCTTGGAATGGGCCACGTTGCTGATTGGCTGTCCTATGCCCGGGGGTGGATCCAGACTCGCCCACCGCAGCCTCCGTCCGTTTAGGTTTAGCGGCAGCGTGATTAGTGCTGTCGAAGTCCCCGGCTACTTTTGTTGGACAATTCAAACCTGGCCCCAGGGATGAACCCTGGGATGGGACCGAGCAAAGGGGCTGTCTGCGGGAGACGACGGGGGAACGGGATGGACACAGGAACACCAGTGTGGCATTTTCAAGAGCGGGTTACCCCACTGGCTGGTGCCCTGGCTAATAGACTTTATTTTAGCTTCTTGCCAGTCCTTTAGCATCCCTCAGCTGAGGGGTGCTGTTTAAGTGGGTGCTGGTGACCTCCCCTCAAACGGCCTAATTTGACCAGCATAGGAATCACCAGCCTAGGGGCCATCTCGTCCTGTCTCTGGCAGCGGTCAGCACTCCAGCTAGGCCCCTTAGGACCATTCACTCTCCTTTCAGAGAGGCACATTCACCCTAGGGTCAGACCTGGCATGGAAAGCAGCGGTGAGGGGATGGGGGTGGGGAATTCAGGATTATTTTGCCTGTGAACGGCCGCTCTGCTGGGCCTGTCTCGTGAGCCGCTCGGCTGCTCCTTGCTAGCCATCGAAGCGTGCTCTGCTGCGGAGGAGCCTCGTTAGCCGAAGCACTGACGGGCGGCGGGTCTCTCCCCACCCCCGCAGAGTTCAAGGAGGCTTTCTCCCTGTTCGACAAGGATGGGGACGGCACCATCACCACCAAGGAGCTGGGGACGGTGATGAGGTCCCTGGGCCAGAACCCCACCGAAGCAGAGCTGCAGGACATGATCAACGAGGTGGATGCGGACGGTGAGCTGGAAGGGCGTCGAGCGGCCGAGGGCGGTCTGCCTGGCGGGGAGCCGAACGGGAGGGGGCGGCGTTCAGCAGCAAGCCCATCCCCCTCCACCCGAGATGCTGGACGAGGCGTCCCGGGCGCTCTACCTGACGCAGGCATCCTGGCTTGTCCCTCCGTGGGCAGCTGTTCTCGGGCGTCCGTTGCCCTGGCCTGGCCAGCTTCTGGAGGCAGCTTGTCCTGAGGCTGGTGGTTCAAAGCCAGCTGGTGCCGGCTGCTGGCAGCTGTTCCTTGGGACCTCGAGTGATGCCACCACACTGGTCGCCCCAGCTGAGAGGCCCCGGATTGAACAGGCCCCCGGGCCCTGAACTCCTGTCCTGCCCTTAGGGGCGGGTCCCACCAGAGCATATGGCTGCAGACAAACAGAGCTCCAAGCCGGGCCTGGCACCGCCAGCCGATTCCCTTCCCTGCCTCTCCCTTATCCCCTGGTGCTTTTCCCCTGCTCAGCAAATCCGCGCCCAGCTAGTCCCCTCCACTCAAAGGCAGCACTTCCTTTCCAGGGAACGGCACCATCGACTTCCCGGAATTCCTGACCATGATGGCGAGGAAGATGAAGGATACGGACAGCGAGGAAGAGATCAGGGAGGCATTCCGGGTCTTTGATAAGGTGAGCACCCGTCTGGGAGGTGGGGGCGGGCAGGGTGTTGTGGGTGCCGGGCTCACTGAGCGGAGGGGGGAGGGGTGGAAGGGGAGCGGCTGTGCTGAGCTAAATCCTCGCTCTGTCGCCCCCCCTGCCTCGCAGGACGGGAACGGCTACATCAGCGCGGCGGAGCTGCGCCACGTGATGACGAACCTGGGCGAGAAGCTGACCGACGAGGAGGTAGACGAGATGATCCGAGAGGCTGACATCGACGGAGACGGGCAGGTCAATTATGAAGGTGAGAGGGATGCTGAGACGCCCGACCCCTTATGGGTCGGGCAACCCAACGGTCCCCTGCCGTTGAGCACCATTGACCTAACCAGGCCCTGGATGGTACGGTCCTGCCGCCTGCAAAATGCCCCCCAAGCGGTCTGCGATCCCAAACTGGTCACGTCCAGAACGGAAGGACGCTTGTCGCGCTCCGCTGCTGGCACGGCTGTGCAACTGTTCCAGCTGCTCAGTTCCACCCCAGAGGTGGCTGCATGTCCGCGCTGGGTGAAGGTGCCAGAGAACCTGAGCGCTGGGTGCCAGTCCCAGCTCCGCCACTGGCTTGCTGGGTGACCTTGGGCATGTCACTTCTCCTCCTTATGCTTGTTCTCCCCCTCTATGATGGGGGCGAGGTTGACCTTTTTGAAGTGCTTTGAGTTCTGTGTAAGAGCTGTGAGCTCTGACTGGCCGAGAGGGGTACCCCATCCCCCTCGTACCCAGGGGGTGCTTAGCTCTCCGCCCCCACGCTTTCAGACCGCTCTGAGCACCGATCCTGATCCCTTCGGGGAACAAGGCTAATGGGCTGTTCCTTTAGCTGAGAGTCCTGGAGAAGGGCGGAGTGGGGATGCAATCCTGGCTCGCTGATCCTGTACCCTCGCATCTCTCTCTCTCTCACAGAGTTCGTGCAGATGATGACTGCGAAGTGAAGGCTCCGGGACGGGCGGCTGGCGATGCCCATTCTCCTTCAATACTTTTCTCCAACACTCTCTCTCTACTTAAGTAACCTGGTTCTTTCAGCAAACTCCAATCGGCTGTGGAAGAAATCTGACTAAGCAACACAAAAATTACTTTCCCCAAACTGCATGATTGTGCCCTGTCCTTCCTGCCCCTTTCACCTTCCTCTCCTCCCCTATCCCATCCCTCTGGCCCTAACCCAACCTCCCCTCCCAGCCCACCCCCCCCCCCCCCCCCGGAAATCTCAGCCTTGCAGATGTCTTTAGTTCCTTTGGGGGGGGGTTCTTTGTTCTGCGGACGGAGCTGGCCGGTGTCCCAGCACGCCGCGGAGAGAGCAAACTTTAACCATGTTGCATGCGTCTGGCACTGTGGGTCTGTGCATTCACCCCGCGGCCTCAGAGCGTCTCGCCCCTGGAAACGACGGGGGGTCGGCAGGAAGGGAAGCCTCTTGTCTCGTCTTTTTTTGAGAAGGGGGGCGGCGGCGAACGATCCCAAAGCCTGGTGAGACTGGAGTGTGGGTTCCAGAGACCTTGTCACGCCATCCGGGGGGGAAAGAGGGGGGAGGGTTTTAACAGCCCCAAAAAAAAGCTTAAAAAAAAGGAATTGGCTCTTGACGTGATCCTAAAACCAGGACTAGTTTCTCCTTGCTCGTAGCCCTGTACAAACTGTAAATGTCCATGCAATGATTCCTAAGCACCGTCCAACTCTCAGAGCTGCTGTGTAAATACTGGTGCTAACCCATCCAGTCCCCGCCCTGCATGAGGCGTGGCTGCTTTTTGACTGGCGAGAGCTAGCGGGCGGGAGGGGATTGGCGAAGACCCGCGGCGAGCGCCAGCTGCCGTTGGCTGGGTGGGCGTCACCGGCGCGGCCCCTGTTCTACCTAGTGACCTGCCTTTTGCTTTCTTGATGTCTGTGCTCTTGTTGCTAAGCCCCCCCCTTGCCTGGCCAACCCGCCGCGGAGAGCATGAGCCGTCAACTTGCTTCTCTTTATTTTTAATTTTGTAAAAGTTTGGGGAGGGGGCGGGGCGCTCAGAAAAAACAGCAGTATTTTTTTTCCCCCCCTGGAAAGCGGGCGCTTTAGCGTGCCCCGTGGTGGAACCCGTGGCGCCCCTGGGCTGTGAGCAGAACCGGGGGGAGGGGAAGCCTGTTTTGAGAGCCGGGGCGCAGGGCTGATGGGAGCGAGGCTGTCTGAAAGCGGGCGATGTTGTGTTCAGTTCAAGCTGTGAAAATAAAACTCTATCAATGTTTTCCAATAAAATACAGTGACTACCTGACGCTGCTGAATCGTGTCGTCTCTCCCCCCCCCGTCTTCTGTACCATCTGTCTGCTGCACTTGGCAGCATGGAGCCCTGATTGCTGGGGGCACTGGGTAGCGCCTGGCCTTGGCGGGGGGCGGCTCTGTTCTAACCACGATGCTGAAAGGTCTGTGCCACAGCCTACCAGCCCCCTGCATTCCTTGCTGGGATCCCTGCTCTGCTGTATCAATCACTTGTACCCTGCCCCAAGCTCAGCGCCCACAGCCTCCTGCTTCATCTCCCCTTCTGTGCCCAACCCTGCGGCAGACCCCAAACAGCCCCCGGGCAGGGCCTCAGTCAATTGCCTTGGTGGGGTCCTAAGATGCCAGCTGCCGCCTTGGCAAATGGCGATTTCAGTACCAGCCGCTGCCTTGAAAAACCCGCTGCACCTTCCAGCCGTGCGGCAGAGGCCAAAAACAGGGCAGGTACCGCTTCTGTCCCCTTTTGCTTGGGCAGCGAGCACTGGCTTTAAACCCTGAGGCGAGGACGCCAGGAACCCAGCCCGAGGTTAGGGGTCTCTTCCGGGCGTGGGTGGGTGAGGTTCTGCGGCCGGCCGTGTGCACGATGTGAGACTAGATCATCACCCTGGTCCCTTCTGGCCTGGAAGTCTGAGTACTGAGGCTGGTCAGGGATCTTGCCTGCGGCTAAGAGCTGGCTCTGGCCCCTGGGGTGCCAGCAAAAGTTAAAAGGTGCCGCTCGGCGCTGGTTTGAAACGTATAGATCTCTGCAAAGCTGCCGTTTGGGGCCTAGTCTCCCATGGGGGCCATCGCACTGCCTGGCGGACGGATCCAAGCCTCCAGCCTGCTCGCATCTGAGGGGTTGGGATTGGCAAGCGGTGGGGCTGGGCTCACGTTTTAAAAGAAACAAAACAAACGGCATCCTAATTCCTAGGCCCCAGCCTGGCAAGCTGCGGGCAGGGCCATGCCCATGAGCCAGCTGTGTTGAGTCCCAGCTCCTAGGCGGTGCGGTGGGAGGTAAAGGCCCTGGAGAGGGGGAACTAGCCTGCTCATGGGCTCTAGGAGCTGGCCTGAGTTTGGGGACTAAGGAAACCTCCCCTGGGCCTATCCCTGTGCCGGGGAAGGTTTGGATCTAGCAGCTAGTTGCTGGGACAGAGGCATCTGGTGCTGCAGTTACAAGGGGAGGACGCTGGAGGGAAGCAGTCACCGCAGAAAGGCACCCAGCTGGCTAAGGGAGACCGACAAAGTGGGGGAAGGCAGGTGTGGGGGCGTCGGGGGCCACCTGGGCAGTGTAACAGCTGAGGGTGCAACAGGCTGGGACCTTGTGACCATGCCAGGGTCCAGCGCTTGAGAGGGGGAAGGGCCCTGTCCCCCTGAGACAGCCGGTCCCCCGGCTCTGGGGCCGGATCAGAGCCAGTGCCCCCCAGGAGGGGAAAGGCCCCATGTCCTAGTCCTCACCCCTCTGAGACAGCCGGTCCCCCGGCTCTGGGGCCGGATCAGAGCCGGTGCCCCCCGGGAGGGGAAAGTCCCTGGCCCTGTGTTCCCCTTTCCCCTGACCTGCGCTGGGGTGCGTGACGCTGGGATCAGCCCCCCCGGGTCCTGTTGCTCCTGATTTACCCCGTGGTACCTGCAGGCCGGTGCTGCTGGCCCACCGTTTTCGCCCTGGCTGGTGGGTCACAGGGGGCGAGGCCGGCATGCCGGGGGGGAAGATGTGAATCTGTAGCCCTGGCTCTTTGCCGGGGCGGGAGGGCGACATCGCTCTGCGTCATCTCGCCACGGCAGGCCGGTATCTCATGCTGTGGGTCACAGCTTGACTCCTCCAGCCTGGGGGGGGAGCAGCTGCCCTGTGGAATCGGCTCCAGGTGTCCCCAGCAGCAGGGAAGTTTGCAGAAGAGCTGCCCCGGGGGAGATATAGGGGCTGGGTCAGCTGAGGGAGATAGGCAGGTCCCTGGCAGCCACATGCAGGGAGGGGGGGGTTAGACAGGGTGGGGGGGGCACAGGCCTTGGGGTTCTGGGGAGGGGGCAGAGGGGGCGGTTAAATGCTGCCCAGCCAGCAGGGGCCGCCAGAAGGACGCAAGCCGTGGGCAGAGGATGCGGCTCCGCCCACAGCGTTGCAAGGCCCGTTACAGTCAGTGGGAGCCCCCGGCTCCGGGCCCGTCGTGATTAGGGGACAGTGCCCCCAGCTAGGGTCACCGCAGCCATTGAAAACGGGATGTGGGGCTGGGACTCAGGACTCCCGGGTTGGGGAGTGGGGTCTAGTAGTGAGAGCGGGGAAGTGGGCTGGGAGCCAGGACTCCTGGGTTCTATATCGCCAGCTCAGGGAGGGGAGTGGGGTCCAATGGTTAGAGCAGGGGGCTGGCAGTCAGGACTCCTGGGTTCCATTCCTAGCTCTGGGAGGGGAGCGGTGTCCAATAGTTAGAGCAGGGGGCTGGCAGTCAGGACTCCTGGGTTCCATTCCCAGCTCTGGGAGGGGAGTGGGGTCCAATGGTTAGAGCAGGGGGCTGGCAGTCAGGACTCCTGGGTTCCATTCCCAGCTCTGGGAGGGGAGCGGGGTCCAATGGTTTGGAGAAAGGGGGGAATGAGAGTCAGGACTCCTGGGTTCAAGCCCTGGAGCGGGAGTCGGGTCCGGTGGTTCCAAAGTCTAAGGCCGGAAAGATTCCCCCGCGGAGCTGAGCGGGGAGCCGGGGGGCAGCCAGATGCCCCCGGCTCGCCCCTCAGGCGCTGAGGGGGGCACAGCAAGGCGGGGGGCTCCCCGCAGCTGGCGCTGAGCGGGGACACAAGGGGCAGCCGCGGCAAGCCGCCCCTTGTCTCCCCGCTCAGCAGCTCAGCCGCTGAGCGGGGAGTCGGCGGGCCCCCAAATCTTGGCGCCCTAGGCGACCGCCTAGGGTCGCCTAGTGGGCGCGCCGGCCCTGATCGCAGGCTGCACATTAGCTGAGATGAGACCAAAGGGATGGGGGAGGGGCTGGGAGCCAGGACTCCTGGGTTCTATTTCTGACTCCTTGCGTGAGGTCAGCCAGGTCACCCCCCCCCCACCCCTCACTTCTCCGTGGCTGTCTCTGGCCAGCTGTCGCTGCCTGTACTAACCACTGATTTTAGCAGCAGTTCACACTGGGGCCTGTTGATTAGCTCCCCAGCCCCTTCCCAGGTGGACAGCAGCCTGCCCATGCACCGGGCAGAATCCAGACCCCCGCCCCACCCCCTCAGCGCGGCGGAGAGCAGCCGGTCTGTGGGCCCCCCCTCCCACTTTGTGGGCTACAGATACAGGCACGGTTCGGGGCAGGAAGTGGCTGCAAAGCGGACATGGGGCTGGGGTGGAAGAGAAAACCGATGTTTCAAATAAAACGATGCCCAGAGCTGGGCGGCGGGGGAAGGGGAGGTGCCTGAACACCCCAGCCCAGAGATGGGGAAACTGAGGCATGGGGGACTGCAGAACTGAAGTGAGTCCCACAGCGAGTCTGTGGCAAAGCTGGGAATGGAACCCAGGAGCCCTGGCTCCCAGCCCCCCCGCTACCCACTAGATCCAACTCCCTTCCCGGAGCTGGGGATAGAACCCAGGAGTCCTGATTCCCCTCCCCCCAGGAATCCATCAAGAAAAGGCACAGGATTCCAGCGCTCCCCCACCCCACCCCCACTTCGATGCACAGCAGAGAACTAGCCCTCGCAAGCCCCTACTCGCAGCCCCTCGCCTAACCCTATAGGCCCTTCCCTGCGCTCCTGGTAGGCCCAGCCGAGAGCAGCTAGGCCCTAGGAGGTTTGGCTTGTCTCCAGCCAGCACCACTACTCCACCTCCTGGGTTTGTCTCCTCCGAATGTTTGGCTGGGCAAGAGGTTAGGGGTCAGCAGTTAAAGCATGCGGTGCCAGGACACCTGGGTTCTATCCCTGGCTCTGAGGGGAGTGGGGTCTAGTGGTTAGAGTGGGAGGGGGGCGCGAGTCAGGATGCCTGACTGTTCCCACTCTGCCGCTGTCAAATCACCTTGCTGCCCCGTGCCTCAGTTTCCCCATGTGATTGCAGATGTTTGTCCCACGCAGTCAGCGCCACGGCCGGATCAACCCAGGGAGTTTTCTATTAAGGGACAGGGTGGCTCAGGGTCACCCCGCCTGGAGCAGGGCGGCGGGGAGGGGAGCGGCTGCCCCATATCATGTTCTGCACGTTGCTCAGCCATCCTGTGCCGGCAAACATAAACAGCCGTCGAGCCCGGTATGGCAGAAATGTACGAGCCGGCAGACGAGAGCCAGGCACCGGGCAGGTAGTGACTGGAAGCCTCACGTACGCAGCTCTGCTGGTGCCCCTCAATCCCGACCCGTAGCCCCCTGCGATCCCAGCCCTGGGCTCCTCCCTCCCCCAATCCCTGCCAGATCCCCTCAATCCCGACCCGCAGTCCCCTGCGATCCCAGCCCTGGGCTCCTCCCTGCCCCGATCCCTGCCAGTGCCCCTCAATCCCGACCCGTAGCCCACTGCGATCCCAGCCCTGGGCTCCCCACCCCCACCCCGGGGGGCCGTGCTCCCTTGCGGGAAGGGGCTGGCCGCCGGCCTGAAAAAGCTGATCCCCGGGTGCACGGCCGGGTCACCCCGGGTTGACGAGGCGCAGATCTCTCCCTTGACTGTGTTTACGCAGCCAGAGCCAGGTCGCCGTAGGCACATTTTCCATTGTGCCAGGTGTCTTGGCACCCGCCCGGCTTTGGGATTTAAAGAGACACCGGTCCCTTTTCCTTCCGCCCCCTCAGCCGGCCCAGCTCCCAGACTGATCAAGCTCCATCCCAATCAAGTTGGGGTGTTTGCTCCCCACACCAACACCCTTGCCCCTCCCCGTTCCCAGAGGCCCCGCCCCCACTCACTCCAGCCCCTCTCCCTCTGTGGCTTGCTCTCCCCGACCCCTCACTCACTCGTTCATTTTCACTGGGCTGCAGCAGGGGGTTGGGGTGCGGGAGGGGTGAGGGCATCAGCCGGGGGGTGCAGGCTCAGGGATGAGGGGTTTGGGGTGCAGGAGGAGGCTTCGGGCTGGGGCCGAGGGGTTCGGCGTGTGGGAGGGGGCTCCGGGCTGAAGCAGGGGGTTGGGGTGTGGAAGGGGATACAGGTTCTGGGCTGCTGGTGCGGGCTCTGGGGTGGGGACAGAAATGAGGGGTTCAGAGTGCAGGAGAGAGATCTGGGCTGGGGCAAGAGGTTGGGGTGTGGGGATGGGTGGGCTTCGGCTGGGGGTGCAAACTCTGGGGTGGGGCCGGGGATGAAGGGTTTGGGGTGTGGGAGGGGGTTTTGAGCTGGGGAAGGGGGATGGCATGCAAGAGGGGGTTCAGGGTGCGGGCTCCGGGAGGGAGTTTGGAAGTGGGAGGGGGCTCAGGGCTGGGGCATGGGGTTGGGGCATGGAAGGGGTTTTGGGGTGCGGGCTCTGGGCAGTGCTTACCTCGGGCGGCTCCCCACATGTCCCGCCGACTCCTAGGTGGAGGCGCGGCCAGGTGCTCTGCGCGCTGCCTCTGCCCCCATAGCTCCCATTAGCCAATGGGAGGTGCAGAGCTAGCGCTTGGGGGTGGGGGCCGTGCACGAAGCTCCTCCTGGCCGTCCCTCTGCCTAGGAGCCGGAGGGACATGCTGGCTGCTTCCCGGGAGCCCTGTGAGGTGGGTAGGAGCCAACCGGACTTTTAACGGCCCAGTCACAAACCGGACACCTGGCAAGCCTCACCCCACGCAGGGGCCTGCCCAGCCAGTGCAGAGCTGGCTTAAAGGTGCTGCCCCCAGACCCAGGGGGCGGATTGGGAGCGTGGCCGGAGAGCACTGTGCTGTGGCTTTTCTCTGCCCCCCAGGGCCCATAGGGGGCAACATGTGACTTTGCCCTGGAGGCCAGAATACTGGGAGGACTAAGGGGGTTTAAAACCCGCGGCTGGGGGAGCTGGTTCCCTCCTTGCTGAGATCTCCCCCACAGCAACGTTTCCCCGAGACCCAGCCTGGTTGCTCCTCGGGCTGCCCTCCCCCGGGTCATCCCTTCGCTTCTCCTGCTTCTCCGCACCCCAAAAGCCCTTCCATGCCCCAACCCCATGCCCCAGCCCTGAGCCCCCTCCCACTTCCAAACTCCCTCCCGGAGCCCGCACCCTGAACCCCCTCTTGCATGCCATCTCCTTCCCCCCCCCCCCCCCCCCCGCGGGCCTCTTCTCATGAAGCCAGCCCCCGAGCTCCTCTCCTGACCTGGCGGGGGCAGGGAGGGTGTCTCTGGGTCACACGCTGCTGTGAATCCGGTTGCAAACTCCAGCCTGATCTCCTGGGCCGTGCTCCGTGGGAATCCTTCCTCCTTGCGGGGATCGGTCCCCTCCCCATGGCCACAAGTGGCAGTAACCCACCGGGTGCTTCTTTGCCTGCGCCCCACCATCCTCCCCCTTTGCTGATGGGCCCCTAGCCGGCTCTGACGTCTCCCTTTTGATATCCGAGCCGGTGGCAATGGACTGGGGGAGCCGAAAGGGCAGCGGTCCCTTTCCCTAGATTGGTAGATTTCAGAGAGAGGATCGTGGTGACCGCACCCCCTGCATAACACAGGCCGGTGACCCTCCCCCAGGATCCCGGCGTCAGGCCCAGATCTGATGGTTGAGCTAGACAGCAGCGCCCGAGCTCGACGTACCGGTGCCAAGGGACGGAGACTCCGCCCCGTCCCCGGGGCCTTGCTCCCACGCTTAACCGCCCACCCCGTCGAACGTTTGCCCCTTCTTTCCCGCCAGAGCGCTGCCGAGTCCGCCGGCCGGCCACGGGATCTGGTTCGGTCTTTGGCGGCTTTTTCCCAGGGCGGTTCTGAGCCTGGCTGCCCCAGGGTGTCTCGAGATGGGCTAAGACAAAAGGCAGCCAGGGCTAGTGGCCGGCTGGTGCTGTTCCCAGCCCCCCCTTGCGTGAGACCCTCTGGCCACAGCAAGTGAGGGCGCTGCTCCCTGCCATGCCGGCCTGGCCGCCCCACCAGCAAACACCTGGCCTCTGCCTTGCCCTGCCGTTCCAGAGCAGTCCTCCGCTGGATCCGGCCCCCAGCACCAGCCACGCACAGAACAGATCCCCAGCCTCGGACCCCCGCCATAACGCCCAGCAGGGAGACGGTTTTATGGAGCAACCGATGACTACGTTGATTAATGAAGTCTGGAGCTGTAAGGGAGAGTCGGCAAGGAGATGAGCATCAGAACACGGCTACAAATGAAGCAGGCTGTCTGGTGACTAACACTTAACAGCTCCTACCCCAGGGCTCAGACAATTCCTCCCACGTGGCTTGGGGGGAGGGGGGGGGCACCTTTCCAAGCACACTGGCCTCTTGTCTTTTAAGAACTGGATTGCCAAGGGGTTTTCTCCCCTTTGCCATGTAGTCTGGTGAAGTGTAGCCCCAGAGATCGGTCCCTTCTCCTGCTGTGTGTGACGCCGCTGGGGCTTCTCACAGGCCACGTTCCCTGGCTGTGACCGCCGTTGTCTCTGGCTTTAGGCAGGCTGCTAAAGCGGCTCTAAGGTTGCTTGGTCTGACCCTGTTTCCGGCACACACACACGTAACTTGTCACACGCTGCCGGACACGCAGCATCAGGGCCCTGACGACAGCCTCCAGTTTTCTGCGATCTTGCAAGCTACTTTTGGGATAAATATGATGACACCAGCGTGTTAGGTGTGATGAGTGTGTCAGGCCTGACAGGGGTTAGAGGGCAGCATGCCCTCTGCCATTTGGCATGAGGGGCTCTTAGGGGCACAGTCCCGCTGGCTATTTGGCGTGGACGTGTTTTGGGGCAGAAACTGTCTCTCCTTCTGTGTCTGTGCAGCGCCCGGCACGACGGGGCCCTGATCTCAGGGTCTGGGAAGCTGATCTCGGCCGGGATCTGTGCCATGCCTGGCACAACGGGGGCCCTGATCTCGGCCGGGATCGGTGCCATGCCTGGCACAACGGGGGCCCTGATCTCGGCCGGGATCGGTGCCATGCCTGGCACAACGGGGGCCCTGATCTCGGCCGGGATCGGTGCCATGCCTGGCACAACGGGGGCCCTGATCTCGGCCGGGATCGGTGCCATGCCTGGCACAACGGGGGCCCTGATCTCGGCCGGGATCGGTGCCATGCCTGGCACAACGGGGGCCCTGATCTCGGCCGGGCTCGGTGCCATGCCTGGCACAACGGGGGCCCTGATCTCGGCCGGGATTGGTGCCATGCCTGGCACAATGGGGGCCCTGATCTCGGCCGGGATCGGTGCCATGCCTGGCACAATGGGGGCCCTGATCTTGGCCGGGATCTGTGCCGTGCCTGGCACAACGGGGGCCCTGATCTCAGCCAGGATCTGTGCCGTGCCCGGCACAACGGGGGCCCTGATCTCGGCCGGGATCGGTGCCATGCCTGGCACAACGGGGGCCCTGATCTCGGCCGGGATCTGTGCCTAGCCTGGCACAACGGGGGCCCTGATCTCGGCCGGGATCTGTGCCTAGCCTGGCACAACGGGGGCCCTGATCTCGGCCGGGATCGGTGCCGTGCCTGCCACAACGGGGGCCCTGATCTCGGTCAGGGTCTGTGCCGTGCCTGGCACAACGGGGGCCCTGATCTCGGTCAGGGTCTGTGCCGTGCCTGGCACAATGGGGGCCCTGATCTCGGTCAGGGTCTGTGCAGCGCCCGGCAACATGCGAGGCCCGATCTCTGCTGGGACCGCTAGCCTCTGCCATAATAGTAACAAAGGAAACGTAAACAGGAAGGGGTGATGCAACCCGTTATGAAAGCCGCATTCAGCTCCGAGCTGCTGCGGAAGCAACATCAGGGCCCGTCACAGCCCAGTTACTGCATCATCATTTCCCCCGGGGTTCCCGGCCTGGGGATAGCGCACGTGTGGTTTGGGCTGCTGCTTCCTGCAGAAAATAACAAAGCCCGTGTGTGCACCCGAGGGTCCCGGCGGGTGTCAATGGGCCGTAGCGCCATGGGAGTCAATGGGGCAAATTCCCCAATAGCTGGCTCAGGGTAACTCCCTTGGAGTCCATGGGGCCAAATCCCCAGCTGGGGTCAATGGGCCAGATTCCCAACTGGTGTCAATGGGCGTTGCCCCATCTCCATTGGAGTCAATGGGGCAGATCCCAGCTGGGGTCAATGGGCCGTAGCTCCATTGGAGTCAATGGGGTCAGATCCCCAGCTGGGGGTCA
This sequence comes from Chelydra serpentina, assembly GCA_037349315.1. Lineage (NCBI taxonomy): Eukaryota > Metazoa > Chordata > Testudines > Chelydridae > Chelydra > Chelydra serpentina. The sequence continues at coordinate 286,029 of JBAIAC010000172.1, forward strand.
ATGGGCCGTAGCTCCATTAGAGACAACGGGCCAGATCCCAGCTGGGGTCACTGGAGCTGAGGGTGCAGCGCCGATTCCCCCCAGCTGACAATCTCCTGGGGTTTTGGGCTCTGTCACAAAGGTTTTGCCCTGGTTGGATTCATGGCTCCTGGCTGCAAAGGACAAAGGAGCCCCCACTTGGGGCTGGGCTTGCAATGCGGCTGGTCCCTGCGCCTCCCACATCTGGTCCCTGCAGCAGAGCCCCTGCGGGGGGGGCTGGTGGAAACGCACGACACGGCAGCTGGGGGAAGGTGTCTGTCACTGGGAGGCACCTGGCCCAGGGCTATGTTACTGCTGGTGTGTGTGTGTGTGTGTGTGTGTGTGTGCGTGTGCACGTATGTGTGTGTGTGTGCACGTGTGTGTGTGTGTGCGTGCGAACGTACGTGTGTGTGCGTGCAATGCAGAATGCACAGTGGCCGCCTCGCTCTCATCAATAACACCCCCCCCATCTCTCTCTCCCTCTCCACGCCCCCAGGGAGCCCCCCAAGAGCTGGGCTCTGTACCGGTCCATCCCTCCCCACCCACCCCCACTGTGGTACCTGCTCTGTGGGTGAAGGGGGAGGGACAGCAGCCCCTCCCCACCTCCCTGTCATTCCCACCTGGCCTGTCCCCAAAGCAGGCATCGCCGGGGGGGGGGGGGCACGGCCGGGATCGTAGAGCCCCCTGCACTTTGGGGAACCCTTCGATTCGGGCGAGGCAGGAACACCCCAGCACAGGGGCCCTTAGAACAGGGCTTGACACCCCCACGGGCCCGGCTAAAAGACGGAAGGTGCCAGGCGCGGGGCGCTGGGTTTCCCCCTCCTCGCCGCCAGACCTGATGTCGTGCACAGCGCAGGTGTTCTGGTGGAGGGAGGGGGGTGTTATTCTCCAGGATGAGCCCTTCCTGTCCATCCCGCCTGTCCCAGCACCCAGACACCACCGACGCCCACAGTCTGCTCCCCCCATGCTGCCTCTTCTAGCTGCCTCCCGGGGTGGCATTTGCTCCCCTACACATGCACCGGCCAAATTCTCCCTGGGAGAGCCCAGCTGGGTTTAATGACACAGGACCCTCCCTTGGGCAGATGCCAGCGGCCCCGAGGGGCTAAGCCTGGTCTGAGAGCAGCGCGGGGGCATCGCTGAGCATTGTGCTACAGCCGCTGCGCCGGCAGAGGAGCTCTGATCAGCTGCCTTTGTCAATGGGTAGAGCTCAGACCCCCGCCCCCTGCTCCAAAAATCCACCAGCACCTGAGCTAAAGGAAAATCCCCATCCGCTGTTAGCATTATAGGGCATATGACACACCGTTCTGAGTCCATCTAGTAGAGGGCAATGGTATATATATATATATATATATATATTCTCTGCTCCCCTGAGACACTGCATCCGCTCCTGGGTCACCATATCTGATGCCTCTTCTCCCTCCCTGGAGGTCTGACTTATCCCTCTCAGGAGTGAGGTTTGAACAGCCCGGGGCTGTTGGGATGAGCTCGGCCCAGCAGCGTGGAAAGGGTTAAACCCTTCCTGGGGAGACGCCCCGGTTTAAGATGCCAGGGAACAGGTCCCGAACCCCATTCAGTCCCGGTCGGTCCCTTTCCAGGGGCTGCGATCGGGTGTTAAAGCCACGTGGCCGCTGCCTTTATCTGCCTTCCTAATAATAGCTCCTTCGATTATTAACTCGGAAAGAATGTCAGGTCCCGTGTACGTTCTCGCCCCGCATCCCCTTGGCCTGCATTTGGCTCCAGCAGCCGAGCGGCCCTGGTCAATTTCACTGTCTCCCTCCCATCAGCTTGCCTTTAAGGGAGCGGAATCCGATCACTAGCCGTTTGTGAAAACGGTGGCCCGGGGCCCGCTGCACGCTCAGCTTGTGCTGGTGCAAGGCGGGCCGGCTCGCCGCGCCCGTTCCCTGCCGGTGCACGGTCCGTGGGCACCCGTGACAGCTCGGCCTCTTCTGTTTTCTGCCCGGGGGGGACACACCAGTTTAGCCTTCTGCAAACCAAAAGTCTAATTAAAGTCATCAGGCTCAACACAGGGACATGGGTTAGACGGGAGGTCAGCCTAGATCAGGAGGGTCCCTAAACATTTTCGGAGGTACAGATCCCTTTGGAAATCTTAGATAGTCTGCGGACCCCCAAGGGTCCAGCCCACCCACCACTGGTTGAAAACCGCTGGCCAAGATGCTGAGGATCTAATGCGGGATGATCTACTGCTCCTTCTTAGCCTTAGACTCTATGGAGCTAGGAAACAAAAGGTGTGATTTTCAACAGGGTTAGTTAAACAGAGGCAATTTTGTGTGTAGCACAATGCGCTCCTGCGGCTCTTCCATCTGTTAAGCGTAAGCCCTGCTCTGCACCCAGATTTTTGTCCCGGTATCTCTAAGTGGGTTGTGGGTGTGATGCTTTTACTTAAAACATAATACCGGGATAAGCACTTGTCTAGCAGCAGCCATTCTGAAAAACCGGGAAAAAATAAATAGTTTCCGGGCGAAATTAAAATGATTTCCCCCCGCAAAAAAATGTTGGGGAATTGGAAATGTCTAAACATATTATTTAATAGATTCATCGGGCCAGAAGGGACCCTTGTCTGCCCTCCAGAGAACGGCCCACAATCATTCCCAGAACAGATCTTTTAGAAAGATTATCGGAGTATTGCGTCCAGTTTTGGGGGCCCCCCACTACAGAAGGGATGTGGACAAATTGGAGAGAGTCCAGCGGAGGCCAACGAAAATGATCAGGGGGCTGGAGCACATGACTTATGAGGAGAGGCTGAGGGAACTGGGATTGTTTAGGCTGCAGAAGAGAAGAATGAGGGGGGATTTGACAGCAGCCTTCAATTACCTGAAGGGGGTTCCAAAGAGGATGGAGCTCGGCTGTTCTCAGTGATGGCAGATGACCAAACAAGAAGCAATGGTCTCAAGTTGCAGTGGGGGAGGTCCAGGTTGGATATTAGGAAACACTATTTCACTAGGAGGGTGGTGAAGCCCTGGAATGGGTTACCTAGGGAGGTGGTGGAATCTCCTTCCTTAGAGGTTTTTAAGGCCCAGCTTGACAAAGCCCTGGCTGGGATGATTTAGTTGGGGTTGGTCCTGCTTTGAGCAGGGGGTTGGACTAGATACCTCCTGAGGTCCCTTCCAACCCTGAGATTCTATGATTCTATGAAACACAGCCAACCGGGACTTAAAAGCTGTCCGTGCTGGAGAATCCACCATGACCCTTGGTCAATTGTTCCAACAGTTAATTACTCTCACCATTGACACCTTATTTCCGGTCTGAATGTGTCTGGCTGCAACTTCCAGCCATCGGATCATGTTAGACCTTCCTATACTAGGCTGAAGAGCCCACTATTGAATATTTGTTCCCTATGTCGGTAGTGATAGACGGGGATCCAGTCACCCCCACTTGACTCTTTGTGGCTCTTCTCTGACCCCCTCTCCAATTGATCAACCTCCTTCCTGAATTGCGGGCACCAGAACTGGACACAGGATCCCAGCAGCGGTCGCACCAGCGACCAACACAGAGGTAAAATCACCTCTCTGCTCCTCCTCGAGACCCCCCTGTTTATACAGCCCAGGATCACATAGTCTCTTTTGGCCCCCAGCGTCACACTGGGAGCTCATGTTCAGCTGATTACCACCACCTTCGCCAAATGTTTTTCAGACTCACTGCTTCCCAGGAGATAGTCCCCCATCCGCTAAGTACAACCTGCGTTCGTTGGTCCTAGATGTCTACATGTAGCGATATTAAACACAGATTGTTTGCTGGCGCCAGTGATCCGGATCACTGTATCAGCGACCCGTCCTCTTCATTGTTTGCGGCCGCCCCGCTCTTTGTGTCATCTTCAAACGTTATCGGCGGCCAGCATTGGGGTCTAACGAACCGGCTCTTTTAGATGTTGAGCATTTTTTTAAAAAAACATTTTTCGTTACATTTTCTAACGAAAACAAACGGCCGTTTGGAACCAAAACGTCATTTAGAAGCCAAAAAAAAAAATTGTAAAGAAGCAAACTGCTCAAAAGACCTCCAAACATTTCCATTTTTTTCAGATGCATTCGTTTGGGTTAAAGAGGGGGGTTTTTCCCCGACCAAAACAATTCGGCCGAACAACACAGCTTTGCAAGAAATAAATAAATAACGACATCTTTCGGCCCACCCAACTCTGCAGGTGTTTAGCTGAGGGGGGAAATGAGCCAGAAATGTCTACTGAATAATATAACAACCTGCCAGGCGCACCCGCGCCCATCCACACACACACACGGCCACTCCAGCTGGCTTCAAGTGGCTTCTGCAGCATACCAGCCGGTGAGCGCCGCCGGAGGGCTCACAAATTATTTTAAAAGGATCCTGTGACGAACTAGGACTGTTGTTAATGTTTTCCCTGAGTACTGTGTGGGTGCCTCGGTTTCCCTATGCAGTGCTTGAGTATCTAGGTGGTGGGACAAGTGTACATGAGTGTTACAGAGGGGCCTGGACACAGAGAAGGGCGGACACTCTGTATCCTAGCAACAGATGGCCCGGCCCCTCCCCTGCAAAGGTGAGAGCTGAAGGTGTTGGAACAAAGGGATCAGGTGACCTCCTGGCCCGGGAAGCAGACAAAGGGGGAGGAGGGGCTGGACAGTTTCAGTTTGGAGCTGGCTTGGGAAAAGGAGGGGAGAGGGGCAGACAGGGTCTGGCCTCCCTGCCCCCGTTTGGAGCTGTGGGGTGAAATGCAGGGAGCCCCAGGCTGGGGTCTAAGCTCCCTGCCCCCCGGAAGGGCCCGACTGAGGGGTCCTGGATGTACTGACAAGCTCTGGTTGGACTGTGTTCCTGGCATCTCTAATAAACCTTCTGTTCTACTGGCTGGCTGAGACTCCCAGTGAATCCGGGGAAGAGGGGTGCAAGGTGCTGACTCCCCCACACTCCGTGACAGATCCCACCTAATTTCTATGCGCCCACTCCTATGCATGGCACTTGGCAACTAGATCTAACTCCATTCAACTGGAAATCTGTTCGACAGCCCGGTCAGCAGGGGGAGATAAGGAACCCCTGGCATTAATATGGGTGTCATTGGCAAGGTGGCATCGTATCCAATAATTAAAGGCGTCTCAGCTGCATCATTACCCTTGGTGCCCCCATGCACGGGGGCGAGGGGGTGAACGCAGCGCCCACCAACAAACCTGCCTCTTTTCTGCAGCTCTCCACGAGGCACCTAGTAGCACTGCGATTAATGTCCCATTACCACTGATCCGGGTCTCCTTTTAACCAGCCTTCACCTGCTCACAAAGCCCAGGGTCCACCCCGGCCTCTCCCCATCTCTACCTGCGGCCCAGAGCCGCAGAAGTATTCATAGAATCATAGAATCTCAGGGTTGGAAGGGACCTTAGGGGGTCATCTAGTCCAACCCCCTGCTCAAAGCAGGACCAATCCCCAATTTTTGTCCCAGATCCCTAAATGGCCCCCTCAAGGATTGAACTCACAGCCCTGGGTTTAGCAGGCCAAGGCTCAAACCACTGAGCTATCCCTCCCCCCTGAGCATTCAGAGGCTGCTGCTTTCTATGGCGCCTGTTGCCGCTCTGAGGCCAGAAAGGTTTTGCTCTAACTAAAGTCCGTGGGTTTGATACTTGGGTGGCGTTTCATGCCCTGATAGGGCACCCAAGAATCAGTGGGCACTTCTGGCCTTCAATGCTACGAACCTCAACTCTGTCACGATCGGCCCGTCCCGAAACGGCAGGCGGCTCTACCGCCAAGAGGGAGGGTTTTTAATGCTAAGAGTGGGGGGCGGGGGGGGGGGGGCAGAGGGAGTCAATTGGGTGTAGCCACTTCAGTGTCATAGATGCAATGTGTGTTTGACACTGATCCCTTCCAGCCTCGGGAAATGCACTCCTGCTGTCACGGGCTTTAGGGACATTTTTATTCTTATTATTTATAGTTTTAATTCATTTTTCCAAATACAACACATGCCAAAATACCAGAGTCCTCATAAAAGATCTTTATACACTTGACATTTGAAGCATCTGATACCGTGCATTTAATTCATTTTATTTATTTATAAGTCACAACTAAAGGCCCTGATTTGTTCCTGGTGCCGCCCACACACACAGTGACCGAGCTCAGGGCCCCGTCAGGCCGGGCGCTGCCCAGACACACAGTGACTGAGATCAGGGCCCCGTCGGGCTGGGCGCTGCCCAGACACACAGCGACCGAGATCAGGGCCCCGTCGGGCCGGGCGCTGCCCAGACACACAGCGACCGAGATCGGGGTCCCGTCGGGCTGGGTGCCGTCCAGACACACAGTGACCAAGATCAGGGCCCCATTGGGCCAGGCATTGCCCAGACACACAGTGGGCTGGGCGCTGCCCAGACACACAGTGACCGAGATCGGGGTCCCGTCGGGCCGGGTGCCGTCCAGACACACAGTGACCAAAATCAGGGCCCCATTGGGCCAGGCATTGCCCAGACACACAGTGACCGAGATCGGGGCCCCGTCGGGCCGGGCGCTGCATCGTAACTGAGGCCGAGCAAGTGGGAGGCAGGGAGGGAAGGTGTTAATTGGCCATGTGTTATTATTTCCTTTATTGATTACTGCAGTGTATTGGGGGTGGTTGCATGTGTGCTTCTGCCCTCTCCTGGACACAATCAGCACTGCTCCCGTGTGTCACAGACCCCTCTACCGCTTTCTGCTAACGGAGATTCCCCTTTGCCTCCGGGGGGAGTGAGGGCCGGAAGCAGGGCAGAGGCTGGGTTCTGACTGTGCTGAGTGATGCAGCGACTCACCCGAATTCCTAGGCAGTGATTTGCTCCGTCCGGTGACTTCACATTTGCCCGGCGCATGTTCAAATACGGATTAAAAGCCTGGCACCCCCCCACCCCCCGGCACAAGTGGCTTGAGATCTCAGTGAGACAAGCTAAGCCACAGGCCGGGGGGGGGGGGGGGGGGGAAAGAGCAGGGGTTGAGCAGCCCAGGAGAGGGCGAGGGGGGCAGCGCATGGGCAGATCTTTGCACCAGCCTGAGCCCACCGCCCAGGGAAAAGGGGGAGGCTGATGGGTTCTGCGTTCTCTGCCCCCCCCCCCAAGGCACAGGTGCTACAGGGCAGCTCCCTGTGACCACACTCGCTAAGCCAGACCCCCAGCCCAAGGATCAGCCCCCCTGCCCCAGACCCACCAGCCCTGGGGGGGGGGGGGGGCTGCCTCCACCGCCGGGAGTGGGAGGGGGCCATGGGCCAGTAGGTTTTGGGACTCTGCCCGCCACAGGACAGTGCTGCAAATATTTAGAGGGGGGAGGGAATTAGCCGGCGGCTGCGTGGGGGAGGCTAAAGGGGGATTAATTCGGCGAAGGAAATATTTACATTGGGCTCAGCGCTTGGCTGCGGCGTCAGCTCCGGCGCCCGGATCCCGGCGGGGGGCACAGCCGGGCAGGACAGGGACAGGCCAGGGCGTCGCGGCACCAGCCCGAGGGCAGAGCGGGCACGGGAGGCGGAGGAACAGGGCAGGGAGACTGAGGCAATTAGGGGCACAAACACCCCCCAGGCCACCTCACGGCATCCAAGCACACAGCTCTGCCAACGCCCCTCACTCCCGACCCGCAGCCCCCCCATGTTATCCCAGCCCCGGGCTCCCCGCCCCCCCGAGCTCTGCCAACGCCCCTCACTCCCAACCCGCAGCCCCCCCATGTTATCCCAGCCCCGGGCTCCCCGCCCCCCCCTGAGCTCTGCCAATGCCCCTCACTCCCGACCCGCAGCCCCCCCATGTTATCCCAGCCCCGGGCTCCCCGCCCCCCCTGAGCTCTGCCAACGCCCCTCACTCCCGACCCGCAGCCCCCCCATGTTATCCCAGCCCCGGGCTCCCCACCCCCCCTGAGCTCTGCCAATGCCCCTCACTCCCGACCCGCAGCCCCCCCATGTTATCCCAGCCCCGGGCTCCCCGCCCCCCCGAGCTCTGCTGACACCCCTCACTCCGGACCCGCAGCCCCCCCCATTTTATCCCACCCCTGGGCTCCCCCCACCCAGCTCTGCCCATGCCCCTCACTCCTGACCCGCAGCCCCCTGCTCCCCACCCCCAAACACTCTCATACAAATTGATGACTGGGAAGCGACTCTGTAAAAATGATCTTTAATAAGGAGGACGGAGGCATTTAATTGCAAGTGCCATTAACGAGCCAGAGGCCGGACTGTGCCATTTTCCACAAGGGGGGTGCATATAGCCTAGCCATGTAATCCCTATGCCCCTCTCCATCCCCCGTTCGGATCATGCCCAGGGTATGGGGGGGAATCAGCGGTGGGATCAAAGTCCCCCCTTTTCCCCGCAACCTGTTGTCTCCCCCACCCCCAGGATGCTCGGCCTCCGGCACCAGCCTCCCTCTTCTGGAGGGGGGGGGGGGTATGAAACGTCCCTTATACCCCACCTGGGGGGCATCCACGCCCCTCCCCCCTATGTCCCTCTGCCCCACACCGGGAGGGGCGTCTGGCCCCCTTAGCTCATAGAATCATAGAATATCAGGATTGGAAGGGACCTTAGCAGGTCATCTAGTCCAACCCCCTGCTCAAAGCAGGACCAATCCCCAATTTTTGCCTCAGATCCCTAAATGGCCCCCTCAAGGATTGAACTCACAACCCTGGGTTTAGCAGGCCAAAGCTCAAACCACTGAGCTATCCCTCCGCCCCCTCATGCTCTGTCCAGTCTCGCACTGTCCCCGCCCCCCAGTCACGGCCCCACCCAGCCGGGTGCCCTGGTTCTCCTCTGTAGCAGGTGGGTGGGGTTGGGGGGCGGAGAGTCCCAGGAGCCCGCTGGGCCCCTCGCCCGGAGATGTCGTGATGCCCACGGCGGGGCTCCTGGAGGTGTCCGTGGTGCTGGCGCTGGGTGCCTGGCGGTGCCCGCGTGGTGCCCGGGTCCCACGTCTCAGCAGGAGAAGTTGGCCTGGAAGGGGAGGCTGTCCAGCCTGCGGGGCTCGGGGCTCCGGCGCCCGGCCCACGGCCAGCACAGCAGCGTGCGGAGGCCGCGGAAGACGGTCTTGCGGAACAGGATGAAGATCCAGGGGTCCAGGATGGGGTTAAAGGCGCTGAAGCGAAAGGCCACCATGTCGTCCTTCTCGTTGTTATCCGGGGCCAGGCCGCCGATGTAGGCACGGATCTGGGGGGGCGGGGAGAGGGGAGGTTACAGCCACTGCCCGGGGCGGGATGGAGCTGGGGAGGGGATGCAGAGCGAGCGGGGCCAGGGGCCCTGTGGGGGGGGGGGGGTGTTCGGCTCTGGGACCTTTTAACCCCAACCCCCCCTCAGGAAGTTTCTCCTTGTTGATCCCGCCTCCCGAGCTCTTACACCCACAGGGGGTGCCCCCAGAGCTGGGAAAAACCAACAGGGTGCTGGGAACCTGCTGACAAGGGATGCCCCAGTATGAGCCAAACCCTGGAGTTGGAGAGTCCTGGCTCCCAGCCCCCCAGCTCTCACCAGAAGCCCCCACTCCCCTCCCTGAGCCAGGGACAGAACCCAGGAATCCTGACTCCCAGCCCCCCGGCTCTAACCAGTAGCCCTCACTCCCCTCCCTGAGCCAGGGACAGAACCAGGAATCCTGGCTCCCAGCCCCCCAGCTCTAACCACTAGACCCCACTCTTCCCAGAGCCACCGGGGGCAGTGTCAGCTGCCTCCCCCCCATGGGTGCCTTTGTGCTTAGGCTCTCTGCTCTCTAGCTGCGTGTGATGGGGGGGGGGTTACAACCCCTATCCCCCCCAAAATGTGGAACCATGTCACCCTTCAGTGACTGGTCTGCCCGAGGAAAACAGTCTGCTACAGCTGCTTGCTGGGGGAGCTGCTCCTTTATCTCAAGCAGCAGAGCATCTGCTGAAAGCCCCAGGCTCAAACAAGACTGGATTTAGCCCCCACCCCAAGGCGACGCCCTCTTGTTCTGGCTCCTCCTCCTGGCAGCGGCAAGGGCTCCCCTCCCCTCCCAGCGCTCACCCCAGCAGCTGGGGTGTCTCTGCTTGCAGGGAGAGGGGGCTGGGCCCAGTGCGCCCCTCTCCTCCTGCCCCACACAGAGCCGTGGGGCTGGCAGTTAGCACCAGGGATGCACAGGGCAGCTACCCCGCGGAGCAATCGGCTCAGGCTCTCTGCAAACCCCGGCAGCGTCGCTGCACCGTTTGCACCTGTGTCACGTTGGAGAGCTTTTCTCGCCAACCCCACGGACTGGAAACACCCATTTCAATATTGTTATTGGCGCTGGGCTCAGGAGAATCCAGGAACCGGAGCCCCGGGCTTAGCCTTATCTGGCCCTGGCTTCAAACCCCACCCCCGAGACCCAAGCCGGGCTCACTGGCCAATCTGACGGAGGGATTCATAGATTCCAAGGCCAGAAGGGACCATTGTGATCATCTAGAATGACCCCCTATATGACACAGGCCAGGGAACAGCCGCACAATAATCCCTAGAGCAGATCTCTTCGACACCTGGCCCACCTTGATTTAAACCTGGTCAGTGCTGGAGAATCCACCACGACCCTTGGCAGCCTGTTCCCAAGGTTAATGACTCTCACCATGAAAAACTGACCCTGTATCCCCAGGCTGAATTTGTCCCGCTTCAACTTCCAGCTATCGGGTCGTGTTAGAACTTCCGCTGCTAGACCGAAGGGCCCGTTATTCAATATTTGTTCCCTATGTCGGTACTGATAGCCTGGGATCAAGTCCCCCCTTCCCCTTCTCGTTGTTAAACTAAGTACCTCGAGCTCCTTGAGTGTCTCACTACCAGGCAGGTTTTCTAACCCTCTGATCATTCTCCTGGCTCTTCTCTGACCCCTCTCCAATTTATCAACGTCCTCCTTGAATTATGGGCACCAGAACCAGCCACCCGATCCCAGCAGCGGTTTCAACAGAGCCAAACAAGGAGGGAAAATCCCCAGAAGAGAGGCTCCCCCCTTCGCCCCCTGTAAGTGCAGCTGACATTCTCTGTTCCCAGATCGAGTCAGTCACATCTAGCCAGGTTAAAACACGGACCCAGATCGCTCTGTGCCCATGACTCCCCTTTGGGTGCCCTCTGTCAGCTTTATCAGGGAGGATTTCGTGGTTTCTTTCAGGCCATCGCTAGCCAAGTTAAGCAGCGAGGAGGGGCCGGGAACCGATCCTTGCGGGACCCCACTGGAAACGGCCCCCGGACCGTTCCAGTCGGAGACCCGTCGGCCGGCTTTGAATCCGTTTAACGTGGGCCCGTTTGTCGGGTGGCACCAAGTCACGGATGGGGCAGGGGAGGCCGCCCGCTGCTTTGGGCCTGTCAGTGATCAGAGCCGGGGCCGTGACACCCCACCCCAACGCTGGAGGCTATTTGTGGCCTATCCCAGCCATTTCCAGCCTCCCTGCTCCTCACCCACGGGAGCTCCCCCACCCCCAGAGCAGGGTCCAGCCTCAGGGGGCCCATTCAGACCTCAGCCCAGCTCCCTACATTATCCTCCTTCCAGCAGATGTGGGGGCAAAGGCGGGGGGAGGGGGGAGGGGACATGTCAGGCCCTGCCCTGGGAGTGGGGCTGGGGACATGTCAGGCCCTGCCCTGGGAGTGGGGCTAGGAGACCTGGGCTCTGTCTGCATAACCCCATAACCCCCTTCCCCACCCTGGGCGACAGCTAGCCATGAGACGCTCTCTGCGGGGTCAGCACTTCCTGCCCTGCGGGGGGCACCCCCGGCTGGGCCCGAGGATGTGTTCCCAGGCCCAGCCCCCTCGGCTTCCACCCAGACCACCCACACAAACCGGGGCTGTGTCATGCCGTGGTTCCCCAGCGCCCGCCCAGCTGCGTCACGCTCCCCCCTAGGCTCATCCAGGGAGTGGCCCCCAAAGACTCGACCATCTCCTCCTATCGACCGGGGTCCCCCACAGCGACAAGGACCCAGCCACCGGAGCGGGGGATCGCCAGGGTCTCCCTGGGGCTGGTGGCTATCACCAGGGGAAATCTAGAACCTACAGCTGACGCCCCGGCCCTTCTTAGCGACGCTTTGTGAATCAAAGCGCACCTTTGAAAATCATCCCTTTTACAGCCCCTGGTTCTGGTCAGGCTGCCCGGGAAGGCCGACCCGGCTGCAGAGAGACCCGTTTGCCCACCCTGGTGGGAATCCGGAGTCGCTCCACAGAGGACACAGGATAAATTCAATCCTGGGCAGGCCGGAGGGTGTTCCCTGGAGAGGTAACTGACTAGTCTTCAAAAAATGCTGCTCAACTCGAAGCAGGGAGGGGGTTGAGTGTGTGTGGGGAGAGAGGGGGGGCAGTTCCAGATCCCAGCCCCCTGGGACAGCTAGCAGAGACGAGCAGACGCAAGCATCCGTATCACTCAGGGCAACATCCTAGGAGAGGAAACAGCCTCATCAAAGGGGCAAGCGGGGCCGGGGCATGGGAGGAAAGAGATTACTGCCCTGTAACCATAAACCGTAATGGAGAGCTCAACCCTTATCTACAGGCCCCCAGCAGCTTCCCCCCTCGCTCGCGGGGAGAGAGACAGAAAGGCTTCCGGGGGTGTTCACCACCAGGGTGCCTCACTTTACCCCAGCTGCCGATCCGGCCCATTGAGTCCCGATTGACACCATAATCTACGAATAACACCGGAGGCAGACAGAGGAGGGAGCGGAAGGAAACAATGGATACTAATAACGCTGCATAAGAGGAGCTCAGTCTATTTAGCTCGGCAAAGAGAAGGTTGAGAGAGGGTTGATTACGGGCTATAAGATTTCTTTAGTCTAACACCCCAAACAAAGTGAGGGGGCTGGTGCCGAAGCGAGACAAATTCAGCCTGGAAATAAAGGTGCGCATCGGCAACAAGGGAGGGCAATCATCCCCCAGGGACAGGGCAGAGTCTCCATCGCTTGGAGTCTTGCCATCAAGATCAGCTGACTCTGCCTAAAAGCTCCTCTCTAGCTCGACCACCAGATATGGGCTGCCTGGGAGAAATGGCTGAACGGGACTTTCATAGCATTTAAGTCCAGAAGAGACCCTAGATCTTCTAGTCACAGTCTGTAGCAGGGTTGGACTCACCCCTGCGGCGCCTCCTGCTGGTTTCTCCAGGGAATTAGCTCACCAGCCTCTGGAGCGCCCTCTGCAGGCCAGTGATCCGCCTGTCCACTCTGGCCCCATGTCCCTCCCAGGACCCGGTGCCCTTTTAACTGGGGTGCTGCCCCCTTGCAGTACCCCTAGATCTGGGTCTCCCCTCCCCAGGGGAACCCCCAACCCACTATCCCCACCTCGCCTCAGTCGTAGGCTACTGCCAGTCACCAGCTAGACCCCACGCCCCGGGGCAGACTGCAGTATAAGCCACTCATCACAGGCAAAGGGGGTTTGGACCTGCTGCCTCAGCCTACCTGTGGGTTGCCCCCTGCAATCTCTGTACCTGGTCGGGCCTTACCAGGCCTGCAGCCTGGGGTTTTCCTAGGCCAGAGCTCCCCAGGTCCCTTGGCCTTTCCCCAGCCCTGCTCCACTCCAGGTGCCCTGCTTAGGTCCCCCAGCCAGGCCCTTCTCTCCCTAAAGGCAGAGAGAGAGTGTCTCTCTAGGCCCACTGCCCTCTTATAAGGGCCAGCTGGGCCCTGATTAAACTGGCCCCAGCTGTGGCTGCCTTGCATCAGCCCAGCTTCCGAGCCTCAGCCCTCTCCCAGAGCTATTTCCAGCCCCTCCGGGCAGGAGCAGGGTTCCCCCTGCTACACAGTCCCTCCTGGCCTTGAACTCTAGGACTCCAGATGCCTCAATATATATCTCCTCGCCTCTCCCCTCCTGCATAACGCATCCCTGTGAAATGCAATGCCAGACGCCTTGCTCAATTCAATGCCGCGCGGCCGCTAGCTGGGCGGACAGCTCCCATCAGTCCCCAGCCAAGTTCCCTTCTCAAGAAAGAGCGGATTGTAAATAAACATCCCCTTCTTTGCAATCAGAGCAGAGGCCACAGAGGGTGTGAAATGAAACTGGCCAGGAATGGTCTCGAGAGACCTGAAACTGACCGATTCTCATGGCGCTGGCGGAGGAAAAACTAGAAGAAAATCCAACAACGAACGAGCAGAAGTGGGGAGAAAAGGGTTGTTGGTCAGGGGGGCGAGGCGGGGTTAAGGTGCTTACCGGACTGTCTGTGAACGTTTCGTGACTTTTGATCGTGTGGTTTTGCTTGGTTTTTTTAAAGGACAGGCCATAACCCGGATCTCACAACAGGGTGTTAATGGGCAGTAACTCCACAGGAATCAGCAGGCCCCCCTGTAAATCCAGAACGGCTCCACTGAAGAGAGAGGCCATAGACCCGTGTACATCAGAAATAAAGGCACGGAAACCAGCGGGCCTAATTCTCTTCTCCCCCCTGAAGTCAGCGGAGTTGCAGGTTCAGGTCTCTTGACGCCTGCCCTGTAGCCAGCTAGTGAAGGGGGTCTCCAAACTACAGCCCGCGGCTTCAGTTTGTCCAGCCCCCCAACCAATTGCTGCTGCCGCCTCGGCACGTCGGCGGCAGCGAGAATTTCGGGTCTAGGCAGTATTTCGGCGGCAGTTTAAAGGCTGCTGCCGCCTCGGCGGCGGGGCGCAGCGGGCGGCAGTCAGGGGCGCCCCCGCCGGTCCCAGAATACCCGCTGCCGAAGCCGCCGCGGCTTGCCTGCGGGAGGTCCGCCGGTCCCGCGGCTTCGGCAGCAATTCGGTGGCGGGTAAGCTCAAGAGAACGGGCCGGCTCGCGAAGCCCCTTGAAAAACGTAATGTGGCCCTCGTCTCCTAAAGTTTGGAGACGCCTGAGCTAGTGTAAGGAAGCGGGTGATTCATGCCCCAGGGAGAGCCCAGACGGACCCCACACGTGATCGACGGCGAAAGAGGAAGGGAGCAGAACGTGGCTGCAAAAGAACCGGCGTCTCAGCCTCCTTCCGTCCGCGGCTGCCCTCAGTCCCCCTGGAGTAAAACACGCGGCCCCTCCAGGAAATCGGCGACGCGCGAGTGATAAAGAAGAAGCGGGAGTAAGATGAGAATCGGGCCCAGAGGCTGCAGGACAGGAGAGGAAGCCGGGGCACGTGGCCAAGACCTGTCACGTGCAAGCGTGTGCGAGGGGAGGGCAGCGTGCGCGCTAGGGGGCGGAAGCGAAACAAGGACACCCAGCAGAAAGGAGGGAATCAGAATAAGTTGCACGCACACAGGCACTCCCGCCCATACAGACGCACACGGAGGTGCACGAACACACACACTGCACTCCCGCCCATACAGATGCACACGCGCACGGGGGTGCACGAAGACACACACGCACACTGCACCCCCGCCCGTACAGATGCATGCACACACGGGGGTGCACGAACACACGCACACAGGCACCCCCGCCCGTACAGACGCACGCACGCACATGGGGGTGCACGAACACATGCACACACACATGCACACTATACCTCCGCCCGTACAGATGCACATGCGCACACGGGGGTGCACGAACACACACACGCAAGCACACCCCCGCCCGTTCAGATGCATGTGCACACAGGGGTGCACAAACACACATACTCACGTGCACACTGCACCCCTGCCCATACAGATGCACATGCACATGGGGGTGCAAGAACACATAGACGCACACGCACACTGCACCCCCGCCCATAAAGATGCACGTGCGCACACGGGGGTGCACGAACACTTGCACAGGCGTGCCCCCACACACTCACGTGTGTGTGGGGGGTATTTCTTCTCTGCCCTGCACCTTGCACACCAGTGCAAAACGAGTGTGATGTGCTGGCCAGCCAATCTGGGGTTCACTCTTTACCCTCCCCTTGCACAGGTGTGAATGGCAGGGGAGCATCGCACCCAGAAAACTCAGGTCTGGTTAAAAACACCCAAAAGGGGGGTTTACAAAAATATATAGCCAGCTGCCGACTCTGTTCAGCAGATTCTCCGCCCTGAGAAAACAGAGGGGCTGATTTGAGATGGGCATCACTGCACGGATGTCAGCGGGTGACCCCCTGATTTCCACCCAGTGTGGGCAAAAGGAGAATCGGGGCGCAGCTCCCCCATTGCTCACCCCGCGGGCGTGGAAAGGGGGGCCCTGGTGGCGTAGAGGAGACCGGCCTCAGGCCCTGTGATCCTCGCCCTCTCTATTTAAAGGCTCAGCCTGGAAAGGCAAGAGAACAAACCGTGAGAGCCGAGGCCTGGCTGTAATTTACAGACCCGGGAGGAAAACTGAACCCAAAGAGGAAAGGATGAATCACGCTGGGAGAGACGGCAGAGACAGGCAGATTCGTGCACTTTGGGGGTTCCAGACATGCCAAGACAATGGGGGGTGGGCAGAGCAGAGGCAGGGCCCCAATCCCATTATTTCTTGGGCCAGATCGGCATAGCTCAGAGGACTCCAGAGGCGCTAAGGCCGGGGACCGGGCCCGCCGTGGGCTGGTTGCGTGCTGCCGGAGCGCTGGGAGCCAGCCGGGGGAAGCGATAGGACGGAAAGGCAATATTGAAACAGGTGAAGGAAACATGGGGTGGGGCCGACCAACGGGCGCTATCAGCGCCGGGCGGCCGATAAGCGCGATGGAGCAGGGAGGGTTTGGAAGGACGAGGAGCGTGTTAGGAGCTGCATTCAGCGAGACGCCCCGCGGCAGCGTTTGCTCAAGGCGCCTCGGGGAAAGCCACGGAGTCCCATGAGCCGCCGGCACCGCAGCAAACACTGTAACAAGCCCACAGCCCGTCCGGGCTACGGAGCCGCTGCAGCCGATCAGATCAGCATCTAAAGCTCAAATGTCCGGTGCCGGAGCTACAGGGAAATCACCATCAGCTGGGAGCAGTACAGGGGCTATGACACATGGATGAACAGTCCTGATTTCATCCACTAGGATGCAACAGTGATATCACACACACCCACGAGTGGGGTTGGACAGTACTTTGTACTAACGTGCCATTTCTCAGCCCAGAGCCCTTGCTTACTTTGTAAAGGTCAGGGGGCCCCACTCTGCTTGCCATCTCTGTTTCATAAATGGGGGGGAGGAGCCATGGCATGGGAAAGTGACCTGCCAAAAGCCACTCGGCAGAGCCGGGAACAGAACCCAGGAGTCCTGACTCCCAGTCACCCCTGCTCTAACCACTAGACCCTAATCCCCTCCCAGAGCTAGGGGAGACTGGAAGCCAGGACTCCTGGGTTCTGTTCCTGGCTCTGCCAGGAGTCCTGGCTCCCAGTCTCCCCTGCTCTAACCACTAGACCCCACTCCCCTCCCAGAGCTGGGGATAGAACCCAGGAGTCCTGGCTCCCAGTCTCCCTTGCTCTAACCCTCACCCTTTCCTTGAGCTGGGGACAGAACCCAGGCCTGTGCTGCATGTACTAGACCAGAGTTTCTCCACCCGTGGGTCGCGACCCAGAACACATCAAAGGGTCGCAAGGGAGGGGTGTCAAGTGGGGCTGTTTGCAGAGCTCACCCCACCCGCAGGCTGGCTCGGTTGGGCTCCTTGCTCCGGCCTGGTGCCCAGGGGCGCAGGGCCACCGAGGTATGGGCCAGCCGCCCCTCCGTCATGATGGGTAGTGGTACTGTGCCCCCAGGTGCCAGCTCATTGGGCCACTCTCACAAATAGGACCCACCCGACCCCATTGGGAGGGGGCCCCGCTGGGCCAAACCTCAGCAGCGCAGCCAGCCCAGAGATAGCAATGCCCAGAGCAGGCAGCAGACAGCACTCACTCCTGGATCCGGTGTGCACTGGGGGCCGTGCACCAGGGCTCTGGCACCAGCACTCACTCCTGGATCCGGTGTGCACTGGGGGTTGTACACCAGGGCTCTGGCACCAGCACTCACTCCTGGATCCGGTGTGCACTGGGGGTTGTACACCAGGGCTCTGGCACCAGCCAGCTCCATGGGACGGGCCCCGCAGCCACGGCATGCACCGCGCACTGCGTGTAGATGGCAGAAATATTGTGCCGGGTGAGTTTTGCACTAAGGCTATTTCCTGGGTCGCGACGGGCCAGCGAGGTCGGGACCCGCTGTTCCAACCCGCACGCTGCTCCCCCGCAGCCCGGAGCTCTCTGCAAACCAGTCTCCGGCCTCGCCCTCCCGCCCCGATGTTGGCTTAACAATCAGGGAACAATAAGCGGCTTGTTTGCCCGGTAAGCGACAGGATTGGCTTTTCTGATTGTTAAACCAGGAGCACAGCAGGATTCAAAGCCCTGGATCCGATGGGCAATGAGGGGCTATGCCAGGGCTCTGGCACCAGCATTCACACCTGGATCCGGTTTGCACTGGGGGTCGTACACCAGGGCTCTGGCACCAGCATTCACACCTGGATCCGGTGTGCAAAGGGGGCCGTGCACCAGGGCTCTGGCACCAGCATTCACATCTGAATCCGGTGTGCACTGGGGGCTGTACACCAGGGCACTGGCACCAGCACTCACTCCTGGATCCGGTGTGCACTGGGGGTCGTGCACCAGGGCTCTGGCACCAGCATTCACATCTGAATCCGGTGTGCACTGGGGGCCGTGCACCAGGGCTCTGCCACCAGCACTCACTCCTGGATCCGGTGTGCACTGGGGGTTGTACACCAGGGCTCTGGCACCAGCACTCACTCCTGGATCCGATGTGCACTGGGGGCCGTGCACCAGGGCTCTGGCACCAGCACTCACTCCTGGATTCGGTGTGCACTGGGGGTTGTACACCAGGGCTCTGGCACCAGCACTCACTCCTGGATCCGGTTTGCACTGGGGGTCGTACACCAGGGCTCTGGCACCAGCATTCACACCTGGATCCGGTGTGCACTGGGGACTGTACACCAGGGCTCTGGCACCAGCACTCACTCCTGGATCCGGTGTGCACTGGGGGCTGTACACCAGGGCACTGGCACCAGCACTCACTCCTGGATCCGGTGTGCACTGGGGGCCGTGCACCAGGGCTCTGGCACCAGCACTCACTCCTGGATCCGGTGTGCAAAGGGAGCCATGCACCAGGGCTCTGGCACCAGCACTCACTCCTGGATCCAGTGTGCAAAGGGGGCCGTGCACCAGGGCTCTGGCACCAGCACTCACTCCTGGATCCAGTGTGCAAAGGGAGCTGTACACCAGGGCTCTGGCACCAGCATTCACTCCTGGATCCGGTGTGCAACAGGGGCCCGTGCACCCCCAGGAGCGTGACCCTGATATCGGCCCCCTCAGCACCACACAGGGGCCACCACGGAAGTCGGAGGAGTTCTGGAGGGGATCAGGCCTGTATCCTCCACCCCTCAAGAGCTGGGAGGGGGACAGCAACCCTCCCCCCGCTTCCCGCTTCCTGACCCTGACTCTCATCCCCCAAATCAGCACAGAGGCCTTCTCACCAGGGGCTGCACTGGTGCATTCTGGGATCCCAGCTGCACCTAGGCCCAAGGGATTTGGGGGCCATAGCCCCGGAGAGCCGCTTCGCATTGTGGGAGCGTGGCCAGCGGCGCTGGATCCAAGCCCAGCCACACTAGGGAAACCCCGGCAGGTGGCGTGAGCTCAGCTGGACCCGACGTGGTCCCCAACGCCTGGGACACCCCACCTAGGGGCGGCTGGGCTGGCGTCACGGGATCCCGGCGTCTCTGGAAACTTCCTGTTGCAACCGCTTGGCTCTCAGCGGAGATGGGACGTTCCTCCCCCACCCACAGCTGTTTGCTGTCACATTTCAACAGGACGGATCAGGAAAATACTCCAGGTTTCCCTGCTGGATTTTAAACAAACCCCCCCCCCCCCACTTCCCCCTTTGGCACCTGAAATCTCTGATCCTTTCCCCCTGCGGATCGCAGAATCACCCCCAACACCCCAGAAAAGGCTCATGCCAAGATGGAAATCCTGATCTCCGGCCATTTGCTGATACGCAGTAGGGAGTCTCGGCTGCCTGGAATTTGTCGTCCCCCCCCCAAACCCCTCCCCCATATTCCCAGGAAAGAGAAGGCGCAGAAGCAAACCTGTCAGTGCAGTCGGCTGCGTCTTAAAGGGCCTCAAATGGAAGAAAACCACAGCATCTGCCCCATGCCGCTTAGCAGGCTCACAGCCCAACCAGCCCTCGCCTGCAGGGTGACCCAGAAAACTTCCCACGCGTGACTTGAGGCCGTGAGGTCTGCCTGAGTCTGCAGGCAGCCAAGAGGGGTGAACGTCTCTAGTCTCAATGAGCTCACTGGGTGTTAACCCTGGAGTCTAACGAGGACACCCCAATGGGTCTGACGCTCCCTGCTTCAAGCAACCTGGGCTGTCTCCATTTATGGGGCTGCCTTCTCCCGCAGCTCCCCAACTGCAGATACATGCGGAAAATCTTAACTCCAGGCATCCATTCATCCATCCAGCCGCAGTATTATCAATCAGCCATCCATCATTTCCCCGCTGTTTGTACCTCGGTGGGCAAATACACTTAGCAAGAGACAGACGGCCGGCCAGCCAGACGGAGAGGTGTGTATGGGGGTGGATAGACCGAGGCAGTTAGAGAAATGAAGGTAGTGACACACAGAGGGCTGGATGGGTGTGCAGGAGGATAGAGGACCGTGTTAACCGGCTGCCGTGCGCCACCCCAGAAGTGGCTGCATTGCAGTGCTGGGGTGGTGGATTCCTGGGTCTATGAAGAGCCTGTGAGGGCCCTTCCCCAGTCTCCTGCTCTCCACAGCACCCGCTGCCCCTTCTCTAGGGTCCGAGTCTGGGCTCCACTCCCAGCTCCTCAGAATCCATCAGCTCCCCGAGCCGCTGGGGCGGGGGGAGACGGCCATGGGCTTGCGGGGACTCCCCGGGGCATCCGCTCAGCTTTCCCGCCAGCCCCCGTGTGTGTTCCCCGCATTCGTCTCTCCAGAGCCCTGGGGCCCTGCAGCTGGGAGCCGACAGCCTCTCTGACCCCCCTGCATCTATAACTTCCCTGACAACCCCTCCCCGACAGACCTACCCCTCCTGGCGCCTAGCGAGTTCCTGACAGCCCCCCTCCTGACGGACCCCACCCTTCCCTCCCAGGAGCCTACAGCATCCCTGTCGCACACACACCCTGACAACCCCCCCCCCCCCCCCGCAATGGATTCACCCCCCACCAAGAGTCTACAGCTTTCTTGACAACCCCTCTCTCGACAGACCCCCCTTTCCCCCCCAGGAGTCTACAGCATCCCTGTCACACGCGCACACACACCCTGACAACCTCCTCCCACAATGGATTCACCCCCCACCAAGAGTCTACAGCTTTCCTGACAACCCCCCTCCTGACAGACTCCCCCCCCCAGGAGTCTACAGCATCCCTGTCACACACACCCTGACAGGTCAACCCCCACACCCAAGAACTACAGCATCCCTGTCACACACACCCTGACAGGTCAACCCCCCACCCAGGAACTACAGCATCCCTGTCACACACATCCTGACAGGTCAACCCCCCACCCACCCAGGAACTACAGCATCCCTGTCACACACACCCTGACAGGTCAACCCCCACACCCAGGAACTACAGCATCCCTGTCACACACATCCTGACAGGTCAACCCCCACACCCAGGAACTACAGCATCCCTGTCACACACGCCCTGACAGGTCAACCCCCCACCCAGGAACTACAGCATCCCTGTCACACACACACCGACAGGTCAACCCCCCCCCACCCAGGATCTACAGCATCCCTGAAAAAACCCCTCCCCCCGCAATGGATCCCCACACACGGCCCGCCAGGAGCCTATGGGATGCCTCACAAGAGTCACAATCCCCTTCCCGGATGGATCCACCCCCTCCCTGACAACCCCCGCCCCCAGGTCAGCCTGGGGGTGCCAGCGGGGCAGTGTTCCTAGCTAGGGAGTGTGATGGGGAAAAGCCAGGGGGGAGGGCAGGGAAGAGACGGGGCGAGCTGCACCTTGGGCCCGTGGGCAAACAAAGCCTGGGAACTGGGCCCAGCTGTGTTTGTCTTGGCCCCGTGTCCCCGTCCCTGAGCCCAGCTCCCTCAGGGACACCCAGAGCAGCTCGGAGCCTGGCCCAGCCAGCCCGGCCGGAGGGGATCGAGTCTTCGGCAGCTCTGGGGGCTGGCGGGACGAGGGGCCTCAGCCGCCCCGATCCCGGCGAGTGCCACGGCAAATACTGGGGAAGCCAGCCAGGATCCTCTGCCCTGGCCAGCAGTTGCTGGCCAGCCACTCGTGACCTCCCCAACCCCACTCCCCGGACCCCAGCCCAGGAGCTCTCCCCAGTTCCCCTAGGGGCTCACAGTCTCCCCACATGCCCAACCCCCCACCCCTTCTCAAACCACTAGACCCCACTCCCTTCCCAGAGCCAGGGATAGAACCCAGGATTCCTGGCTCCCAGCCCCCCACCCCTCCTCAAACCACTAGACCCCACTCCCTTCCCAGAGCCAGGGATAGAACCCAGGAGTCCTGGCTCCCAGCCCCCCACCCCTCCTCAAACTACTAGACCCCACTCCCTTCCCAGAGCCAGGGATAGAACCCAGGAGTCCTGGCTCCCAGCCCCCCACCCCTCCTCAAACCACTAGACCCCACTCCTTTCCCAGAGCAGGGGATAGAACCCAGGAGAACAAGGGGCCACCAAATGAAATTAACAGGTAGCAGGTTTAAAACGAACACAAGAAAGTATTTTTTCACGCAACGCACTGTCAACCTGTGGAACTCCTTGCCAGAGGGTGTTGTGAAGGCCAAGACTATAACGGGGTTCAAAAGGAAGCTAGATAGATTCATGGAGGACAGGTCCATTAATGGCTATTAGCCAGGAATGGTGTCCCTAGCCTCTGTTTGCCAGAAGCTGGGAATCGGTGATAGGGGATGGATCACTTGATGATAACCTGTCTGTTCGTTCCCGTTGGGGCATTGGCCACTGTCAGAGGACAGGATACTGGGCTTGATGGACCTTTGGTCTGACCCAGTGTGGCCGTTCTTATGAGCCCTGGCTCCCAGCCCCCTACCCCTCCTCTAACCACTAGACCCCGCTCTCCTCCCAAAGCCAGGGCTAGAACCCAGGAGTCCTGGCTCCCAGCCTCCCACCCCTCCTCAAACCACTAGACCCCGCTCTCCTCCCAAAGCCAGGGCTAGAACCCAGGAGTCCTGGCCCCCCACCCCTGC
Source organism: Chelydra serpentina (assembly GCA_037349315.1). Classification (NCBI taxonomy): domain Eukaryota; kingdom Metazoa; phylum Chordata; order Testudines; family Chelydridae; genus Chelydra; species Chelydra serpentina. The sequence goes on from JBAIAC010000172.1 coordinate 308,965, forward strand.
GCTAACCACGCCCCGAGCCAGCACTTACCGTGAGGGGCAGGGAGCAGATGACGAAGATGATGGTCATGAGGGCCAACAGGACCAGGTGATCCACCTCTTCCTCGCCTTGGCTGAACCAGCTTTTCCGGCGGCGCTGGGCCGGCCCCAGGGAGCCGCGCCGGGCCCGCTGCTTGCGGTACATCTGGCAGAGGCTGACGATGACGGAGCCGTTGCAGAGGAAGATGGCGAGGATGAGGAAGGCCATGAGGGTGGCGTAGGTGAGCGAGAAGGCGCCGGCGCCCGGCTGGGCGGACGCCATCTCCACGAAGCACCAGGTGCCGGGGCAGTATTGCTTGTGCTGCCCCACGCCCAGGAAGGGCAGGCAGCAGAAGAGGGCGCTGAAGGCGTAGACGGCCGGCAGGGCCAGCTTGGCCCAGCCCCGCCCGTTGCGCTGGGAGTAGAAGTAGGGGTGGCTGATGGCCAGGCACCGCTCCACCGCCATGGCGCAGAGGATGAGCATGGAGGCGAGGCCGAAGAAGGTCATGGCAAAGGCGAAGAGCTGGCACAGGCCCCGCCCGCCCTCGGTCAGGCCCAGCAGGGAGGCGTTGCGGGCGTAGCTGACGAAGACCACGGGGCTGAGGAAGCAGGTGCCCAGGAGGTCGGTGGCGGCCAGGCCGGTCACCAGGATGCAGAAGGCCGAGGACTTGGTGCGCCGCTCCTTGCGGTGGACGCCCAGGATGGCCAGCGCCAGCACGTTGCCGGCCACGCCGGCGGAGAACATCAGGGAGCTCAGCACCGGGCTGCCGTCCTCCTGCAGCTGGGTGGTGTTGGCGCACAGGTCGATCCGGGGCCCCGGGGAGGGCGACGCCGAGGGACCCGGGCTCTTCTGCAGGAGGAGCATCGGCAGGGGCAGGACTCCCGGGTTCGGTTCCTAGCTCCGGGAGGGGAGCGGGGTCTAATGAGTTGGAGGGGGGGGGGCAGTCAGGACTCCTGGGTTCTGTCCCAAGCGTGGGAAGGGAGTGGGATGGAGCAGTTAGAGCAGGGGGCAATGGGAGCCAGGACTCCTGGGTTCTATCCCCAGCTCTGGGAAGGGAGCGGGGTCTAGTGGTTAGAGCAGGGGTGAGGGGGCAGGAGCCAGGACTCCTGGGTTCTATCCCTGGCTCTGGGAATGATCGGGGTCTAGTGATTTGGGGTGGGGGGGGCTAGGAGCCAGGACTCCTGGGTTCTATCCCTGGCTCTGGGAATGATCGGGGTCTAGTGATTTGGGGTGGGGGGGGCTAGGAGCCAGGACTCCTGGGTTCTATCCCTGGCTCTGGGAAGGGAGCGGGGTGTAGTGGTTAGAGCAAGGGTGGGGGGCTGGGAGCCAGGACTCCTGGGTTCTATCCCTGGCTCTCGGGCACCTGTAGCTGAGACGCGGCCGCGTGGGACCCCCGGAGATCCGCGTCCTGCAGACGCCGCTGGCTCGGCTCAGCCCGGGACTCTCCGGCGGCGGCTGGGAAGCGGCTTCTGCTCCTGTCCCGGCTGCGGGGCGGGGAGGAGCCGGCCCGGGGCGGGGCGGGGCAGCCACCGCCCACTGGTTTCCTTTTCTTGAAGCTGGGGGGCGGGGACCAGCTGCCAACATCAGCCCCAGGACAGCGGCTCTTGGCCCCTGGGCCGGGCGCAGGGGGCTCGAACTGCCGCGCAGTCAGGGAGGGGGCACCCAGAGCGGGGGGGAGAGAGGGATCGAGATGGGTGTGTGCCGAGGGAGAGGAGGTGTATGGGGCAGAGAGACAGAGGGGGTGTACGGGGGGAGAGAGACAGAGGGGGTGTATGGGGGGAGAGAGGGATCGAGAGGGGTGTGTGGGGGTAGAGGGGGTGTATGGGGGAGAGGGGGGTGTATGGGGGGAGAGAGGAATCGAGAGGGGTGGGAGGGTAGAGGGCGTGTATGGGGGAGAGAGACAGAGGGGGTGTATGGGGGGAGAGGGGGATCGAGAGGGTGTGGGGGGGTAGAGGGGGTGTATGGAGGAGGGAGACAGAGGGGGTGTATGGGGGGAGAGAGGGATCGAGAGGGGTGTGTGGGGGTAGAGGGGGTGTATGGGGGAGAGGGGGGTGTATGGGGGGAGAGAGGAATCGAGAGGGGTGGGAGGGTAGAGGGCGTGTATGGGGGAGAGAGACAGAGGGGGTGTATGGGGGGAGAGAGGGATCGAGAGGGGTGTGTGGGGGGTAGAGGGGGTGTATGGAGGAGGGAGACAGAGGGGGTGTATGGGGGAGAGAGGGATCTAGAGGGGTGTGTGGGGGGTAGAGGGGGTGTATGGAGGAGGGAGACAGAGGGGGTGTATGGGGGGAGAGAGGGATCGAGGGGTGTGTGGGGGGTAGAGGGGGTGTATGGAGGAGGGAGACAGAGGGGGTGTATGGGGGGAGAGAGGAATCGAGAGGGGTGGGAGGGTAGAGGGGGTGTATGGAGGAGGGAGACAGAGGGGGTGTATGGGGGGAGAGAGGGATCGAGAGGGGTGTGGGGAGGGTAGAGGGGGTGTATGGAGGAGGGAGATAGAGGGGGTGTATGGGGGGATAGCTAGATGGATGGGTGTATATGGGGAGGGAGAGACATGGGGGGAGGTATGTGGATGCAGGGATAGCTAATAGCAATCCCTGGCTCCTTTCACCACTGAAAGCACTTTACAAAGGAGGTATCATTGTCCCCATTTTATAGATGGGGAAACTGAGGCACAGAGCAGGGACGGGACCTGTCTGAGGTCACCCCGCAGGCCCATGGCCAAGATACAAAGAAAGCCCAGGTCTCCGGCGTCCCAGCCACGTTCCCGCAGCGGGGCACCGCCGGCTCGCAGGGCCGTAACCAGCCGTCCGGAGGGAATGCGGCGTGTGCCCGGAGCCGCGGCTCCCTGCAGAAGCAGGACAAGTGATTTGAACGAACATCTAATGCCATAGACAGAGGATAGGTGGATAACGCCGGAGAAGGAGGATGGATGGAGAGCAGAGACGGTGGAAAGGGAGAGGCAGCATCCTCGTCAGTTTCTTGCAGTCACCATCAGATCCCTTCTAACTCCAGACAACTGCGCGCAGGGGGAGGTCGCGGCCCTCTGGACTCCACATTTTCTGTGTTGGTGTCGTAATAATTCGAGCCTGGAGCGCCCCAATAAACCTGAGCCCCAGAGCCGCAGCGGATGTAGATCAAGCCGCGGGGCCAGACCTCCAGCTAGCGCACAGGGGTGTCACCCCGTTGCAGTCAACGAGCCAGATTCCCAGCCCCTCTGCAGTCCCTTGAATAGACTCGCACCTATTTACACCAGCTGAGGATTTGGCCCAGCACCCCTCCTTCTGCGCTCGGGTCCTGCCAATACTCCAGAGCCTGGTTTTTATCAGCAGATTCCATGGAAACATCAAATGCGCCGCAGCGCCGGATCCAATTCTCCACCCTTCCCCCACAACCAACAGAGCCAGCCAGTTCTCTCCCCCTCCCTGCCCCCAACCCTCATCCAACCACCCAGGGGCTGGATCAGAGCCAGCACCCTCTAGAGGGCCCATTCCCCAGAGCCCGCCCATGGCATCTTTCCACCATGCCCTAGGAAGTCACAGAGCAGGCTCCCAGGACCCCGCTCTTTGATGATGGCGGGGGAAGAGGGGAGGAAGGTGCCTGCGAATCCAGACCAAGCACGCTTTGTGCCAGGCTCAGTTGTGTCTAATCACGCAGGTTAGGGGGGGTTCGGTGGGACCCAGGGACCCAGAGACCATCTCCCCGCTCAGCCCTGGGGGAAGAGGGTGAGTCAGTGAACACCTGCCCTGGTCTGGAGACAGATTCCCAGCCTCTGTATCAGCAGCCATGTGGTGTGGTGCTTCCAGGCGCTCCAGACAATGTTTATAGTCAGATTTAATGGATTCATTGGGCCACGTCGAACATATACAGCAAAATAGAGAGATCCAGAGATATGAGTCTTATTTATTAAGTGGATTACAGTAACACCGAAAGCCCCAAACTGAGATCAGGGCCCTCCGGGCCGGGCGCTGCCCAGACACACAGTGACCGAGATCAGGGTCCTCCGGGCCAGGCGCTGCCCAGACACACAGTGACCGAGATCAGGGCCCCATTGCGCCGGGCGCTGCCCAGACACACAGTGACCGAGATCGGGGCCCCGTCGGGCCGGGCGCTGCCCAGACACACAGTGACCGAGATCAGGGCCCCATTGCGCCGGGCGCTGCCCAGACACACACTGACCGAGATCAGGGCCCCGTCGGGCCGGGCGCCGCCCAGACACACGGTGACCGAGATCAGGGCCCCGTTGGGCCGGGCGCTGCCCAGACACACAGTGACCGAGATCAGGGCCCCATTGCGCCGGGCGCTGCCCAGACACACACTGACCAAGATCAGGGCCCCGTCGGGCCGGGCGCCGCCCAGACACACGGTGACCGAGATCAGGGCCCCGTTGGGCCGGGCGCTGCCCAGACACACACTGACCGAGATCAGGGCCCCGTTGGGCTGGGCGCTGCCCAGACACACAGTGACCAAGATCAGGGACCTGTTGCGCGGGCGCTGTACACGCGGGTGCGTACACACACGTGTACACACGCCCAGATCTGGGCCTCTACTGCTCCGGGTGCTGCATACACATGGTGAGGCAGCTCCAAAGATCTCACAGTCAAAGTCGCCAAAGGGTGGGAGTGGAAACGGGCCCGGAGTTAGGGGAGACTTGCCAAGGTCAGAGCTGGCCAATTGGGAAAACGGAGGCACCAACTTTGGTTGGACGAAGGAAAGTTTTGAAAAATGTTCACGAGTTTCCTCTTCGTAAACTACAGTCAAAGGGAAAATAGTCATAGACGCTCTGTGGGAGGGGACATCCCCCGGGAGCACTAGCCCAGAAAAAGCCCCCTGGGGGAAGTGGGCGGCCGTTTGGCTGTGGTACAGTGACAGAAAATGTTGATGCCGTTTTGGGGCCGCCTAGAGCCCTCCTATGCTGGAGCAGAGAGCAACGTCCCTCCTGCCCCATCTGGCTTTGAGCAGATCCTCCCATGGGGGTCCGGTGCCCAGCTCTGAGCCCCTTCGATCCCAGAGTCCCTCACTCTACAGCGTTCGTTGATGCCCGTCGCGTCCGGGGCACTTTGTGACCAGAAAGGAGCGAGCTGACGGGCCCGATTCTCATTCAGGCTTAGGCCTCCTGGCTTGCAGGAAGAGGCCTTAAATTGAGCGTAATTTACAACCCCTTTACAGGGCCAGAGCCTGGTCTACACACCTGGTCTAGGGATCTATCCCTTTGCTATCCGGGGTGCGCCCACGCCGGGGATACTGCGGGCGGTTCTGGTCACCCCCATCTCAGCAAAGAGAGATTAGAACTGGGAAAAATACAGAGACGGGCCCCCAAAACGATTACGGCTCTGGAACAACTTCCAGATTTAAAAACCAGGGACTGTTTAGTTTGGAAAAGAGACAATCGAGGGGGGATATGAGCAAGGTCTATAAAACTACGAGTGGTGCGGAGCAAATGAAGTGGGAAGAGTTATTTCCCTCTTCATATTACACACAAACTAGGGGTCACCCCCCAAAAAATAATAGGCAGCAGGTTTAAAACAAGCAAAAGGAAGTGCTTCTTCACCCAACGCACTGTCAACCTGTGGAACTCCTTGCCAGGGGATGTCGTGAAGGAAGTATCACTGGGCTCAAAACAAGAATGAGCCAGGCTCCTGGAGGACAGGTCCATCAGTGGCCAAGATGGCCAGGATGCAACCGCATGCTCTGGGTGTCCCTAAACCTCTGACTGCCAGAAGTTGGGACTGGACGACAGGGGAGGGATTGTCCTCTTCTGGTCATTCCCTCTGAAGCATCTGGCACCAGCCACTGCCAGAGACAGGCTACTGGGATAGATGGACCCTTAGTCTGACCCAGTCTGGCCGTTCTTCTCCCACAGCTCCGCACCCCAGCCAAGGAGGGAGGAGTCATTTCACTTGGTGCACACAGGAAGAGCGATGGGGTGAATTTAGGCCCGGGGAAAGTTCTGGCCGAGTAGCAGAAAAAACATCCTGATGGCAAGACGGGGAATCAGGGCCCCCAGGGATGGGGTGGAAACTACCGGCTCAGCAGAGCCAACCCTAGTAGCGCAGAGGAACCGCGCTGACCCTGCTCGGCAGAAAGGGAGCGCCACGTACATGTGATCGGGGTGATTTATCTGTCCAGTGCGTGCCTGCTCGCAGCGCTGGAATAAAGCACCCCAGAAGCCAGACCCTCAGCTAGTGTGACCCCTACGCCAGCTGAAGATCGGCTCCCCACGAGTATGCTGAGGATCATCCACCCACCTGGGGACACTGAGGCACGAAGGGGGTGGAGTGACACACGACAGGTCACTGGCAGCGGCCGGCAAAGAACCCAGGAGTCCTGACTCCCAGTCGGTGTGTTCTAACCGCTGCAGCCCCCACTCTCCGCCCAGGGCTGGATCTAGAACCCAGGAGTCCTGACTCCCAGCTCCCGCACCCGCTAGACCCCACGCCCCTCCCAGAGCTGGGGATAGCTCCCAGGAACCCTCCCCCTCCCTAACCTGATGGGGGCTAAGCAGGCAGTCGGCGCCAGATCGGTGCTGAGGTGGACCCAGCCCTGGACCCAGCAGACCCAGATGGGGCTGTACTGGGGCGGGGAAGCAGAAACTCCCTCTGCCCGTAGCCGGTGGGGGCCATCAGCACATCCCTCTTCCCCTCCCCATCCCCGCAAAAGCCCGGCTAAAAGCCGCAGCCTCCTTTTGCCCATGGCGTGGGCGGCTCAGCCTGGCACGCTCGCTCCCAGGGCCTATCTCCCGGTCCCAGCCGCTGCCAATGGAACCACGGCGCTGGCTGGCAGCCACCCAGCTGCTCTCCCCTCTAGCGCTGGGGCCAAATCCCTCACTGGCGTAAACCCAGCACGATTTACACCAGCGGGGGCTGGGTGGGGGGTGGGGAAGGGGGAATCTGGCCCCATGTCACGTGCCGTGAAGCTAGATGTTTATGGGCACTAAATAATTAAGCAGCATGTTCCTTCCCTCCCACGCGAGATCACAATAATTTCATTTACAGTGGGGGTGAAAAACAGGCTTGCCCATGATCTCACGGCAGAGCTGGGGTTAGAACCTGGGAGGCCTGGCTCTCAGCTCTAACCACTAGACCCCACTCCTTGCCCAGAGTGTGGGGGGGAAGAGAACCCAGGAATCCTGGCTCTCAGCCCCCCCTGCTCTAACCACTAGACCCCACTCCCCTCCCCTCCCAGAGCAGGGAGCACAACCCAGGAGTCCTGGATCTCAGTCGCCTGCTCATACCACTCATCCTTTCCAGGCAGGGATGGAACCCAGGAGTCCTGGCCAGTTCTCTGCCTCCCACACAGCCAGAGGGCTTGGGGCCCCTGTGTTGAATCGCTCCTGGCAATATCATTTATTCATTCAGATTTACGACCGTGCCATCTCACGCCTGCAGCACAGGCCCGACAGAAGAAACCCCCAAGCGGTTTGCAGTCAGTAGTTCAGTTCTGCAGCTGGTAAACATCTGGATAGCTCTACTGACCCCCCCCCGGGCAACTGTGTCGATGTGCCCCCCAGCTGGGGTGAGGCTAACTCAGTGTGTCATAGAATCATAGAATCTCAGGGTTGGAAGGGACCTCAGGAGGTCATCTAGTCCAACCCCCTGCTCAAAGCAGGACCAACCCCAACTAAATCATCCCAGCCAGGGCTTTGTCAAGCCTGATCTTAAAAACCTCTAAGGAAGGAGATTCCACCACCTCCCTAGGTAACCCATTCCAGTGCTTCACCACCCTCCTAGTGAAATAGTGTTTCCTAATATCCAACCTAAACCTCCCCCTCTGCAACTTGAGACCATTACTCCTTGTTCTGTCTTCTTCTGTCCCACGGAAAGATGCCCATTCTCACCAGCCGGGGAGCTGATCCCCTTGGCCCCAGTGGATCAATGGCTGATTTAATCCAGTTTGGGATCTGGCCCAATACAAGTAGCTCCATTGAACCTCAACCCAGTGTCAACTAGGAGTCACTTCATGGAAACTCAACCCCAGTGTAAACCAGGCATGACTTCATGGCAACTCCACCCATCTTTAACAATGAGAGCTTTTCTCCCGACGGCTCTTTGAGCATTTGAGTGAAATCAGCATTAACAAAAAGGAAGCGATTTGAACAGTGGGGAGGAAAATCCCCTGCTGCTCTGATTTCACTTCTTTGGAATTTCCTACCTGGTCCTTATCTGCCCATAGCAACAGCCGAGGCCTGAATCTATAATGTTTAAAAACAAAAAAAAAAAAAACAGCGAAAAAACCCCTGTCTTTTCCCCTCCCGACTTCCCACACGCAACACTCGCAAGCTGTCACAGCTGATGATCCCCCAGGGGGCAAGGCGGCACCCTCCATGCCCCCCCACACACACACACATTAGCTGGCGGGCACAGGATCCTAACAGTGGTTGAATTTGCTTGCTGCAGGCTGGCACAGTGTACCAGAATAGGGCCGTTCAGGGCCATGTAAACAGCCCCCTTATCTCTCCTGACTTCTTTCCCACCGACCACACCCTCCCAGCAGTGAGATCCTGACACCTCCCCCTTCTGCCCCCCCCCATCCCCAGTCTCCCGCCCCCGCTGGCTTTAACTTCTCTTTATTTGCCTAAAAATTATCGCCGCCGTTGTACTGGTACAACAGCACTCCTTTCAGGCTCCAACCCAGGGCGAGCCAGCCTTCAGCCAACACGCATGGCCCCAGAACATCACAGCCCTCTACCACCTGGGATTAGATACACTCATCCATGGGTCAGAGACCCTATACTGCCAGCAGCTAGTGGGGATTCTCCTCACGCTCCAGGGGCCGTGGGGGGGTCTACCTTAGCCTCTGTGTGCGCGTGGCATAGTGGCATCGCATGAAGCCCTAGGTCCCTGTGGATCACTTAGAAGTGCTGATTTGCGCAGATGACGAGACGCCTGGAGGATGGGGGAGGGCGCTGCCCGGTTTAGAGCGGCCAGAGAGTGAGGGGCAGAGCTGGGATTCTGTGGGGAGGGCTCTCGGTAGCGGGGTGGGAGGTGTGGGCAGAGAGCCAATGGCGATTAGCGATAACGAGTGGGAATCTAGGGGGGAGGGAGAAATATAAGAGTGGGGAGCATCTGGAGCAGAGAAAGGGAAGGCTCATGGGGGGAGGGATAGCTCAGTGGTTTGAGCATTGGCCTGCTAAACCCAGGGTTGTGAGTTCAATCCTTGAGGGGGCCATTTGGGGATCTGGGGCAAAAATTGGGGATTGGTCCTGCTTTGAGCAGGGGGTTTGGACTAGATGACCTCCTAAGGTCCCTTCCAACCCTGATATTCTATGATTCTATGATTCTAAGGCCTGGAGCTGGGGTGGGATCCGGAGCAGAGAGGCCCAAGGCCTGGAGAACGAAGTGGGTCCTGGATCAGAGGCCTTTGGAGGGGGCTGGCACCCCATTTCCAGCTGCTGATGACCCAGGTCTGCTCCTGAGCCAGCAGAGCGGTTAGCGTCTCCGGAGCGGTCGCCAGGGCTCTGACCCAGGGCGTTGGGGCCGGGTGAGTCCACATGGAATAACAAGGCAAATAGGCCTGAGACAGATAATGAATAATCCCGGAGCTGCCCTCCCCCGGTGAAGGGCGGGGGGCTGGATTCCAGGCCCTGCCGCCACAGCTAGACACCTCCCCGCCCGCTCTGAGCCCCCCACCTCCCACGGGCAATGGGGAGCCTGTCCCTTGTATGCCTTAGCGAGTGACTGTCACCGCTTCCCTGACGGACCAGGCTTGTTCAGCCCTCCGCACACGCACGGACACGCGCACTCACACTTACAGAAACACGCACCGACACCCACACACACTGACAGATACATGCACACACACACACTTACAGATACATGCACACACACACACTCAGACACACACGCACGCACACTTACAGATGCACACACAGACACACACCAACACACATAGCTACACACGCACATGCCCACCCACACTGCAGACACACACAAGCACCCCCACCCACCCCCACACATGCACGTGCACAGACACACGTGCACTCACACACGCCCCCCACAGACACACCCACACATGCACACCCACAGACACGCACCTGCACATAGGCAGACATGCACACACATGGGCACACGCACAGACACACACATGCACACGCACACACGCAGACTCACGTACACATGCACCCCCTCCACACACCCCTTCCATTGTACTTTCACTCCCAGCTCCGCCACATCACCATCCTGCCGTGCCCTGAGCCTCCCCCTCACCCCAGCCAGCAGCAGCAGAGTCATTTCCGAGGCCTCAGGACGTGAGCTAAACAGCCCTGTACTTGGCACGGCTTGCCCTTTAAAGGTATTAGCTCCCGCCGCCCACAGGAGTGTCTCAGCACAGATGGGAAATGGGCACATGTTACTAACCAGCCGCCCTGGCTCAATCCGGGGGACCTTCCCGGAGAGCAGGGCTGGGCTGAGCATCTGGCCGCCAGTCCCGTGTCATCTGCCCTTCAGTGGGACGAAACACAGGGCTGGCGGGATCTATCTATTCCCGTACACCCCCCATCTATCTATCTATCTATCTATCTATCTATCTATCTATCTATCTATCTATCCCCATACACCCCCCCATCTATCTATCTATCTATCTATCTATCTATCTATCTATCTATCTATCTATCCCCATACACGCCCCCATCTATCTATCTATCTATCTATCTATCTATCTATCTATCTATCTATCTATCTATCTATCCCCATACACCCCCTATCTATCTATCTATCCCCATACACCCCATCTATCTATCTATCTATCTATCTATCTATCTATCTATCTATCTATCTATCTATCTATCTATCCCCATACACGCACCCCATCTATCTATCTATCCCCATACATCCCATCCATCTATCTATCTATCTATCTATCTATCTATCTATCTATCTATCCCCATACACCCCCCACATCTATCTATCTATCCCCATACACCATATCTATCTATCTATCTATCTATCTATCTATCTATCTATCTATCTATCTATCTATCTATCTATCCCCATACACCCCCATCTATCTATGTATCCCCATTCACCCCATCTATCTATCTATCTATCTATCTATCTATCTATCTATCTATCCCCACCCATCCCATCTATCTATCTATCTATCTATCTATCTCCATACACCCTATCTATCTATCTATCTATCTATCTATCTATCTATCTATCCTCATACACCCCCTCTATCTATCTATCTATCTATCTATCTATCTATCTATCTATCTATCCATCCTCATACACCCCCTCTATCTATCTATCTATCTATCTATCCTCATACACCCCCTCTATCTATCTATCTATCCGGCCCTACCAAATTCATGGCCATGAAAACCATATCACGGACCACGAAATCTGGTCTCCCCCCTTTAAACCTGTTTTTGTGTGTGTGTTTTTAGCCTATATACTATACTGATGTCACGGGGGAGACCAGCATTTCTCAAATTGGGGTCCTGACCCAAAAGGAAGTTGCAGGGGGGAGGGTCACAAGGTTATTTTAGGGAGCTGGTGACATTGCCACATTTATTTCTGTGCTGCCTTCAGAGCTGGGCTCCCGGCCAGCAGCCGCCACTCTCCCGTGAAATTGACCAAAATGGACGTGAATTTGGTAGGGCCGTACTTATTAGGAAAGGGCAGCCCGGGGCGGCTGACGGGCATCTCGCTCCCTGCTCCGGAGGTGACGGCTGGGCCCCTGCACATCCTCCACGTTACAATGCTTAGACCGGTCTCCATGGAGCGCACTCCAAGCACATATGGCCTGGCATTCCGATGGCAAGGTCTGGGGAAGGCAGGCACCCAGACGGTGACAGGTGGCTTCAGCTATGAGGGTGGGTGAGGAGACCGTCCTTTGCTAGCCCTTGTGCTGGGCCACCATTGTCCCTGCTCCGCTGGTGCCGGTGAGCAGCCTGGATGCCCTCCCAAGAGGCTGATGGGGGTTCTCACCGGCATCATTGCCTGCTACGAGAGAGCCGGGGGGGGGGGGGGCGCTCACTGGAGCTGGAAGACAGAACATGCAAAACTGGCATGTGGGTGATCTGTGGAACTCCCTGCTGCAGGAGGGCTGGAGATTCAAATGCTGCCTTGTATCAAAGCAGCAGGTATTGGCTTAGCTGAATGGGTGGATGCTCCAGTCCAAGACACTGCATGCTAAGTGTTGATATTAGTGCACATGCATGTGTTTACATGTGCTACGTGTGCATGCAACTATGTGTGTGAATGATTCATTTTGGTGGGCATTTTGTGTGTTTGCATGTCATGTACACAGTCTGGTCTATGGGCATGCTTATATTGTGGATACCCCCATGCTGGTATGTGTGTGTGCATGCTTGCCTTGCATTACGGCATGTTTGTGTTGCACGCATGCATGGCTGTGCATGGTTGTGTGAATGCTTGTATTACACGTGTCTGCATTGCATGTGTGTGTGTCTGTGCACACACGTTTATGGAGGTGCGCATGTTTGTATTGCATCCATGTCCATATTGCACGCATGCCTGGCTGTGTACTTCGATGCATGGTTGTGTGCATGCCTGCATCACACGCACCTATGTGCTGCGTGCATGTGTGCCTATGCACATGTATGCGTATTTGTATTGCATGATGCATGGCTGTGTAGTCCACGCTCATATTGCGGGGGTGCTTGTATTGCACACTCATCTGTGTGTGCACATAACTCTGAATAGGTTTTTGCATCGGCAATACAGAACACACAGGGCTCTGCACCACAGACAGGAATGTGATCCCCTTATGACAGCCAGGCAAGTGTCTGCATTGGTATCTGGGAGGAGGCGGGGGGGGGGGGGTCCTGACACGCCAGGGGCAGAAGAGAGGGGCTGAACCCCCCAAAATAAGCAATTGAATGAACTGATTGTCCACAGTGTTATTATACTACCAAAGCATGTTGCCTTTATGAAAGCCGGTGGCACTGATGAACATCCTGGTGAAATGTCTGTGTTAACACGACAGGAGGAATGACAGATACTCGCGGCGACTTCGCTTTAAAGCAGGGGTGGGCAAACTTTTTGGCCCGAGGGCCAATAATAGAAATTGTACGGCGGGCCATGAATGCTCACGAAATTGGGGTTGGGGTGCAGGAGGGGGTGAGGGCTCCGGCTGGGGGGGCGGGCTCTGGGGTGGGGCTGGGGATGAGGTGTTTGAGGTGCAGGAGGGTGCTCCGGGCTGGGACCGAGGGGTTCGGAGGGGGATCAGGTCTGGGGCAGGGGTGTAGGAAGAGGTGCAGGCTCCGGCTGGGAGCTGGGATGAGAGGTTTAGGGTGCAGGAGGGTGCTCCGGGCTGGGATCGAGGGGTTTGGAGAGCGGGAGGGGGATCAGGGCGGGGCCGAGCCACGCGGTGCGGCCCCTGACCCAGCACCCCGGCTGAAGCGGGGCAAGACTCAGACGCCGCCCCCCAGCGGGAGCTCGTAGGCCTGCTTAAAATGGCTCGCGGGCCGAATCCGGCCCACGGGCCATAGTTTGCCCACCCCTGCTTTAAAGTCTGTGACCAAACAAAGGCAGAACCAGGTTGTCTCCCAGAGAGGAGGGACGGCAGCTACCTGCCTCTCGCCCATGAAATGACACACGGTGGAATCGAACCAAGGGAAGCTCCGTTTACACAGGAATCAGCAGGGAGCTGGGAAATCGTCGTCCTGAAAACCAAGGAGTTTGGGGAAACGCAAGCAGAAGCAAAAGGCCGTTTTGGCACCCTCGGAGCCCGGGAAAGGCGGATCCCCTTGCACGGAGATGCTGCAACGCGGTGGAAGTAAAAAACTGCTCCGGCAAAGGTTGTAACTTGCTAAAATGACGTTTGTGTTGCTAGGAAGCAGGTTGGGTTTGATTTGGTTTTGCTCGTAGCCAGACCTGCCTATTGCTCAGCATCACGTAAATCTCTATTCTTTGTGAACCGACGTATTCCAGCTTTTTCACGAGCCAACTCAGGGCTGTGTGGCGAGGCGGGGCTCAGACGCCCACCGCAGCTAGCAAGCCGTGGTGTGCATTGGTTCTGTGGAGGCAGCCAGCTTTGGGTTACCTCTCGGAGTGTCCAGCAAGAGGGACTGGTTTGGGGGAGATCGGAAGGGTTATTGGGGTCACCTGCATGGAGTCACTGGGCTGGTGGAAGGCAGGGTATGACCCTTATGCCGTGAGCAGGCTGCTGGTGCCCAGGCTCTGTGCCCGAGCTGTGCAGCACAGAAGCAGCCGAGGTTACAGGGCAGGGGGGTGACAGAACCCCTCACGGGTCTGGGGGGGACCCCCAAAGCGTCCCAGCGGGCAAGCGGGGTTAGACGGGGTCCCAGCACCGGCGGCTCGGCTGCTTGCTCCTCTGTAGGCTAATCAGGGGCAGATGCTGCTAGTTCAAAGCCCCGCTCCCCTGAACCCTCGCCAGCTCCAGCCGTGGCATCATCCCAGCTCCTGGCTGGATCCATCAACACTGAGCAATGTCCCCCACCCAGCCTGGCTGCAGCAGCAGCCAGGGGGGCGTGGAAACAAAGCTTTGCCCCGCCCACTCCCAACTCCAGCCTCACATTCCCCGCCCACCAGGGGGCAGCAGCTGTGGGATGCCAGGGTTCCCCTCTAGGGTCAGGAGCATTTTACCTTCTAGCGACCCCTTGTGGCCAAAGGGAGGATTGCACCCCTCCCCATCTGGCCCATCCCAGCAGTGAGGGAGTGGGGCGCCCCCTGAAAATGCAGGATCCCCCCCACCCTGGAGAACTGCTTCCACACCAGGCACCAGAGGGGACCCAGGCAAAGGGGTTAATGGGTCTTTGGGTGCGGAAGGATTAATGGCCCACGAAGCCAGCCCCAGCCGCAGGGGCCCGTGGGCTGAGCCAGATTGGCTTTAGACGGGACCTTTAGACGCTGTCGTCCCATGCCTGGGTGGGTCCCCCCTTCAGGCGCCCCCCACCACCACCTGATGATGGAGAGCCCCCACAAAGGTACCCCAGGAGCCTGGACCAGAGCTGCCCCAGAACTGCAGGGGGCCGGAGTCACCCATGCAGTGTCACTGCAGGGCCCGTAGGTGGTCCCTGTCTGCCCCTCGGGTATCCCCCATCTGACCCCCTCCCTTCCATCTGTCCCCTGCCCCCAGCCCAACTGAGTGGGTCTAGGCCAGAGGATGCTTTGCTGGTCTCTAGCCCCTTCCATCAATTAACCCTCTCCGCTTCCCTGGGTCACGTTCGTTATGCCCATTGTACAGCTGGGGAAACTGAGGCAAGGGGCTCACGCAGCGAGTCTTCAGCAGAGCCAGAAACTGAATCCAGGCGTCCCGATTTACACTCCTCCCCCCGCCCCCGCCAGGCTGCCCTCCCGGAGCTGGGCCTAGAACCCCTGAGTCCTGGCTGCCTCTCCAAGCCACATCGCCAAAGGGTCTCCTTTCCAGCCTGCTCAGAGCTCACCAGACATCTGCCCTCCAGTGCTCATTCACCATCTCTGGAGATCCACCCCATGCCCCCAAGAGGTGTTCCAAGGGATCCGTCCCCATCCCTCATGCAAGACCATTAGGACGTCCCCAGAACCTAGGCTACACACACACACACACACACAAACACACACACACACACACACACACAGAGAGAGAGAGAGAGAGTCCCATGGACCAGCCAGGGCTCTGCTAGACCCAGACCCAGACTTTCCAACAGCAGCAGGGAAGGGGTTAGCCGGGAAGCCTGCCGTGTGCTCCAAAAGCACGACTCACTTGCAATTCATTTAGCCAACGTGCTCAATTAATTAGGGAGGAAATGAGGGGAAGGAACCAGAGCCGGAGGCTGCGTGTGGCTGGGGGTGATCGGCGCCAGTGGGGCCGGGGTGCTGGCTGGCTGGCGCACAAGTGCCCCTGACAGGGGCCGGCTCCCCTCAGCCTGTGCAGTGATTGACCCATCTGGCTGCACAGTGAATTTGCAGCTTTGGGGGGGGTCAGGCACACCCACCGGGTGGGACGGAGTCGGGGGGGGGGGGAGGGTGACACCGGTGATCTCACCCACCTCGCTGGGCTACTCTGCACTGTCACTTTTAAACTGGCATGGGAGAGCACCAGGAGGAGATTAGCCCTGGTAAACTGGCCTGGGACAGCAGTGTGAGGGGATTAGCCCTGGTAAACTGGCACGGGACAGCAGTGTGAGGGGATTAGCCCTGGTAAACTGGCCTGGGACAGCAGTGTGAGGGGATTAGCCCTGGTAAACTGGCACAGGACAGCAGTGTGAGGGGGATTAGCCCTGGTAAACTGGCACAGGACAGCAGTGTGAGGGGGATTAGCCCTGGTAAACTGGCACGGGACAGCAGTGTGAGGGGATTAGCCCTGGTAAACTGGCACGGGACAGCAGTGTGAGGGGATTAGCCCTGGTAAACTGGCACGGGACAGCAGTGTGAGGGGATTAGCCCTGGTAAACTGGCACAGGACAGCAGTGTGAGGGGGATTAGCCCTGGTAAACTGGCACGGGACAGCAGTGTGAGGGGATTAGCCCTGGTAAACTGGCACAGGACAGCAGTGTGAGGGGATTAGCCCTGGTAAACTAGCACAGGACAGCAGTGTGAGGGGATTAGCCCTGGTAAACTGGCACAGGACAGCAGTGTGAGGGGATTAGCCCTGGTAAACTGGCACGGGACAGCAGTGTGAGGGGATTAGCCCTGGTAAACTGGCACAGAACAGCAGTGTGAGGGGATTAGCCCTGGTAAACTGGCACAGGACAGCAGTGTGAGGGGATTAGCCCTGGTAAACTGGCACGGGACAGCAGTGTGAGGGGATTAGCCCTGATAAACTGGCACGGGACAGCAGTGTGAGGGGGATTAGCCCTGGTAAACTGGCACAGGACAGCAGTGTGAGGGGATTAGCCCTGGTAAACTAGCACAGGACAGCAGTGTGAGGGGATTAGCCCTGGTAAACTGGCCTGGGACAGCAGTGTGAGGGGATTAGCCCTGGTAAACTGGCCTGGGACAGCAGTGTGAGGGGATTAGCCCTGGTAAACTGGCACGGGACAGCAGTGTGAGGGGATTAGCCCTGATAAACTGGCACGGGACAGCAGTGTGAGGGGGATTAGCCCTGGTAAACTGGCACAGGACAGCAGTGTGAGGGGATTAGCCCTGGTAAACTAGCACAGGACAGCAGTGTGAGGGGATTAGCCCTGGTAAACTGGCACAGGACAGCAGTGTGAGGGGATTAGCCCTGGTAAACTGGCACGGGACAGCAGTGTGAGGGGATTAGCCCTGGTAAACTGGCACAGGACAGCAGTGTGAGGGGATTAGCCCTGGTAAACTGGCACAGGACAGCAGTGTGAGGGGATTAGCCCTGGTGAACTGGCACAGGACAGCAGTGTGAGGGGATTAGCCCTGGTAATCCAGCACAGGACAGCAGTGTGAGGGGATTAGCCTTGATAATCCAGCACAGGACAGCAGTGTGAGGGGGATTAGCCCTGGTAAACTGGCACGGGACAGCAGTGTGAGGGGATTAGCCCTGATAAACTGGCACGGGACAGCAGTGTGAGGGGGATTAGCCCTGGTAAACTGGCACAGGACAGCAGTGTGAGGGGGATTAGCCTTGATAATCCAGCACAGGACAGCAGTGTGAGGGGGATTAGCCTTGATAATCCAGCACAGGACAGCAGTGTGAGGGGGATTAGCCTTGATAACCTGGCCTGGGACAGCAGTGTGAGGGGATTAGCCCTGATAACCCAGCACAGGACAGCAGTGTGAGGGGATTATTCCCTCAGACTCAGATCATCTGGAGCCAGGACAACATGGTGGGAGGGCGATTAACCCTCTCTCTTGGATAATCTGGCACTGGCCAGCGGTGTGAAGGCGAGTAGCCCTCAATCAGCGACAGCGAATTTAGGGAGCAGACAGGTCTAATCTCAAGGACGCAGGGCCTCAGACCTACTCAGACCAAGGATGGGGCCTGGGAAGGTGAGTCTTCCAATGACTGACACACACCCCCAGCCATCCCCGTGCCCCCAGCCAAGTCCTGCCCCACCTTGCCTGGTCACGCAGGCCCCCTGACCATGGCTTTACAGAGAGCCACTCCTGGGGCTGAAATTAACAATGATGTAGGTTTCGCGTCCGGCTCTGCTCACAGGAGAGCCATTTTCCTCCCCCCTGAGCCAAAGGCCCAGCCGCTTTCAATCACTGATTTTATAACCCAGCGTGATGTGGTCCCTGCCAAACCACCCATGTAACTTGCATGGCAGGGCCACACATGGAGAGTAATGTCTCCCCTGGGAAGAGCATGCGTGGGGAGTTTAGGCTACAGATCCCAGCCCCGAATCACTGGCAGGACCAAGCAGAAATAGATCCAGAACCCAGCCCCGTGGGGAGGGGGTGGGGAGGAAGGTAGTAAATTTGGGTACGGAGAAGGCAGAGCGCCCCCTCCTGACTCACTCACACCACTTACCACTGAGCTGGGGACTTGGTGGGTCTCCCATCCAACTGTGGACTAAGCCTGGCTCTGCTTAACGTAAGATGCCAGCGTGAGCTGACATGACAACGGTGTGTCCTAGGCCCTACAGTGCTAAGATCAAATGGAGATTCTCCTCTAGGTCAAATGCGGGGAGGTCTGGGCTTCAGAAGCAGGAAGGTCGGAGCTGTATCCTCACCGGGGCTGGGGACGGCCAAGTGGCCTGTGTGTGTCGCTGGGAAAGCAGCAAAAACCCTAACTGGTGTTGGATTGGTTATAATGTGAGATAGATAGATAGATAGATAGATAGATAGATAGAGGGGGTGTATGGGGTGTCACGGAGTGTGGGGGAGTCAGGCCCTGCACCCCTCTTCCCCGGATTCACTGGGAGTCTCAGCCAGCCAGTAGAACAGAAGGTTTATTAGAGATGCCAGGAACACAGCCCAACCAGAGCTTGTCAGTACATCCAGGACCCCTCCTGCGGGCCCTTCCGGGGGGCAGGGAGCTTAGACCCCAGCCCGGGGCTCCCTGCATTTCACCCCACAGCTCCAAACGGGGGGGCAGGGAGGCCAGACCCTGTCTGCCCCTCTCCCCTCCTCTCCGGCCAGCTCCCAACTGAAACTGTCCAGCCCCTCCTCCTTTGTCTCCTTCCCAGGCCAGGAGGTCACCTGATCCCTTTGTTCCAACACCTTCAGCTCGCACCTTTGCAGAGAAGGGGCCCAGGCCATCAGTTGCCAGGAGACAGAGTGTCCAGGCCCCTGCCCACACCTGCCTTCTAGGGCTCTGTAACAATCATGCACCCTTGTCCCACCACCTAGATACTCAAGCACTACATAGGGGAAACTGAGGCAGCCACACAGTACTCAGGGAAAACATTAACAACAGTCCTATTTCGTCAAATGGGGATAGATAGATAGATAGATAGATAGATAGATAGATAGATAGATAGATAGATAGAAGGGGGTGTATGGAGTTGGGGGATTGATGGAGAAATGGGTGAAGGGGTACGTATGAGAATAGACGGGGGGTGTATAGGGTTGGGTGGATTGATGGGTGAAGGGGTACGTATGAGGATAGACGGGGGTGTATAGGGTTGGGTGGATTGATGGGTGAAGGGGTACGTATGAGAATAGACGGGGGTGTATAGGGTTGGGTGGATTGATGGGTGAAGGGGTACGTATGAGGATAGATGGGGGTGTATAGGGTTGGGTGGATTGATGGGTGAAGGGGTACGTATGAGAATAGACGGGGGTGTATAGGGTTGGGTGGATTGATGGGTGAAGGGGTACGTATGAGAATAGATGGGGGTGTATAGGGTTGGGTGGATTGATGGGTGAAGGGGTACGTATGAGAATAGATGGGGGTGTATAGGGTTGGGTGGATTGATGGGTGAAGGGGTACGCATGAGGATAGACGGGGGGGTGTATAGGGTTAGGTGGATTGATGGGTGAAGGGGTACGCATGAGGATAGACAGGGGGTGTATAGGGTTGGGGGATTGATGGGTGAAGGGGTACGTATGAGAATAGACGGGGGGTGTATAGGGTTGGGTGGATTGATGGGTGAAGGGCTACGGCTGAGGATAGATGGGGGTGTATAGGGTTGGGGGATTGATGGGTGAAGGGGTACGTATGAGAATAGACGGGGGGTGTATAGGGTTGGATGGATTGATGGGTGAAGGGGTACGTATGAGAATAGACGGGGGTGTATAGGGTTGGGTGGATTGATGGGCGAAGGGGAACATATGAGAATAGATGGGGGTGTATAGGGTTGGGTGGATTGATGGGTGAAGGGGTACGTATGAGAATAGATGGGGTGTATAGGGTTGGGTGGATTGATGGGTGAAGGGGTACGCATGAGGATAGACGGGGGGTGTATAGGGTTGGGTGGATTGATGGGTGAAGGGGTACGCATGAGGATAGACGGGGGGTGTATAGGGTTGGGTGGATTGATGGGTGAAGGGCTACGGATGAGAATAGACGGGGGGTGTATAGGGTTGGTTGGATTGATGGGTGAAGGGGTACGTATGAGAATAGACGGGGGTGTATAGGGTTGGTTGGATTGATGGGTGAAGGGGTACGTATGAGAATAGATGGGGGTGTATAGGGTTGGGTGGATTGATGGGTGAAGGGGTACGTATGAGAATAGATGGGGGTGTATAGGGTTGGGGGATTGATGGGTGAAGGGGTACGTATGAGAATAGATGGGGGGTGTATAGGGTTGGGTGGATTGATGGGTGAAGGGGTACGCATGAGGATAGATGGGGGTGTATAGGGTTGGGTGGATTGATGGGTGAAGGGCTACACATGAGGATAGACTGGGGGTGTATAGGGTTGGGTGGATTGATGGGTGAAGGGCTACGCATGAGGATAGACGGGGGGTGTATAGGGTTGGGTGGATTGATGGGTGAAGGGCTACGGATGAGAATAGACGGGGGGTGTATAGGGTTGGTTGGATTGATGGGTGAAGGGGTACGTATGAGAATAGACGGGGGTGTATAGGGTTGGTTGGATTGATGGGTGAAGGGGTACGTATGAGAATAGACGGGGGTGTATAGGGTTGGGGGATTGATGGGTGAAGGGCTACGCATGAGGATAGACGGGGGGTGTATAGGGTTGAGTGGACTGATGGGTGAAGGGCTACACATGAGGATAGACGGGGGTGTATAGGGCTGGGGGATTGATGGGTGAAGGGCTACGCATGAGGATAGACGGGGGGTGTATAGGGTTGGGGGATTGATGGGTGAAGGGGGACGCATGAGGATAGACGGGGGGTGTATAGGGTTGGGGGATTGATGGGTGAAGGGCTACGCATGAGGATAGACGGGGGTGTATAGGGTTGGGGGATTGATGGGTGAAGGGGTACGTATGAGAATAGATGGGGGTGTATAGGGTTGGGTGGATTGATGGGTAAAGGGCTACGCATGAGGATAGACTGGGGGTGTATAGGGTTGGGGGATTGATGGGTGAAGGGCTACGCATGAGGATAGACGGGGGGTGTATAGGGTTGGGGGATTGATGGGTGAAGGGCTACGCATGAGGATAGACGGGGGGTGTATAGGGTTGGGTGGATTGATGGGTAAAGGGCTACGCATGAGGATAGACTGGGGGTGTATAGGGTTGGGGGATTGATGGGTGAAGGGCTACGCATGAGGATAGACGGGGGGTGTATAGGGTTGAGTGGACTGATGGGTGAAGGGCTACACATGAGGATAGACGGGGGTGTATAGGGTTGGGTGGATTGATGGGTAAAGGGCTACGCATGAGGATAGACTGGGGGTGTATAGGGTTGGGGGATTGATGGGTGAAGGGGTACGTATGAGGATAGCCGGGGGGTGTATAGGGTTGAGTGGACTGATGGGTGAAGGGCTACACATGAGGATAGACGGGGGTGTATAGGGTTGGGTGGATTGATGGGTAAAGGGCTACGCATGAGGATAGACTGGGGGTGTATAGGGTTGGGGGATTGATGGGTGAAGGGCTACGCATGAGGATAGACGGGGGGTGTATAGGGTTGGGGGATTGATGGGTGAAGGGCTACGCATGAGGATAGACTGGGGGTGTATAGGGTTGGGGGATTGATGGGTGAAGGGCTACACATGAGGATAGACGGGGGTGTATAGGGTTGGGGGATTGATGGGTGAAGGGCTACGCATGAGGATAGATGGGGGGTGTATAGGGTTGGGGGATTGATGGGTGAAGGGGGACGCATGAGGATAGAGAGGTAAAAGGGTCCGTATGCGGCTAGGTAGACAGAGGAGTGTGTATAGGGGGGGAGGGATCGGCGGAGGCATAGATCGATGGAACAGTGTGTATGGGGATGGAGGGGCGTGGCCATGGGGCTGGCTGGATAAATAGAGGGCTGTGCCCGGGGACAGAGAGAAGGGGTGAATCTGGGGCAGGATAAATAACGGGGGATGGATGGATGGATAAAGCCCCCTCCCAATCAGATGGCTATGAGCAGTGAGCAGCGGTTGGGAAACGGCCCTGTGGGTGTGACTGGATTTTCCAAGCTGTCTGTCAGCAAAGCCCTGGGGCATCCCGTTATGGGGGCGGGGGGAGGAATCCCCCCCAGCTGTAAGAGCTTCCATGTGTCTCCGTGACTCTGCATGTTTCCTTCCACGCGATCCCCCCAGGGCTCGTCACTCACCAGCTTCCACCCCATGGAGGGGGTGGCTGTGCTGGACTCGGGGCCAGCGCCCCTTGGAGAGGGGGTGCTGGGCGGCCTCCCGGGACGACACAGCTGTGGGGCTGGATTTGGGCCGGGTGACCAGGGGACCCATCCGTGCCGCCCCCACCACCCCGCGCGCTGGGACCTTGTCGCCCCATGGGGATCTTTGGGGAGTGTCGCAGACTTGGACGGTCTCTGCTGGAAGCAGCTACGCAAGCATGGGGCAGCAGGGGGTGCTAGTCAAAGCAGGGGGCCACTAGCCCTAGAAGGGGGCGTTGGCTAGTGGTGAGAATCGGGGTGGGTGGGACTGGGGGTCAGCACTCCTGGGTTGTGTCCTCAGCTCTGGGTGGGGAGCGGGGTCTCGGGGTTGGGGCAAAGGGATTGGAGGTCAGCACTCCTGGGTTCTATTTCTGGCCCTGGGTCGGGGGCAGGGGGTGATGGAGTGATTAGAGCAGGGGATTTAGGAGCCCGCGTTCCTGGCGCTGCCTCCAACTCCCCCAGGGCTGCACTGGGGTTATGCCAGGCCGTAGGCATTTCCTGTCAGCGGGAATCGCTACTGCTGGCCAAGGATGGAGCCCCCCAGTTGAGCTCCCCCTTCCCATTCTCCCTCCCGCAGCCCAGCCCGGCTGCAGCCCCTTAGCCGTCAGCTTTGCTCCGAGCTGGAAGAAGCGAGATTTCAGCTGGTGCCGATTCCTCGGCTGAACAAACTGAACGTAGGAGGGAGGCCCAGCAAGAGGATCTCGGGGTTCTGGGACACCCCATTAGCTGGGGCCCCAGCCCCTCCCACGTCACTCCAGTTGCAGAGGTTTGGGTGGGGGCCTCCTGAGCTTAAGTACAATTGCCCTGCCCCTCGTCAGCCCTGCCTGGCCAGGCTAGACCAGGCTGAGGGCCCCGCTGGAGGCAAAGGCTGATCTCGGGGCTCAGGCATTGGTCAGGGATCCCCGGGATTTGGATCAGTTCTCGGCATTGCTGCAGTCTCCCTGTGTGACCCCGTGGAATAACCACCCTTCTGCTGTCTGTCTTGTCCACGTAGAATGGCAGCTCTTTGGGGGCAGGGTCTGTCTCACTCTGTCTGTGCAGCACCCAGCGTGACAGGGCCCCGGTCTCAATCACTGTGTGTCTGGGCGGCGCCCGGCCCGACGGGGCCCTGATCTCGGTCACTGTGTGTCTGGGTGGCACCTGGCCCGACGGGGCCCTGATCTCGGTCACTGTGTGTCTGG
Organism: Chelydra serpentina; assembly: GCA_037349315.1. Classification (NCBI taxonomy): domain Eukaryota; kingdom Metazoa; phylum Chordata; order Testudines; family Chelydridae; genus Chelydra; species Chelydra serpentina. The sequence goes on from JBAIAC010000172.1 coordinate 332,723, forward strand.
GCAGCGCCCGCCTCGACGGAGCCCTGATCTCGGTCACTGTGTGTCTGGGCAGCGCACGGCCCGACAGGGCCCCGATCTCAGTCGTTGTGTGTCTGGGCAGCGACGAGGCCCTGATCTCAGGTGGGAACTACCATAAAGCAAATAAATAATAAGAACTGACTTCTTCATTAGTGGTTTGCTTTATACCAAACCAGAAAATCCCAGTGGTTGAACTAGACTGGTCTCTGGTAGTCAGAACAGGTGGCTCAGATGCTAATAATTCACTCTTACGTAGCCATTTTCATTGCTAGAGGTACATTTGTATCATCACCCCCATTATACAGATAGGAAAAACTGAGGCACACGGAAATCACTCACTCTCTATCACAAAGCTAGGAATTGAACCCAGGAATCCTGAGGCTTAGGCAGGTGCCTTAACCACCAGGCTGACCCTCCCCCAACTTTGCAGGCCCCTGTGACTGTTTTTTATTGATGGATTCTAGCTGCACAGGTTCCTGCCTCTCGCCTTATCACACGCACAAGACACGGATCACCCGGCACGCCTTGAAAGCCAGTTCCCAGCCCTAGATTCCTACTGGTTTGACTGTACCAAGATTACCCCGCTGACCTACCATATCCCATGGGATTTAAATTGGCTTTGAGTAGCCCTGGGGTTATGAGGAGCATCTATTTACCCAACGGCAGCACTCAGAACATACAGGGCCTTGGGCACTACAAAAGCCCAGAGGAAGATCTATCGAGTTTAAGGCCAAGAAGGGACCATTAAGCTACCTGGGCTGACCTCCACAGGCTGCAGGACTTCCTCCAGCTCCCCCTGCCCTAAGCCCCGTGGCTTGTGTTTGGCTAACACAGCTCCAGAAAGGCCGCCCATCTGCACTTGGAGATGGAGAATCCACCACTTTCCTTGGCAGCTGATTCCAGTGCTCAGCTGTTAAAAATCAGGCCGCAGTTCTCCCTTAAATGTGTCTGGTTTTAACTCCCAGGCACTGGTTCTCGTTCTGCACTAAATGAAAGAGCCCTTTAGTACCCGGGAATTTCTTATACACTGTAAGCAAGTCACTGCTCAAACTCCTTATCAACAAACTAAATAGCCTGAGCTCAGTATAAGGCGTTGCCGCCAGGCCTCAATTCATTTCCCTGGCTCTTCTCTGCACCCTTGACAATTTTTCCTTGCCCTCAAGAGCTCACGAGGAAAGCCTTCCAAACAGACCCGGCACGGAGCTCTCTGCCTGAGTCTGCACAGAGCCTGAAATGACAGCTCGAAGGCAGCCCTCCAATCATCTCAAAGCGGTGTTGACTCTGAAACCTACTGACAATCCATGTCGATGCTGTTAGCATTGGCCGCTGCTCATCTCAGCTGAGGCACTCCAGGGTTTCAGGAGTGGGTCGGGGAGGGTGACCAGACAGCAAATGTGAAAAATCGGGACAGGGGGTGGGGGGTAATAGGAGCCTATATAAGAAAGACCCCAAAACCAGGACTGTCCCTATAAAATCGGGACATCTGGTCACCTTAGGGTCGGGGGGAAAGGGGTTGTATCGCTTAAACCGCAAGCTGGCGCATCCCAGGAAGGGCTGGAGACATGATGCGAGTTTCAGAGCTGGAGGACTAGAGGCAGAGAGGGAGACGGAGGGAAGTCAGATTCAATTATAGCCCTGATGAGCAGGAAGGATTGTAAATCAATAGTGGCTAATAGGGCTGTAAATAATTGAGCATGGTTGAGATGGGAGCCTAATCAAGGGAGCGGTAAGGAATTTAGATATCATGTTCCAAACACGCGAGCGAAGTCAGGGAGGCCCTGATTGCTCCGATTCCTGAGGCTTGCCGGCAGAGGGGAGTGCTGCAGGCCAGTCTGAAATGCGGCTACGTCTGGGGTGGAACAGAGTCCAACGGTTAGCAGTGGGGAGAAAGACAGAGCATGAACCAGTGGCTGGGAGGGATAGCTCAGTGGTTTGAGCATTGGCCTGCTAAACCCAGGGTTGTGAGTTCAATGCTTGAGGGGGCTATTTAGGGATCTGGGGCAAAAATTGGGGATTGGTCCTGCTTTGAGCAGGGGGTTGGACTAGATGACCTCCTAAGGTCCCTTCCAACCCTGAGATTCTATGATTCTATGCCAGACAAATGCCGATTCGAAATAAGGCACAAATGTTGAACAGGGCAGGTGACTGGCTAATTCATTGGCTAATTCCCTTGACGGCCCCATGCATTTCCTCAGAGGTGGATAGACAACTGGCAATCGCTACATGGCTGGCTCCACGGGGGGAGGCAGGAGGGGGGGGGAGAGGGGGCACACACTGGGCAGGTCAAAGGGGTGCCACAGGCCACGTTAGCAGGATGGAGAGAATCGGGGGGCTGAGAGGGAAGCCTGGAACAGCAGCGGCGAGTGTCTCTGGGGCTGCGTCAGGATGGGCCATGCCTTGCTCTGGATCTGGGTTACGTTGGGCTCCTCTAGGTCCCTCTGGCCTCGACTCTTCCCATGCCCATGAATGTACATGGCCAGGGGCAGCCGGGCTGCGAGAGAGCGGTAGGGAGCGCAGCCACGGAGGGACCGGTTTGCTCTTCCTCTTAGGGGAAAGGTATTCGCGCCGGGAGGCTGGCTAGTAAAGCAGTCACGGTGCTTTATGGGCTGGCTCAGCGCAGGGACTCTGCAAAGAACAAGAAACAGGGACAAGGGAACGGAGCCAGGAACCTTGTGCGGGTGGGGAGCCTAGCAGGAGTCATGGGGGGAGCTCTGGCACTGGCCTTTTCCTTTGGGGAGGGGAGCAGGGCTGGTCTCCAAGGGGAGCCAGGGGGTGGGTTTCTAGGGGGGGCATTCCCCGTGCTTTTAGCGCTGGGATTTCCTCGTGCCGTATCCCGCCCAGCGGAGAGAGCGCCCCAATCCGGGTGTAGCAGTGTCCATTCCCTGCCCCCACCAGGCCCCAGCTCCCGCCTGCCCTGGCCTGCCCCCCTTCTGAGCACAGCCCCCAACCCACGGCAACAGACGTGCTATTATGGGCATTACGGTAGCACCCCGAGGCCCCTCTGCGTCAGGTGCTCACAGGCGCAGAGTGAGAGACAGCCCCTGCCAGGGCACAATCGAGATACGCAATGGGTGGGAGGGGAAACTGAGGCAGGGAGCGGGCAGTGACTTGCCTGTAGAGGCGGATAGAGCTGGGACCAGCACCTGGGTCTGCTGAGCCTTAACCGCAGGGTGATGCTGCCCCCCAGCTTGTGGGGGGGGGCATTGATTCCCTTCCATTCCTGGGGCAGCCCCCGGCTTTCCCTGGGCGGCTCCCAGCCAAGCTCTCACGAGGGCCAAGGCTGCTTAGCTGGCGACGGCCAGCGGGAGCAGGCAGCAGGGCACTGGGGGCAATGGGTGCCGTGCGGTCCCGCTCCCCCAGCCAGGCTGGCCATCACCCGGCCCCCACCGCCAGTTGCACTGAAGAGCTCTTGCCCGGATGACCACTAGGTGGTGGGCTGGCACCGGGAATCCCAGCAAGGGACTCGCTGCCTCCAGAGGTGTCTGCCTGGGAAGGGGCTTCGACCCTCCTGCTGGGAAAGGGGGGTGTGGGGGGGGCTGTGTCTGGCCAGGCTGTCCCGGACTCACAGGTCGTGCCCACTCCTGACCCCGTACGGTCCCTGGGGGGGACCCCCTACAGCGCGACAGCCCTTCTCGGGGGTCCACTCTCTCTCTCGGGGGTTAAGCCCCTCCGCCTCCTGGAGCCGCACCTCTCTGAGCCTTAGCCTGCCTGTCTCTCGCTGTGGGCCCCCTCAGGGACTCCACTCAATCTGGACCCCCGGGGCCTCCAGTCCCAGAGGGAATAATGCCCCCTGTTCTCCAGCCCGGAGCGACTCTCAGCCAGTATAAAACAGGAGGGTTGATTGAGCGTCTGAACACAGCACAGGAAATTCTCAGGGCCCTCAGGCCTGGCCTCCCTCAGCCCAGCACATCCAAGTCTCCCCTGCATCCAGGTGGGCTCTGCCTGCTCCCCCTCTCCAGCCCAGAGCCCCCCTGCTTCCCAGCTGGGCATCTGAGATCACCTCCCCCCAAGCCCTGCCTTTGTCCATTGTCTTCTGTCCAGGTAAACAGGGTCGCCTGAGCCTCCTCTCCTCTCGGCCGTCCTTTGTTCCCCTCCTGCTGGAACCATCTGGTCACATCCCCCGGGGTCCTCTCTCTGCAGCCCATTGTCCTCCCACTGGCCGGAACCGGCTGTGAGTCCCGAGCTGGGCCTCCCGGTCACCAGGTCACCAGTCGCCGGGGTCTCCATTCTCCAGGTCATTGGCTGGGGTCCCAAGTTCCATCCCCGGCCCTCTGGACCAACAAACTCCCTCTCCCATCACCTCGTTAAACCAGTAACACCCAGGGAAACTGCGTCCCACCCCCTCTGCATGCAAACCATTGAAAAAAACCAAGAAAATCCCCCACTTCGTCACATCTCTCCTCCCTTCGAGTCTGAACTGAGCGGGGTCACTTGGCCAGTGACCTGGGGAAGTTCAGGGCCCCCGCCCTGTGATAAAGCATCGGCTATACCATTGGCACTCCCCCTCACATGCACCACCTCCATGTCATAGCCCTGGAGGAGCAGGCTCCATCTCAGGAGCTTGGCATTAGCCCCTTTCATTTGGTGCAGCCACGTCAGGGGCGAACGGTCGGTCTAGGCAGTGAAGCGCCGCCCAAATAGATACGGCTGCAGCTTTTGAAGGGCCCACACCATGGCCAGGCATTTCTTCTCCATGGCCGTATAGCGCTGCTCCCAGGGCAGCAGCTTCTTGGGGTGTCTCTCCCCCTTAGTATCAGTTGGCATCAGCACCGCACCCAGCCCCATGTCTGCGGTGTCGGTGAACACCAGGAAGGGTTTGTTAAAATCTAGGTTTACCAGCACTGGGCTTTGGATGAGTGGCCCCGTTAGCGCACAGAGAGCCCTCTGGCACTGCTCGGTCCAGACCACCTTGTCCGGCTTCCCCTTCCTACAAAGCTCCGTGAGGGGAACTTCCAGGGAGCTAAAGTGGGGCACAAACCTCCATTAGCGCCCCGCCATCCCAATGAAAGCCTGGACCTGCTTCTTAGTCTGGGGAGCGGACCAATCCTCGCTTGCCTCCACTTTGGCCGGCTCTGGCTTCAGGTGGCTGCTTCCCACCTTGTGGCCCAGGTAGGACACCTCTGCCATCCCCACCTTGTACTTTCCAGCTTTTATGGTCAGTCCTGCATCCTGGAGGTGACCCAGCCCCCTCTTCACCGGGGACACGTGTTCCTCCCAGGTCTGGCTAAAGACACAGATATCGTCAATATACGCCAGAGCAAAGCCCTCCATCCCCCTGAGCAACTGATCCACCAGGCGCTGGAAGGTGGCAGGCGCCCCCTTGAGGACAAAAGGCAGGACCAGGAACTCGACGAGCCCTATTGAGGTGGTGAAGGCAGACTTCGCCCTGGCCTCTGGGTCCAGGGCCACCTGCCAGTAGCCCTTGGTAACATCCATGGTAGTGAGGTACCGGGTGCCCCCCAACTTGTCTAGGATCTCGTCGGTCCTAGGCATGGAGTAGGCATTGGACATGGTGATGGCGTTGAGCTTCCGATAGTCCACACAGAACCGGACTGACCCGTCTTTCTTGGGGACCAGCACCACGGGAGAGGCCATGGGGCTGGAGGAGCCAGCAGGTCTCCGACCTCTCTCCCCAGGTCCTGGGCTGTTGCCCCAGTGACCCTGAATAGGGAACACCTGACGGGAGGGTTGGCTCCCGTCTCCACCCGGTGGACAGCCAGGTTAGTGAGCCCAGGCCGGTTGGAGAACAGCTGCGGGTATGAATGCAGCACCGCTCTGATCTCTGCCTGCTGGGCAGGGATTAGCTGGTCTGAGAGGGGAATTGATTCCAGCGAGGGGTCAGCCCCCATCTCAGGGAGGAGTCCCACCAGGGGATCCTCTCCCTTCTCCTCCCAGTGCCCACACACAGCCAGCACCAACTTCTCCCTGTCCCAATATGGCTTCACCATGTTGACATGGTACACCCGGTGGCTGTGTGCATAGGCGCCGACTTCTGCTGGTGCCGGTGGGTGCTCAAGCCCCCTCTGCCCCCGGCCCTTCCCCCTCCCGCCCCTGCCCCGCCCCCATTCCGACTCCTTCCCCAAATCCTCACCTCGGCCCCACCTCTTCCCCTGAGCGCACCACGTTCCCACTCCTCCCCCCTCCCTCCTGGAGCTTGTTACGCTGCTAAACAGCTGTTTTGCAGCGGCAAGCGCTGGGAGGTAGGCGGGGCCGCGGTGCGCTCCGGGGAGGAGGCGGAGGCGAGGTGAGATGCGAGGGGGGGGAAGGGGAGAAAAAGGGCACCTTGGCTGCCAGTGGGTGCAGAGCACCCACTAATTCTTCCCCATGGGTGCTCCAGCCCTGGAGCACCCATGGAGTCACCGCCTATGGCTGTGTGCCCGATTGAACAGGTCCACTACATAGTTCACCTCGTTTACCTGTCTGATGACCTTGAAGGGGCCGTCCCAGGCAGCTTGCAGCTTGTTCCTCCTCACGGGGATGGGAAGCATCACTTGGTCCCCGATAGCACAGGACTGGGCACGCGCTGAGTGGTCGTACCGAATCTTCTGCTTCCTTCGTGCCCTGGCTATGTTCCCCTAGCCAAGCCCATGAGCTCTGCACGCTTTTCCCGGAAAGTCAGGACATACTCCACCACTGATTCACCATCGAGGGAGGCCTTCCCCTCCCACTTGGCCCTCATCAAGTCCAGGGGTCCCCTCACTCTCATCCCATACAGCAAGTCAAACGGGGAAAACCCTGTGGATTCCTGGGGCACTTCCCTGTATGCAAACAGCAGGTGGGGTAAGTACTTGTCCCAGTCCTGCGGATGCTGGTCCATAAATGTTTTCAGCATCATCTTTAGGGTCTGCCTCTGCCTGGTGACAGATGCCCTGATGCCCTGAAAGGGGGATATCGTGGGCCAAGTACAACACTCTGCGGCGGTACCTCTGGGGGACCACCAGCTGCCTCCTGGCTTTCCAAGGTTCAGTTTGCCCTGAACCAGCCCATTCCTGGTACACGAATCCCTTCTCCCACAGGAATCTCTCCCTGTGGTCCTCCCCCTGGGATCCAGCACCGCTGTGGCCAACCAGGGCCCTCAGCTTCTCTAAGGAGGGATCCTCCTGCAGCTAGGTCTGGAATTCAGCTGCTGGGTTTGAGGGTACAGCCCTAGTTGGCCGTGCCTCGGTTTCCCCACCTTGGGACGGAGGCTCCGGCCCAGCCCTGTCAAGCCCTACGCTCGGTGCTTTGGTCCTCCCTTCGGGAGATCCCGTGTCCCTCGCTGGCTCTGGCTCCGGGTAAGGACCAAGGTGCTCTGAGTGCCATCCAGCCAGTCCTCCAAGTCATTACCCATTAGCACCTCGGTAGGTAGGTGATCGTGCACCCCGACCTCTTTGGGTCCCTCCTTAGCCCCCATTTCAGGTGTATCCTCGCTACAGGCGGAAGTAGCCCCAGCCTTGGCCCTCTGTCAGCCACCCCTGGGCACCCCCCATCGCCCCGGGAGACAGGCCCTGGGGGCTTCATGACTGGATGGGGACAACGGAGGTGGGGAGACAGGACCTGGGGATTCGGGGCTTGAGGGCACTGTGAACGGGTGGGGGCAGACGAACCCTGGGAGTTCATGGGGGAATGAGGCCTGGGGGCTCAGTGACTCGGTGGGGGCGAGCGGAGGGAGACAGAACCTGGGGTCTCGGGGCAGAGATCGGTCTTGGGGTCTTGTGGGGGCTGGGAGACAGAACTTGGGGGCTCGGTGAGTTGGGGGGAGACTGGGCCTGTGGTCTCAGTGACTGGGCAGGCATGGTGGGGAGAGGGAATTTGGGGGCTCAGTGACTGGGTGGGGGGCAGCAGGGGGAAGAGGGAACCTGGAGCAGCAGGCGGGATGGACTAGGTGACCAAACGGGAGCAGCAGGGTGAGGGAAGCTAAAACCAGGGGTCCCATTTAGGGGAGGGGGACACACAGGGCCTGTGGGCTGAGTGACCAGGTGGGGGCCGTGGGGGGACAGGACCTGGCAGCTCAGTGACCAGGTGGGGGCCGTGGGGGGGACAGGACCTGGCAGCTCAGTGACCAGGTGGGGGCCGTGGGGGGACAGGACCTGGCAGCTCAGTGACCAGGTGGGGGCCGTGGGGGGGACAGGACCTGGCAGCTCAGTGACCAGGTGGGGGCCGTGGGGGGGACAGGACCTGGCAGCTCAGTGACCAGGTGGGGGCCGTGGGGGGGACAGGACCTGGCAGCTCAGTGACCAGGTGGGGGCCGTGGGGGGGACAGGACCTGGCAGCTCAGTGACCAGGTGGGGGCCGTGGGGGGGACAGGACCTGGCAGCTCAGTGACCAGGTGGGGGCCGTGGGGGGGACAGGACCTGGCAGCTCAGTGACCAGGTGGGGGCCGTGGGGGGGACAGGACCTGGCAGCTCAGTGACCAGGTGGGGGCCGTGGGGGGGACAGGACCTGGCAGCTCAGTGACCAGGTGGGGGCAGTGGGGGGGACAGGACCTGGCAGCTCAGTGACCAGGTGGGGGCAGTGGGGGGGACAGGACCTGGCAGCTCAGTGACCAGGTGGGAGCAGTGTGGGGGACAGGACCTGGCAGCTCAGTGACCAGGTGGGAGCAGTGTGGGGGACAGGACCTGGCAGCTCAGTGACCAGGTGGGGGCAGTGTGGGGGACAGGACCTGGCAGCTCAGTGACCAGGTGGGGGCAGTGTGGGGGACAGGACCTGGCAGCTCAGTGACCAGGTGGGGGCAGTGGGGGGACAGGACCTGGCAGCTCAGTGACCAGGTGGGGGCAGTGGGGGGCACAGGACCTGGCAGCTCAGTGACCAGGTGGGGGCAGTGGGGGGGACAGGACCTGGCAGCTCAGTGACCAGGTGGGGGCAGTGGGGGGGACAGGACCTGGCAGCTCAGTGACCAGGTGGGGGCAGTGTGGGGGACAGGACCTGGCAGCTCAGTGACCAGGTGGGGGCAGTGTGGGGGACAGGACCTGGCAGCTCAGTGACCAGGTGGGGGCAGTGGGGGGGACAGGACCTGGCAGCTCAGTGACCAGGTGGGGGCAGTGGGGGGATAGAAGCTGGCAGCTCAGTGACCAGGTGGGGGCAGTGGGGAGGACAGGACCTGGCAGCTCAGTGACCAGGTGGGGGCAGTGTGGGGGACAGGACCTGGCAGCTCAGTGACCAGGTGGGAGCAGTGTGGGGGACAGGACCTGGCAGCTCAGTGACCAGGTGGGGGCAGTGGGGGGATAGGAGCTGGGGGTGTGGGGGAACAGGGGCTGGGGATGCAATGAACGGGCAAGGGCAGAGGGAAGTAACTCAGCAGTGTGTTTATTGATCTTGGCAACAGCAGCCAAGGGGTGAATCCACAGAGACAATGTTCACGGCCGGGCAGGACAGGTGAAGCAGACTCCCCAGGTCAGTCAGGGTATGCAGCCCACACCCCATGCTCTGTCCACCAGTTTGCCCCCCCACCTCCCCGCCGGTCTCTGACCCACTCTCCGCTCTAGCCCGGCTGCAGCCTGGGGGGAGGGGGGTGTGTGGTGTGTACGCTGAGTCGCTGGCCGCAGGGCTCACAGCACGATGCAGAAGAGCCGTTTTTCGCGGAAGGGGTTCTCCGAGGAGGGCACCGGGGTCACCAGTGGGTCCTCTTTGGCGTGGGCCTCGCAGTAGGCCAGCAAATCCGCCGCTGCCTTTGATACCTGCCACGGGGAGAAAGGGGTTAAACACGCCAGCTGGAGCCCAGGGAGCTCCCCCCACAGCCAGCTCCCGCCCCGCTCCCCACAGCGCCCCCTGCTGGGAGAGGCCGGGACTGGAGTAGCCGGGGGCTCCCCCCACAGCCAGCTCCCGCCCCGCTCCCCACAGCGCCCCCTGCTGGGAGAGGCTGGGACTGGAGTAGCCAGGAGCTCCCCCCACAGCCAGCTCCCGCCCCGCTCCCCACAGCGCCCCCTGCAGGGAGAGGCCGGGACTGGAGTAGCCGGGGGCTCCCCCCACAGCCAGCTCCCCGCCCCGCTCCCCACAGCACCCCCTGCTGGGAGAGGCTGGGACTGGAGTAGCCAGGAGCTCCCCCCACAGCCAGCTCCTGCCCCGCTCCCCACAGCGCCCCCTGCTGGGAGTGGCCGGGACTGGAGTAGCTGGGAGCTCCCCCCACAGCCAGCTCCTGCCCCGCTCCCACAGCGCCCCCTGCTGGGAGTGGCCGGGACTGGAGTAGCTGGGAGCTCCCCCTACAGCCAGCTCCTGCTCCGCTCCCCACAGCCGCCCCCTGCTGGGAGAGGCTGGGACTGGAGTAGCCAGGAGCTCCCCCACAGCCAGCTCCTGCTCCGCTCCCCACAGCGCCCCCTGCTGGGAGTGGCCGGGACTGGAGTAGCCGGGAGCTCCCCCCACAGCCAGCATGCAGAGGGGATGGCATTAGGGGTGGGGCTTCCACAGCAGTGGAGCCAGTGGCACGGGGGCGGGGCTTGCACACCCATGCGAGGAGGAGGTGGGGGGGGGGAGAGTCACACCTTCATGCGGTCGATGTTCACCTCCAGCTTGAGCTGCTCCACCGTCTTGCGGGCCTCGGCGATCTTGGCCATGTTGTTGGACATGGTTCCCCAGCCAGGCGCTGGCCCTGCAGGGAGCCGGCGGGGAGGGGTGAGCGGAGCACGGGGAGTAAGGGGAATGGGGGGGGGGGGGGCAGAGAGATCAGATGTAACTCGGCGCGGGCTGCTGTCACCATCGGGACATGACTCCCCGAGCCCCAGGGCCGCACCGGCCCCTCGCACGATCCCAGCTCCCTCACCTATAGGGGGCGCCAGCTCTGATCTGGCCCCAGGGCGGTGGGGACTGGCTGGCTCGGGGGGGCGGGCAATGGGTTAGGGGGGGGGCCCTTCCCCTCCAGGTCAGCAGTGACAGAATCATCCCCGCTGAGTGGCTCCTATGGGAGGCGTTGACCGGGCGGGGGTGTCTCAGTTGCAGACCACCCCCGCGAGAGCGGAATGGGGGGCAGAGGGTGAGCTGCTGGGCTGAGGGCCAAGGGACAGACCCTCTAGGGCAGGGCAGGGCCACATTGGCAGGGGACGAGCATCTGTATGGTATGTATCTGTTTGCATGCATGTATAGCTATATGCATGCATGCATAGGCGTGTATATATGCAGAGGCAAGGAAGAGCATCGGTCGGTGGAAGATACACGCTTTCGCGCTGCATAGAGCAGAGTACACGAGTGTGCAGGCGTGTATGTTTGCGTGTGCCTATGACGTCCTCACCCTGCCCCCCACCCCGAGCTCACTGCTCCATCCGTGCCTCCCCCCCCCAGCACGGAGCTAAACTTTAAGGCAGCTCAGTGGAGCCACTGGGCTGAGAGGGGGGGGGGCTGCAGATGAAGGGGGCCGGAGGCTGGCTGTGCTGGGGACCACGGGGAACCCACTGCCTCAGGCTTGATCCAAGAAAGGGAAATTAGCCACACTCCAGGAAGGAGGGGGGGCGTATCTGGGGGGCCTGGCTAATTAGGGCCTCACAGCAGCTTCCCCCTCCCCTCCAGCCCGGCCCCTGATCAGCTATGCTCAAAGCAGCCGGCTAATTGCTCAGCCGGGTACAGGGAAAGGTCACCTGTTCCAGGACTGGCACAGCGGGGGGGGCACTGCATGGCTAGGAGCCCGGGGCCAGGCCTTTAAAGGGACGGTGCCCGCAGCCTTTACCCAACCCCCCCTTAGCTGTGCTGGGACCGGGGGTGGAGGCAGGCCTGAAACACTGTGACTCTTGGAGGCTCTAGGTTCTGCTCCGGTCGGTAAAATCCCATGGAGGTGGCTCCGGCGGGGAAGGTCCCCCCGATCAGGGTTAGGAATATTGGGGTGACAGTGTCTCCGTCAGGAATGGGGGCCTGCCAGAACCCCTCGGGGCAGAGGCAGTTGTTAAAATACTGGGGAAAGGGGGTGACTGGGAGGTTAGTGAAACGCAGAGACGTTTTTCGGGGGGGTTAGAGTTTGGGGGTGATGGTTCAAGTCAAATCCGTTTGCTTTGTGCTGTTGTAAAGGCTACCCGACCCATCCCCACCCTGAGCCGGTTTTGGGGACTGTCTGGGCATCTCACTTGCACGGCACTGTGAGCCGGCAGGGTGTGCGCCGTTCGTGAGCGAGGAAGGCCACCTGCACGTGAAACAGCAGAGCTAAAGGTACACGTGTGGCCGGCGTGCGCTGGCACGATGATGTGCATCCACGTGCAAATTCGTGCCAGAGCGTGTGTTAGGGCACGAACGCCTGCATGCTTATGTCTGAATGGGTGTGTGGCGCCCGGGCACAGGTTCTTACGGACATTTGTGCCTGTGGG